>CAJQTU010000040.1:1200000-1705902 GCA_906901685.1 Desoria tigrina
GAAAACGTTGTTTAGATATATTTATTTGCAAGTGGCTATGAAATTTTAACCCCGCTTCGCTATTTATAACTAAATACATTTTTATGAATATCAGAACTTGAAGAATCAAGCCGAAAACGTTGTTTAGATATATTTATTTGCAAGTGGCTATGGAATTTTAACCTCGCTTCGCTATTTATAACTAAATACATTTTTATGAAAATCAGAACTTGAAGAATCAAACCAAAAACGTTGTTTAGATATATTTATTTGCAAGTGGCTATAAAATTTTAACCTCGCTTCGCTATTTATAACTAAATACATTTTTATGAAAACCAGAACTTAAAGAACTAAACCGAAAACGTTGTTTAGATATATTTATTTGCAAGTGGCTATGAAATTTTAACCTCGTTCGCTATTTATAACTAAATCCATGTTTATGAAAACCAGAACTTGAAGAATCAAACCGAAAACGTTGTTTAGATAGATTTATTTGCAAGTGGCTATGAAATTTGAACCTCGCTTCGCTATTTATAACTAAACACATTTTTATGAAAATCAGAACTTGAAGAATCAAGCCGAAAACGTTGTACAGATATATTTATTTGCAAGTGGCTATGAAATTTGAACCTCGCTTCGCTATTTATAACTAAATACATTTTTATGAAAATCAGAACTTGAAGAATCAAGCCGAAAACGTTGTTTAGATATATTTATTTGCAAGTGGCTATGGAATTTTAACCCCGCTTCGCTATTTATAACTAAATACATTTTTATGAAAATCAGAACTTGAAGAATCAAGCCGAAAACGTTGTTTAGATATATTTATTTGCAAGTGGCTATGAAATTTGAACCTCGCTCCGCTAATTATAACTAAATACATTTTTATGAAAATCAGAACTTGAAGAATCAAGCCGAAAACGTTGTACAGATATATTTATTTGCAAGTGGCTATGAAATTTGAACCTCGCTCCGCTAATTATAACTAAATACATTTTTATGAAAAGCAGCACTTGAAGAATTAAAACGAAAACGTTGTTTAGATATATTTATTTGCAAGTGGCTATGAAATTTTAACCCCGCTTCGCTATTTATAACTAAATACATTTTTATGAAAAGCAGCACTTGAAGAATTAAAACGAAAACGTTGTTTAGATAGATTTATTTGCAAGTGGCTATGGAATTTTAACCTCGCTTCGCTATTTATAACTAAATACATTTTTATGAAAATCAGAACTTGAAGAATCAAACCAAAAACGTTGTTTAGATATATTTATTTGCAAGTGGCTATGGAATTTTAACCTCGCTCCGCTATTTATAACTAAATACATTTTTATGAAAATCAGAACTTGAAGAATCAAGCCGAAAACGTTGTTTAGATATATTTATTTGCAAGTGGCTATGAAATTTGAACCTCGCTCCGCTAATTATAACTAAATACATTTTTATGAAAAGCAGCACTTGAAGAATTAAAACGAAAACGTTGTTTAGATAGATTTATTTGCAAGTGGCTATGGAATTTTAACCTCGCTTCGCTATTTATAACTAAATACATTTTTATGAAAATCAGAACTTGAAGAATCAAACCAAAAACGTTGTTTAGATATATTTATTTGCAAGTGGCTATGAAATTTGAACCTCGCTCCGCTAATTATAACTAAATACATTTTTATGAAAAGCAGCACTTGAAGAATTAAAACGAAAACGTTGTTTAGATATATTTATTTGCAAGTGGCTATGAAATTTTAACCCCGCTTCGCTATTTATAACTAAATACATTTTTATGAAAATCAGAACTTGAAAAATCAAGCCGAAAACGTTGTTTAGATATATTTATTTGCAAGTGGCTAAGAAATTTTAACCCCGCTTCGCTATTTATAACTAAATACATTTTTATGAAAATCAGAACTTGAAGAATCAAACCAAAAACGTTGTTTAGATATATTTATTTGCAAGTGGCTATAAAATTTTAACCTCGCTTCGCTATTTATAACTAAATACATTTTTATGAAAACCAGAACTTAAAGAACTAAACCGAAAACGTTGTTTAGATATATTTATTTACAAGTGGCTATGAAATTTGAACCTCGTTCGCTATTTATAACTAAATCCATGTTTATGAAAACCAGAACTTGAAGAATCAAACCGAAAACGTTGTTTAGATAGATTTATTTGCAAGTGGCTATGAAATTTTAACCTCTCTCGCTATTTATAACTAAATACATTTTTATGAAAAGCAGCACTTGAAGAATTAAAACGAAAACGTTGTTTAGATATTTGTATTTGCGACTGGCTATAAAATTTTAACCTCGCTTCGCAAACTATAATCAAATACATTTTTATGAAAAGCAGAACTTGAAGAATCAAACCAAAAACGTTGTTTAGATATATTTATTTGCAAGTGGCTATAAAATTTTAACCTCGCTTCGCTATTTATAACTAAATACATTTTTATGAAAACCAGAACTTAAAGAACTAAACCGAAAACGTTGTTTAGATATATTTATTTACAAGTGGCTATGAAATTTGAACCTCGTTCGCTATTTATAACTAAATCCATGTTTATGAAAACCAGAACTTGAAGAATCAAACCGAAAACGTTGTTTAGATAGATTTATTTGCAAGTGGCTATGAAATTTTAACCTCTCTCGCTATTTATAACTAAATACATTTTTATGAAAAGCAGCACTTGAAGAATTAAAACGAAAACGTTGTTTAGATATTTGTGTTTGCGACTGGCTATGAAATTTTAACCTCGCTCGCTATTTATAACTAAATACATTTTTATGAAAATCAGAACTTGAAGAATCAAACCAAAAACGTTGTTTAGATATATTTATTTGCAAGTGGCTATAAAATTTTAACCTCGCTTCGCTATTTATAACTAAATACATTTTTATGAAAACCAGAACTTAAAGAACTAAACCGAAAACGTTGTTTAGATAGATTTATTTGCAAGTGGCTATGAAATTTGAACCTCGCTTCGCTATTTATAACTAAATACATTTTTATGAAAAGCAGCACTTGAAGAATTAAAACGAAAACGTTGTTTAGATAGATTTATTTGCAAGTGGCTATGGAATTTTAACCTCGCTTCGCTTTTTATAACTAAATACATTTTTATGAAAAGCAGAACTTGAAGAATCAAGCCGAAAACGTTGTTTAGATATATTTATTTGCAAGTGGCTATGGAATTTTAACCTCGCTCCGCTATTTATAACTAAATACATTTTTATGAAAAGCAGCACTTGAAGAATTAAAACGAAAACGTTGTTTAGATAGATTTATTTGCAAGTGGCTATGAAATTTTAACCCCGCTTCGCTATTTATAACTAAATACATTTTTATGAAAATCAGAACTTGAAAAATCAAGCCGAAAACGTTGTTTAGATATATTTATTTGCAAGTGGCTAAGAAATTTTAACCCCGCTTCGCTATTTATAACTAAATACATTTTTATGAAAACCAGAACTTAAAGAACTAAACCGAAAACGTTGTTTAGATAGATTTATTTGCAAGTGGCTATGAAATTTGAACCTCGCTTCGCTATTTATAACTAAATACATTTTTATGAAAAGCAGCACTTGAAGAATTAAAACGAAAACGTTGTTTAGATAGATTTATTTGCAAGTGGCTATGGAATTTTAACCTCGCTCCGCTATTTATAACTAAATACATTTTTATGAAAATCAGAACTTGAAGAATCAAGCCGAAAACGTTGTTTGGATAATGGTATTTGCGACTGGCTGTGAAATTTTAACCTCGCTCCTCTATTTATAATTAAATACATTTTTATGAAAATCAGAACTTAAAAAATTAAACCGAAAACGTTGTTTAGATATATTTATTTGCAAGTGGCTATGAAATTTGAACCTCGCTCCGCTATTTATAACTAAATACATTTTTATGAAAACCAGAACTTAAAGAACTAAACCGAAAACGTTGTTTAGATATATTTATTTACAAGTGGCTATGAAATTTGAACCTCGTTCGCTATTTATAACTAAATCCATGTTTATGAAAACCAGAACTTGAAGAATCAAACCGAAAACGTTGTTTAGATAGATTTATTTGCAAGTGGCTATGAAATTTTAACCTCTCTCGCTATTTATAACTAAATACATTTTTATGAAAAGCAGCACTTGAAGAATTAAAACGAAAACGTTGTTTAGATATTTGTGTTTGCGACTGGCTATGAAATTTTAACCTCGCTCGCTATTTATAACTAAATACATTTTTATGAAAATCAGAACTTGAAGAATCAAACCAAAAACGTTGTTTAGATATATTTATTTGCAAGTGGCTATAAAATTTTAACCTCGCTTCGCTATTTATAACTAAATACATTTTTATGAAAACCAGAACTTAAAGAACTAAACCGAAAACGTTGTTTAGATAGATTTATTTGCAAGTGGCTATGAAATTTGAACCTCGCTTCGCTATTTATAACTAAATACATTTTTATGAAAAGCAGCACTTGAAGAATTAAAACGAAAACGTTGTTTAGATAGATTTATTTGCAAGTGGCTATGGAATTTTAACCTCGCTTCGCTATTTATAACTAAATACATTTTTATGAAAAGCAGAACTTGAAGAATCAAGCCGAAAACGTTGTTTAGATATATTTATTTGCAAGTGGCTATGGAATTTTAACCTCGCTCCGCTATTTATAACTAAATACATTTTTATGAAAAGCAGCACTTGAAGAATTAAAACGAAAACGTTGTTTAGATAGATTTATTTGCAAGTGGCTATGAAATTTTAACCCCGCTTCGCTATTTATAACTAAATACATTTTTATGAAAATCAGAACTTGAAAAATCAAGCCGAAAACGTTGTTTAGATATATTTATTTGCAAGTGGCTAAGAAATTTTAACCCCGCTTCGCTATTTATAACTAAATACATTTTTATGAAAATCAGAACTTGAAGAATCAAACCAAAAACGTTGTTTAGATATATTTATTTGCAAGTGGCTATAAAATTTTAACCTCGCTTCGCTATTTATAACTAAATACATTTTTATGAAAACCAGAACTTAAAGAACTAAACCGAAAACGTTGTTTAGATATATTTATTTACAAGTGGCTATGGAATTTTAACCTCGCTTCGCTATTTATAACTAAATACATTTTTATGAAAATCAGAACTTGAAGAATCAAGCCGAAAACGTTGTTTAGATATATTTATTTGCAAGTGGCTATGGAATTTTAACCTCGCTCCGCTATTTATAACTAAATACATTTTTATGAAAAGCAGCACTTGAAGAATTAAAACGAAAACGTTGTTTAGATAGATTTATTTGCAAGTGGCTATGGAATTTTAACCTCGCTTCGCTATTTATAACTAAATACATTTTTATGAAAATCAGAACTTGAAGAATCAAGCCGAAAACGTTGTTTAGATATATTTATTTGCAAGTGGCTATGGAATTTTAACCTCGCTCCGCTATTTATAACTAAATACATTTTTATGAAAAGCAGCACTTGAAGAATTAAAACGAAAACGTTGTTTAGATATATTTATTTGCAAGTGGCTATGAAATTTTAACCCCGCTTCGCTATTTATAACTAAATACATTTTTATGAAAATCAGAACTTGAAAAATCAAGCCGAAAACGTTGTTTAGATATATTTATTTGCAAGTGGCTAAGAAATTTTAACCCCGCTTCGCTATTTATAACTAAATACATTTTTATGAAAATCAGAACTTGAAGAATCAAACCAAAAACGTTGTTTAGATATATTTATTTGCAAGTGGCTATAAAATTTTAACCTCGCTTCGCTATTTATAACTAAATACATTTTTATGAAAACCAGAACTTAAAGAACTAAACCGAAAACGTTGTTTAGATATATTTATTTACAAGTGGCTATGAAATTTGAACCTCGTTCGCTATTTATAACTAAATCCATGTTTATGAAAACCAGAACTTGAAGAATCAAACCGAAAACGTTGTTTAGATAGATTTATTTGCAAGTGGCTATGAAATTTTAACCTCTCTCGCTATTTATAACTAAATACATTTTTATGAAAAGCAGCACTTGAAGAATTAAAACGAAAACGTTGTTTAGATATTTGTATTTGCGACTGGCTATAAAATTTTAACCTCGCTTCGCAAACTATAATCAAATACATTTTTATGAAAAGCAGAACTTTAGGAAATAAACTAAAAACGATGTTTAGATATTTGTGTTTGCGACTGGCTATGAAATTTTAACCTCGCTCGCTATTTATAACTAAATACATTTTTATGAAAATCAGAACTTGAAGAATCAAACCAAAAACGTTGTTTAGATATATTTATTTGCAAGTGGCTATAAAATTTTAACCTCGCTTCGCTATTTATAACTAAATACATTTTTATGAAAACCAGAACTTAAAGAACTAAACCGAAAACGTTGTTTAGATAGATTTATTTGCAAGTGGCTATGAAATTTGAACCTCGCTTCGCTATTTATAACTAAATACATTTTTATGAAAAGCAGCACTTGAAGAATTAAAACGAAAACGTTGTTTAGATAGATTTATTTGCAAGTGGCTATGGAATTTTAACCTCGCTTCGCTATTTATAACTAAATACATTTTTATGAAAATCAGAACTTGAAGAATCAAGCCGAAAACGTTGTTTAGATATATTTATTTGCAAGTGGCTATGGAATTTTAACCTCGCTCCGCTATTTATAACTAAATACATTTTTATGAAAATCAGAACTTGAAGAATCAAGCCGAAAACGTTGTACAGATATATTTATTTGCAAGTGGCTATGAAATTTGAACCTCGCTCCGCTAATTATAACTAAATACATTTTTATGAAAAGCAGCACTTGAAAAATTAAAACGAAAACGTTGTTTAGATATATTTATTTGCAAGTGGCTATGAAATTTTAACCCCGCTTCGCTATTTATAACTAAATACATTTTTATGAAAATCAGAACTTGAAGAATCAAGCCGAAAACGTTGTTTAGATATATTTATTTGCAAGTGGCTATGGAATTTTAACCTCGCTTCGCTATTTATAACTAAATACATTTTTATGAAAATCAGAACTTGAAGAATCAAACTAAAACCTTGTTTAGATATATTTATTTGCAAGTGGCTATAAAATTTTAACCTCGCTTCGCTATTTATAACTAAATACATTTTTATGAAAACCAGAACTTAAAGAACTAAACCGAAAACGTTGTTTAGATATATTTATTTGCAAGTGGCTATGAAATTTGAACCTCGTTCGCTATTTATAACAAAATCCATGTTTATGAAAACCAGAACTTGAAGAATCAAACCGAAAACGTTGTTTAGATAGATTTATTTGCAAGTGGCTATAAAATTTTAACCTCGCTTCGCTATTTATAACTAAATACATTTTTATGAAAACCAGAACTTAAAGAACTAAACCGAAAACGTTGTTTAGATATATTTATTTGCAAGTGGCTATGAAATTTGAACCTCGTTCGCTATTTATAACTAAATACATTTTTATGAAAACCAGAACTTAAAGAACTAAACCGAAAACGTTGTTTAGATATATTTATTTGCAAGTGGCTATGAAATTTGAACCTCGCTTCGCTATTTATAACTAAATACATTTTTATGAAAATCAGAACTTAAAGAATTAAAACGAAAACGTTGTTTAGATATATTTATTTGCAAGTGGCTATGGAATTTTAACCTCGCTCCGCTATTTATAACTAAATACATTTTTATGAAAATCAGAACTTGAAGAATCAAGCCGAAAACGTTGTTTGGATAATGGTATTTGCGACTGGCTGTGAAATTTTAACCTCGCTCCTCTATTTATAATTAAATACATTTTTATGAAAATCAGAACTTAAAAAATTAAACCGAAAACGTTGTTTAGATATATTTATTTGCAAGTGGCTATGAAATTTGAACCTCGCTCCGCTATTTATAACTAAATACATTTTTATGAAAAGCAGCACTTGAAGAATTAAACCGAAAACGTTGTTTAGATATATTTATTTGCAAGTGGCTATGAAATTTGAACCTCGCTCTGCTATTTATAACTAAATACATTTTTATGAAAAGCAGCACTTGAAGAATTAAAACGAAAACGTTGTTTAGATAGATTTATTTGCAAGTGGCTATGGAATTCGAACCTCGCTTCGCTATTTATAACTAAATACATTTTTATGAAAATCAGAACTTGAAGAATCAAACCAAAAACGTTGTTTAGATATATTTATTTGCAAGTGGCTATGGAATTTTAACCTCGCTCCGCTATTTATAACTAAATACATTTTTATGAAAATCAGAACTTGAAGAATCAAGCCGAAAACGTTGTTTGGATAATGGTATTTGCGACTGGCTGTGAAATTTTAACCTCGCTCCTCTATTTATAATTAAATACATTTTTATGAAAATCAGAACTTAAAGAATTAAACCGAAAACGTTGTTTAGATATATTTATTTGCAACTGGCTATGAAATTTGAACCTCGCTCCGCTATTTATAACTAAATACATTTTTATGAAAAGCAGCACTTGAAGAATTAAAACGAAAACGTTGTTTAGATAGATTTATTTGCAAGTGGCTATGGAATTTTAACCTCGCTCCGCTATTTATAACTAAATACATTTTTATGAAAATCAGAACTTGAAGAATCAAGCCGAAAACGTTGTTTAGATATATTTATTTGCAAGTGGCTATGAAATTTTAACCTCGCTTCGCTATTTATAACTAAATACATTTTTATGAAAACCAGAACTTAAAGAATCAAGCCGAAAACGTTGTTTAGATATATTTATTTGCAAGTGGCTATGGAATTTTAACCTCGCTCCGCTAATTATAACTAAATACATTTTTATGAAAATCAGAACTTGAAGAATTAAAACGAAAACGTTGTTTAGATAGATTTATTTGCAAGTGGCTATAAAATTTTAACCTCGTTCGCTATTTATAACTAAATACATTTTTATGAAAATCAGAACTTGAAGAATCAAGCCGAAAACGTTGTTTGGATAATGGTATTTGCGACTGGCTTTGAAATTTTAACCTCGCTCCTCTATTTATAATTAAATACATTTTTATGAAAATCAGAACTTAAAGAATTAAACCGAAAACGTTGTTTAGATATATTTATTTGCAACTGGCTATGAAATTTGAACCTCGCTCCGCTATTTATAACTAAATACATTTTTATGAAAAGCAGCACTTGAAGAATTAAAACGAAAACGTTGTTTAGATAGATTTATTTGCAAGTGGCTATGAAATTTGAACCTCGCTTCGCTATTTATAACTAAATACATTTTTATGAAAAGCAGCACTTGAAGAATTAAAACGAAAACGTTGTTTAGATATATTTATTTGCAAGTGGCTATGAAATTTTAACCTCGCTTCGCTATTTATAACTAAATACATTTTTATGAAAACCAGAACTTAAAGAATCAAGCCGAAAACGTTGTTTAGATATATTTATTTGCAAGTGGCTATGGAATTTTAACCTCGCTCCGCTATTTATAACTAAATACATTTTTATGAAAATCAGAACTTGAAGAATCAAGCCGAAAACGTTGTTTGGATAATGGTATTTGCGACTGGCTGTGAAATTTTAACCTCGCTCCTCTATTTATAATTAAATACATTTTTATGAAAATCAGAACTTAAAAAATTAAACCGAAAACGTTGTTTAGATATATTTATTTGCAAGTGGCTATGAAATTTGAACCTCGCTCCGCTATTTATAACTAAATACATTTTTATGAAAAGCAGCACTTGAAGAATTAAACCGAAAACGTTGTTTAGATATATTTATTTGCAAGTGGCTATGAAATTTTAACCTCGCTTCGCTATTTATAACTAAATACATTTTTATGAAAACCAGAACTTAAAGAATCAAGCCGAAAACGTTGTTTAGATATATTTATTTGCAAGTGGCTATGGAATTTTAACCTCGCTCCGCTATTTATAACTAAATACATTTTTATGAAAATCAGAACTTGAAGAATCAAGCCGAAAACGTTGTTTGGATAATGGTATTTGCGACTGGCTGTGAAATTTTAACCTCGCTCCTCTATTTATAATTAAATACATTTTTATGAAAATCAGAACTTAAAGAATTAAACCGAAAACGTTGTTTAGATATATTTATTTGCAACTGGCTATGAAATTTGAACCTCGCTCCGCTATTTATAACTAAATACATTTTTATGAAAAGCAGCACTTGAAGAATTAAAACGAAAACGTTGTTTAGATAGATTTATTTGCAAGTGGCTATGAAATTTGAACCTCGCTTCGCTATTTATAACTAAATACATTTTTATGAAAAGCAGCACTTGAAGAATTAAAACGAAAACGTTGTTTAGATATATTTATTTGCAAGTGGCTATGAAATTTTAACCTCGCTTCGCTATTTATAACTAAATACATTTTTATGAAAACCAGAACTTAAAGAATCAAGCCGAAAACGTTGTTTAGATATATTTATTTGCAAGTGGCTATGGAATTTTAACCTCGCTCCGCTAATTATAACTAAATACATTTTTATGAAAATCAGAACTTGAAGAATTAAAACGAAAACGTTGTTTAGATAGATTTATTTGCAAGTGGCTATAAAATTTTAACCTCGTTCGCTATTTATAACTAAATACATTTTTATGAAAATCAGAACTTGAAGAATCAAGCCGAAAACGTTGTTTGGATAATGGTATTTGCGACTGGCTTTGAAATTTTAACCTCGCTCCTCTATTTATAATTAAATACATTTTTATGAAAATCAGAACTTAAAGAATTAAACCGAAAACGTTGTTTAGATATATTTATTTGCAACTGGCTATGAAATTTGAACCTCGCTCCGCTATTTATAACTAAATACATTTTTATGAAAAGCAGCACTTGAAGAATTAAAACGAAAACGTTGTTTAGATAGATTTATTTGCAAGTGGCTATGAAATTTGAACCTCGCTTCGCTATTTATAACTAAATACATTTTTATGAAAAGCAGCACTTGAAGAATTAAAACGAAAACGTTGTTTAGATATATTTATTTGCAAGTGGCTATGAAATTTTAACCTCGCTTCGCTATTTATAACTAAATACATTTTTATGAAAACCAGAACTTAAAGAATCAAGCCGAAAACGTTGTTTAGATATATTTATTTGCAAGTGGCTATGGAATTTTAACCTCGCTCCGCTATTTATAACTAAATACATTTTTATGAAAATCAGAACTTGAAGAATCAAGCCGAAAACGTTGTTTGGATAATGGTATTTGCGACTGGCTGTGAAATTTTAACCTCGCTCCTCTATTTATAATTAAATACATTTTTATGAAAATCAGAACTTAAAAAATTAAACCGAAAACGTTGTTTAGATATATTTATTTGCAAGTGGCTATGAAATTTGAACCTCGCTCCGCTATTTATAACTAAATACATTTTTATGAAAAGCAGCACTTGAAGAATTAAACCGAAAACGTTGTTTAGATATATTTATTTGCAAGTGGCTATGAAATTTGAACCTCGCTCTGCTATTTATAACTAAATACATTTTTATGAAAAGCAGCACTTGAAGAATTAAAACGAAAACGTTGTTTAGATAGATTTATTTGCAAGTGGCTATGGAATTCGAACCTCGCTTCGCTATTTATAACTAAATACATTTTTATGAAAATCAGAACTTGAAGAATCAAACCAAAAACGTTGTTTAGATATATTTATTTGCAAGTGGCTATGGAATTTTAACCTCGCTCCGCTATTTATAACTAAATACATTTTTATGAAAATCAGAACTTGAAGAATCAAGCCGAAAACGTTGTTTGGATAATGGTATTTGCGACTGGCTGTGAAATTTTAACCTCGCTCCTCTATTTATAATTAAATACATTTTTATGAAAATCAGAACTTAAAGAATTAAACCGAAAACGTTGTTTAGATATATTTATTTGCAAGTGGCTATGAAATTTGAACCTCGCTCCGCTATTTATAACTAAATACATTTTTATGAAAAGCAGCACTTGAAGAATTAAAACGAAAACGTTGTTTAGATAGATTTATTTGCAAGTGGCTATGAAATTTGAACCTCGCTTCGCTATTTATAACTAAATACATTTTTATGAAAAGCAGCACTTGAAGAATTAAAACGAAAACGTTGTTTAGATATATTTATTTGCAAGTGGCTATGAAATTTTAACCTCGCTTCGCTATTTATAACTAAATACATTTTTATGAAAACCAGAACTTAAAGAATCAAGCCGAAAACGTTGTTTAGATATATTTATTTGCAAGTGGCTATGGAATTTTAACCTCGCTCCGCTAATTATAACTAAATACATTTTTATGAAAATCAGAACTTGAAGAATTAAAACGAAAACGTTGTTTAGATAGATTTATTTGCAAGTGGCTATGGAATTTTAACCTCGCTTCGCTATTTATAACTAAATACATTTTTATGAAAATCAGAACTTGAAGAATCAAGCCGAAAACGTTGTTTAGATATATTTTTTTGCAAGTGGCTATGGAATTTGAACCTCGCTTCGCTATTTATAACTAAATACATTTTTATGAAAATCAGAACTTGAAGAATCAAGCCGAAAACGTTGTTTAGATATATTTATTTGCAAGTGGCTATGGAATTTTAACCCCGCTTCGCTATTTATAACTAAATACATTTTTATGAAAATCAGAACTTGAAGAATCAAGCCGAAAACGTTGTTTGGATAATGGTATTTGCGACTGGCTGTGAAATTTTAACCTCGCTCCTCTATTTATAATTAAATACATTTTTATGAAAATCAGAACTTAAAGAATTAAACCGAAAACGTTGTTTAGATATATTTATTTGCAAGTGGCTATGGAATTTTAACCTCGCTTCGCTATTTATAACTAAATACATTCTTATGAAAAGCAGCACTTAAAGAATCAAGCCGAAAACGTTGTTTAGATATATTTATTTGCAAGTGGCTATGGAATTTTAACCTCGCTTCGCTATTTATAACTAAATACATTTTTATGAAAACCAGAACTTAAAGAATCAAGCCGAAAACGTTGTACAGATATATTTATTTGCAAGTGGCTATGGAATTTGAACCTCGCTTCGCTATTTATAACTAAATACATTTTTATGAAAAGCAGCACTTGAAGAATTAAAACGAAAACGTTGTTTAGATAGATTTATTTGCAAGTGGCTATGGAATTTTAACCTCGCTTCGCTATTTATAACTAAATACATTTTTATGAAAATCAGAACTTGAAGAATCAAGCCGAAAACGTTGTTTAGATATATTTATTTGCAAGTGGCTATGGAATTTGAACCTCGCTTCGCTATTTATAACTAAATACATTTTTATGAAAATCAGAACTTGAAGAATCAAGCCGAAAACGTTGTTTAGATATATTTATTTGCAAGTGGCTATGGAATTTTAACCCCGCTTCGCTATTTATAACTAAATACATTTTTATGAAAATCAGAACTTGAAGAATCAAGCCGGAAACGTTGTTTGGATAATGGTATTTGCGACTGGCTGTGAAATTTTAACCTCGCTCCTCTATTTATAATTAAATACATTTTTATGAAAATCAGAACTTAAAGAATTAAACCGAAAACGTTGTTTAGATATATTTATTTGCAAGTGGCTATGAAATTTGAACCTCGCTCCGCTATTTATAACTAAATACATTTTTATGAAAAGCAGCACTTGAAGAATTAAAACGAAAACGGTGTTTAGATAGATTTATTTGCAAGTGGCTATGAAATTTGAACCTCGCTTCGCTATTTATAACTAAATACATTTTTATGAAAAGCAGCACTTGAAGAATTAAAACGAAAACGTTGTTTAGATAGATTTATTTGCAAGTGGCTATGGAATTTTAACCTCGCTTCGCTATTTATAACTAAATACATTTTTATGAAAACCAGAACTTAAAGAATCAAGCCGAAAACGTTGTTTAGATATATTTTTTTGCAAGTGGCTATGGAATTTGAACCTCGCTTGGCTATTTATAACTAAATACATTTTTATGAAAATCAGAACTTGAAGAATCAAGCCGAAAACGTTGTTTAGATATATTTATTTGCAAGTGGCTATGGAATTTTAACCCCGCTTCGCTATTTATAACTAAATACATTTTTATGAAAATCAGAACTTGAAGAATCAAGCCGAAAACGTTGTTTGGATAATGGTATTTGCGACTGGCTGTGAAATTTTAACCTCGCTCCTCTATTTATAATTAAATACATTTTTATGAAAATCAGAACTTAAAGAATTAAACCGAAAACGTTGTTTAGATATATTTATTTGCAAGTGGCTATGGAATTTTAACCTCGCTTCGCTATTTATAACTAAATACATTCTTATGAAAAGCAGCACTTAAAGAATCAAGCCGAAAACGTTGTTTAGATATATTTATTTGCAAGTGGCTATGGAATTTTAACCTCGCTTCGCTATTTATAACTAAATACATTTTTATGAAAACCAGAACTTAAAGAATCAAGCCGAAAACGTTGTACAGATATATTTATTTGCAAGTGGCTATGGAATTTGAACCTCGCTTCGCTATTTATAACTAAATACATTTTTATGAAAAGCAGCACTTGAAGAATTAAAACGAAAACGTTGTTTAGATAGATTTATTTGCAAGTGGCTATGGAATTTTAACCTCGCTTCGCTATTTATAACTAAATACATTTTTATGAAAATCAGAACTTGAAGAATCAAGCCGAAAACGTTGTTTAGATATATTTATTTGCAAGTGGCTATGGAATTTGAACCTCGCTTCGCTATTTATAACTAAATACATTTTTATGAAAATCAGAACTTGAAGAATCAAGCCGAAAACGTTGTTTAGATATATTTATTTGCAAGTGGCTATGGAATTTTAACCCCGCTTCGCTATTTATAACTAAATACATTTTTATGAAAATCAGAACTTGAAGAATCAAGCCGGAAACGTTGTTTGGATAATGGTATTTGCGACTGGCTGTGAAATTTTAACCTCGCTCCTCTATTTATAATTAAATACATTTTTATGAAAATCAGAACTTAAAGAATTAAACCGAAAACGTTGTTTAGATATATTTATTTGCAAGTGGCTATGAAATTTGAACCTCGCTCCGCTATTTATAACTAAATACATTTTTATGAAAAGCAGCACTTGAAGAATTAAAACGAAAACGGTGTTTAGATAGATTTATTTGCAAGTGGCTATGAAATTTGAACCTCGCTTCGCTATTTATAACTAAATACATTTTTATGAAAAGCAGCACTTGAAGAATTAAAACGAAAACGTTGTTTAGATAGATTTATTTGCAAGTGGCTATGGAATTTTAACCTCGCTTCGCTATTTATAACTAAATACATTTTTATGAAAATCAGAACTTGAAGAATCAAGCCGAAAACGTTGTTTAGATATATTTATTTGCAAGTGGCTATGGAATTTTAACCTCGCTTCGCTATTTATAACTAAATACATTTTTATGAAAAGCAGCACTTGAAGAATTAAAACGAAAACGTTGTTTAGATAGATTTATTTGCAAGTGGCTATGGAATTTTAACCTCGCTTCGCTATTTATAACTAAATACATTTTTATGAAAATCAGAACTTGAAGAATCAAGCCGAAAACGTTGTTTAGATATATTTATTTGCAAGTGGCTATGGAATTTTAACCTCGCTCCGCTATTTATAACTAAATACATTTTTATGAAAATCAGAACTTGAAGAATCAAGCCGAAAACATTGTACAGATATATTTATTTGCAAGTGGCTATGAAATTTGAACCTCGCTCCGCTAATTATAACTAAATACATTTTTATGAAAAGCAGCACTTGAAGAATTGAAACGAAAACGTTGTTTAGATATATTTATTTGCAAGTGGCTATGAAATTTTAACCCCGCTTCGCTATTTATAACTAAATACATTTTTATGAAAATCAGAACTTGAAGAATCAAACCGAAAACGTTGTTTAGATATATTTATTTGCAAGTGGCTATGAAATTTGAACCTCGCTCCGCTATTTATAACTAAATACATTTTTATGAAAAGCAGCACTTGAAGAATTAAAACGAAAACGGTGTTTAGATAGATTTATTTGCAAGTGGCTATGAAATTTGAACCTCGCTTCGCTATTTATAACTAAATACATTTTTATGAAAATCAGAACTTGAAGAATCAAGCCGAAAACGTTGTTTAGATATATTTATTTGCAAGTGGCTATGGAATTTTAACCTCGCTCCGCTATTTATAACTAAATACATTTTTATGAAAATCAGAACTTGAAGAATCAAGCCGAAAACATTGTACAGATATATTTATTTGCAAGTGGCTATGAAATTTGAACCTCGCTCCGCTAATTATAACTAAATACATTTTTATGAAAAGCAGCACTTGAAGAATTGAAACGAAAACGTTGTTTAGATATATTTATTTGCAAGTGGCTATGAAATTTTAACCCCGCTTCGCTATTTATAACTAAATACATTTTTATGAAAATCAGAACTTGAAGAATCAAGCCGAAAACGTTGTTTAGATATATTTATTTGCAAGTGGCTATGGAATTTTAACCTCGCTTCGCTATTTATAACTAAATACATTTTTATGAAAATCAGAACTTGAAGAATCAAACCAAAAACGTTGTTTAGATATATTTATTTGCAAGTGGCTATAAAATTTTAACCTCGCTTCGCTATTTATAACTAAATACATTTTTATGAAAACCAGAACTTAAAGAACTAAACCGAAAACGTTGTTTAGATATATTTATTTGCAAGTGGCTATGAAATTTGAACCTCGTTCGCTATTTATAACTAAATACATTTTTATGAAAACCAGAACTTAAAGAACTAAACCGAAAACGTTGTTTAGATATATTTATTTGCAAGTGGCTATGAAATTTGAACCTCGCTTCGCTATTTATAACTAAATACATTTTTATGAAAATCAGAACTTAAAGAATTAAAACGAAAACGTTGTTTAGATATATTTATTTGCAAGTGGCTATGGAATTTTAACCTCGCTCCGCTATTTATAACTAAATACATTTTTATGAAAATCAGAACTTGAAGAATCAAGCCGAAAACGTTGTTTGGATAATGGTATTTGCGACTGGCTGTGAAATTTTAACCTCGCTCCTCTATTTATAATTAAATACATTTTTATGAAAATCAGAACTTAAAAAATTAAACCGAAAACGTTGTTTAGATATATTTATTTGCAAGTGGCTATGAAATTTGAACCTCGCTCCGCTATTTATAACTAAATACATTTTTATGAAAATCAGAACTTGAAGAATCAAGCCGAAAACATTGTACAGATATATTTATTTGCAAGTGGCTATGAAATTTGAACCTCGCTCCGCTAATTATAACTAAATACATTTTTATGAAAAGCAGCACTTGAAGAATTGAAACGAAAACGTTGTTTAGATATATTTATTTGCAAGTGGCTATGAAATTTTAACCCCGCTTCGCTATTTATAACTAAATACATTTTTATGAAAATCAGAACTTGAAGAATCAAGCCGAAAACGTTGTTTAGATATATTTATTTGCAAGTGGCTATGGAATTTTAACCTCGCTTCGCTATTTATAACTAAATACATTTTTATGAAAATCAGAACTTGAAGAATCAAACCAAAAACGTTGTTTAGATATATTTATTTGCAAGTGGCTATAAAATTTTAACCTCGCTTCGCTATTTATAACTAAATACATTTTTATGAAAACCAGAACTTAAAGAACTAAACCGAAAACGTTGTTTAGATATATTTATTTGCAAGTGGCTATGAAATTTGAACCTCGTTCGCTATTTATAACTAAATACATTTTTATGAAAACCAGAACTTAAAGAACTAAACCGAAAACGTTGTTTAGATATATTTATTTGCAAGTGGCTATGAAATTTGAACCTCGCTTCGCTATTTATAACTAAATACATTTTTATGAAAATCAGAACTTAAAGAATTAAAACGAAAACGTTGTTTAGATATATTTATTTGCAAGTGGCTATGGAATTTTAACCTCGCTCCGCTATTTATAACTAAATACATTTTTATGAAAATCAGAACTTGAAGAATCAAGCCGAAAACGTTGTTTGGATAATGGTATTTGCGACTGGCTGTGAAATTTTAACCTCGCTCCTCTATTTATAATTAAATACATTTTTATGAAAATCAGAACTTAAAAAATTAAACCGAAAACGTTGTTTAGATATATTTATTTGCAAGTGGCTATTAAATTTGAACCTCGCTCCGCTATTTATAACTAAATACATTTTTATGAAAAGCAGCACTTGAAGAATTAAACCGAAAACGTTGTTTAGATATATTTATTTGCAAGTGGCTATGAAATTTGAACCTCGCTCCGCTATTTATAACTAAATACATTTTTATGAAAAGCAGCACTTGAAGAATTAAAACGAAAACGGTGTTTAGATAGATTTATTTGCAAGTGGCTATGAAATTTGAACCTCGCTTCGCTATTTATAACTAAATACATTTTTATGAAAATCAGAACTTGAAGAATCAAGCCGAAAACGTTGTTTAGATATATTTATTTGCAAGTGGCTATGGAATTTTAACCTCGCTCCGCTATTTATAACTAAATACATTTTTATGAAAATCAGAACTTGAAGAATCAAACCAAAAACGTTGTTTAGATATATTTATTTGCAAGTGGCTATAAAATTTTAACCTCGCTTCGCTATTTATAACTAAATACATTTTTATGAAAACCAGAACTTAAAGAACTAAACCGAAAACGTTGTTTAGATATATTTATTTGCAAGTGGCTATGGAATTTTAACCTCGCTTCGCTATTTATAACTAAATACATTTTTATGAAAATCAGAACTTGAAGAATCAAACCAAAAACGTTGTTTAGATATATTTATTTGCAAGTGGCTATAAAATTTTAACCTCGCTTCGCTATTTATAACTAAATACATTTTTATGAAAACCAGAACTTAAAGAACTAAACCGAAAACGTTGTTTAGATATATTTATTTGCAAGTGGCTATGAAATTTGAACCTCGTTCGCTATTTATAACTAAATACATTTTTATGAAAACCAGAACTTAAAGAACTAAACCGAAAACGTTGTTTAGATATATTTATTTGCAAGTGGCTATGAAATTTGAACCTCGCTTCGCTATTTATAACTAAATACATTTTTATGAAAATCAGAACTTAAAGAATTAAAACGAAAACGTTGTTTAGATATATTTATTTGCAAGTGGCTATGGAATTTTAACCTCGCTCCGCTATTTATAACTAAATACATTTTTATGAAAATCAGAACTTGAAGAATCAAGCCGAAAACGTTGTTTGGATAATGGTATTTGCGACTGGCTGTGAAATTTTAACCTCGCTCCTCTATTTATAATTAAATACATTTTTATGAAAATCAGAACTTAAAAAATTAAACCGAAAACGTTGTTTAGATATATTTATTTGCAAGTGGCTATTAAATTTGAACCTCGCTCCGCTATTTATAACTAAATACATTTTTATGAAAAGCAGCACTTGAAGAATTAAACCGAAAACGTTGTTTAGATATATTTATTTGCAAGTGGCTATGAAATTTGAACCTCGCTCTGCTATTTATAACTAAATACATTTTTATGAAAAGCAGCACTTGAAGAATTAAAACGAAAACGTTGTTTAGATAGATTTATTTGCAAGTGGCTATGGAATTCGAACCTCGCTTCGCTATTTATAACTAAATACATTTTTATGAAAATCAGAACTTGAAGAATCAAACCAAAAACGTTGTTTAGATATATTTATTTGCAAGTGGCTATGGAATTTTAACCTCGCTCCGCTATTTATAACTAAATACATTTTTATGAAAATCAGAACTTGAAGAATCAAGCCGAAAACGTTGTTTGGATAATGGTATTTGCGACTGGCTGTGAAATTTTAACCTCGCTCCTCTATTTATAATTAAATACATTTTTATGAAAATCAGAACTTAAAGAATTAAACCGAAAACGTTGTTTAGATATATTTATTTGCAAGTGGCTATGAAATTTGAACCTCGCTCCGCTATTTATAACTAAATACATTTTTATGAAAAGAAGCACTTGAAGAATTAAAACGAAAACGTTGTTTAGATAGATTTATTTGCAAGTGGCTATGAAATTTGAACCTCGCTTCGCTATTTATAACTAAATACATTTTTATGAAAAGCAGCACTTGAAGAATTAAAACGAAAACGTTGTTTAGATAGATTTATTTGCAAGTGGCTATGGAATTTTAACCTCGCTTCGCTATTTATAACTAAATACATTTTTATGAAAATCAGAACTTGAAGAATCAAGCCGAAAACGTTGTTTAGATATATTTATTTGCAAGTGGCTATGGAATTTTAACCTCGCTTCGCTATTTATAACTAAATACATTTTTATGAAAAGCAGCACTTGAAGAATTAAAACGAAAACGTTGTTTAGATAGATTTATTTGCAAGTGGCTATGGAATTTTAACCTCGCTCCGCTATTTATAACTAAATACATTTTTATGAAAATCAGAACTTGAAGAATCAAGCCGAAAACGTTGTACAGATATATTTATTTGCAAGTGGCTATGAAATTTGAACCTCGCTCCGCTAATTATAACTAAATACATTTTTATGAAAAGCAGCACTTGAAGAATTGAAACGAAAACGTTGTTTAGATATATTTATTTGCAAGTGGCTATGAAATTTTAACCCCGCTTCGCTATTTATAACTAAATACATTTTTATGAATATCAGAACTTGAAGAATCAAGCCGAAAACGTTGTTTAGATATATTTATTTGCAAGTGGCTATGGAATTTTAACCTCGCTTCGCTATTTATAACTAAATACATTTTTATGAAAATCAGAACTTGAAGAATCAAACCAAAAACGTTGTTTAGATATATTTATTTGCAAGTGGCTATAAAATTTTAACCTCGCTTCGCTATTTATAACTAAATACATTTTTATGAAAACCAGAACTTAAAGAACTAAACCGAAAACGTTGTTTAGATATATTTATTTGCAAGTGGCTATGAAATTTGAACCTCGTTCGCTATTTATAACTAAATCCATGTTTATGAAAACCAGAACTTGAAGAATCAAACCGAAAACGTTGTTTAGATAGATTTATTTGCAAGTGGCTATGAAATTTGAACCTCGCTTCGCTATTTATAACTAAACACATTTTTATGAAAATCAGAACTTGAAGAATCAAGCCGAAAACGTTGTACAGATATATTTATTTGCAAGTGGCTATGAAATTTGAACCTCGCTTCGCTATTTATAACTAAATACATTTTTATGAAAATCAGAACTTGAAGAATCAAGCCGAAAACGTTGTTTAGATATATTTATTTGCAAGTGGCTATGGAATTTTAACCCCGCTTCGCTATTTATAACTAAATACATTTTTATGAAAATCAGAACTTGAAGAATCAAGCCGAAAACGTTGTTTAGATATATTTATTTGCAAGTGGCTATGAAATTTGAACCTCGCTCCGCTAATTATAACTAAATACATTTTTATGAAAATCAGAACTTGAAGAATCAAGCCGAAAACGTTGTACAGATATATTTATTTGCAAGTGGCTATGAAATTTGAACCTCGCTCTGCTAATTATAACTAAATACATTTTTATGAAAAGCAGCACTTGAAGAATTAAAACGAAAACGTTGTTTAGATATATTTATTTGCAAGTGGCTATGAAATTTTAACCCCGCTTCGCTATTTATAACTAAATACATTTTTATGAAAAGCAGCACTTGAAGAATTAAAACGAAAACGTTGTTTAGATAGATTTATTTGCAAGTGGCTATGGAATTTTAACCTCGCTTCGCTATTTATAACTAAATACATTTTTATGAAAATCAGAACTTGAAGAATCAAGCCGAAAACGTTGTTTAGATATATTTATTTGCAAGTGGCTATGAAATTTGAACCTCGCTCCGCTAATTATAACTAAATACATTTTTATGAAAAGCAGCACTTGAAGAATTAAAACGAAAACGTTGTTTAGATAGATTTATTTGCAAGTGGCTATGGAATTTTAACCTCGCTTCGCTATTTATAACTAAATACATTTTTATGAAAATCAGAACTTGAAGAATCAAACCAAAAACGTTGTTTAGATATATTTATTTGCAAGTGGCTATGAAATTTGAACCTCGCTCCGCTAATTATAACTAAATACATTTTTATGAAAAGCAGCACTTGAAGAATTAAAACGAAAACGTTGTTTAGATATATTTATTTGCAAGTGGCTATGAAATTTTAACCCCGCTTCGCTATTTATAACTAAATACATTTTTATGAAAATCAGAACTTGAAGAATCAAGCCGAAAACGTTGTTTAGATATATTTATTTGCAAGTGGCTATGGAATTTTAACCTCGCTTCGCTATTTATAACTAAATACATTTTTATGAAAATCAGAACTTGAAGAATCAAACCAAAAACGTTGTTTAGATATATTTATTTGCAAGTGGCTATAAAATTTTAACCTCGCTTCGCTATTTATAACTAAATACATTTTTATGAAAACCAGAACTTAAAGAACTAAACCGAAAACGTTGTTTAGATATATTTATTTACAAGTGGCTATGAAATTTGAACCTCGTTCGCTATTTATAACTAAATCCATGTTTATGAAAACCAGAACTTGAAGAATCAAACCGAAAACGTTGTACAGATATATTTATTTGCAAGTGGCTATGAAATTTGAACCTCGCTTCGCTATTTATAACTAAATACATTTTTATGAAAATCAGAACTTGAAGAATCAAGCCGAAAACGTTGTTTAGATATATTTATTTGCAAGTGGCTATGAAATTTTAACCTCTCTCGCTATTTATAACTAAATACATTTTTATGAAAAGCAGCACTTGAAGAATTAAAACGAAAACGTTGTTTAGATATTTGTATTTGCGACTGGCTATAAAATTTTAACCTCGCTTCGCAAACTATAATCAAATACATTTTTATGAAAAGCAGAACTTTAGGAAATAAACTAAAAACGATGTTTAGATATTTGTGTTTGCGACTGGCTATGAAATTTTAACCTCGCTCGCTATTTATAACTAAATACATTTTTATGAAAATCAGAACTTGAAGAATCAAACCAAAAACGTTGTTTAGATATATTTATTTGCAAGTGGCTATAAAATTTTAACCTCGCTTCGCTATTTATAACTAAATACATTTTTATGAAAACCAGAACTTAAAGAACTAAACCGAAAACGTTGTTTAGATAGATTTATTTGCAAGTGGCTATGAAATTTGAACCTCGCTTCGCTATTTATAACTAAATACATTTTTATGAAAAGCAGCACTTGAAGAATTAAAACGAAAACGTTGTTTAGATAGATTTATTTGCAAGTGGCTATGGAATTTTAACCTCGCTTCGCTATTTATAACTAAATACATTTTTATGAAAATCAGAACTTGAAGAATCAAGCCGAAAACGTTGTTTAGATATATTTATTTGCAAGTGGCTATGGAATTTTAACCTCGCTCCGCTATTTATAACTAAATACATTTTTATGAAAATCAGAACTTGAAGAATCAAGCCGAAAACGTTGTACAGATATATTTATTTGCAAGTGGCTATGAAATTTGAACCTCGCTCCGCTAATTATAACTAAATACATTTTTATGAAAAGCAGCACTTGAAAAATTAAAACGAAAACGTTGTTTAGATATATTTATTTGCAAGTGGCTATGAAATTTTAACCCCGCTTCGCTATTTATAACTAAATACATTTTTATGAAAATCAGAACTTGAAGAATCAAGCCGAAAACGTTGTTTAGATATATTTATTTGCAAGTGGCTATGGAATTTTAACCTCGCTTCGCTATTTATAACTAAATACATTTTTATGAAAATCAGAACTTGAAGAATCAAACTAAAACCTTGTTTAGATATATTTATTTGCAAGTGGCTATAAAATTTTAACCTCGCTTCGCTATTTATAACTAAATACATTTTTATGAAAACCAGAACTTAAAGAACTAAACCGAAAACGTTGTTTAGATATATTTATTTGCAAGTGGCTATGAAATTTGAACCTCGTTCGCTATTTATAACTAAATCCATGTTTACGAAAACCAGAACTTGAAGAATCAAACCGAAAACGTTGTTTAGATAGATTTATTTGCAAGTTGCTATAAAATTTTAACCTCGCTTCGCTATTTATAACTAAATACATTTTTATGAAAACCAGAACTTAAAGAACTTAACCGAAAACGTTGTTTAGATATATTTATTTGCAAGTGGCTATGAAATTTGAACCTCGTTCGCTATTTATAACTAAATCCATGTTTATGAAAACCAGAACTTAAAGAACTAAACCGAAAACGTTGTTTAGATAGATTTATTGGCAAGTGGCTATGAAATTTTAACCTCGCTTCGCTATTTATAACTAAATACATTTTTATGAAAACCAGAACTTAAAGAACTAAACCGAAAACGTTGTTTAGATATATTTATTTGCAAGTGGCTATGAAATTTGAACCTCGTTCGCTATTTATAACTAAATCCATGTTTATGAAAACCAGAACTTAAAGAACTAAACCGAAAACGTTGTTTAGATAGATTTATTGGCAAGTGGCTATGAAATTTTAACCCCGCTCGCTATTTATAACTAAATACATTTTTATGAAAAGCAGCACTTGAAGAATTAAATCGAAAACGTTGTTTAGATATTTGTATTTGCGACTGGCTATAAAATTTTAACCTCGCTTCGCAAACTATAATCAAATTCATTTTTATGAAAATCATAACTTTAGGAATTAATCTAAAACCTTTCTTTAGATAATTGTATTTGCGACTGGCTATGAAATTTTAACCTCGCTTTGCAAACTATAATCAAATACATTTTTATGAAAAGCAGAACTTTAAGAATTAAACTAAAACCGTTGTTTAGATAATTGTATTTGCGACTGGCTATAAAATTTTAACCTCGCTTCGCTATTTATAACTAAATACATTTTTATGAAAATCAGAACTTGAAGAGTCAAGCCAACAACGTTGTTTAGATATATTTATTTGCAAGTGGCTATGGAATTTTAACCTCGCTTCGCTATTTATAACTAAATACATTTTTATGAAAATCAGAACTTGAAGAATCAAACCGAAAACGTTGTTTAGATATATTTATTTGCAAGTGGCTTTGAAATTTTAACCTCGCTTCGCTATTCATAACTAAATACATTTTTATGAAAAGCAGCACTTGAAGAATTAAAACGAAAACGTTGTTTAGATAGATTTATTTGCAAGTGGCTATGGAATTTTAACCTCGCTTCGCTATTTATAACTAAATACATTTTTATTAAAATCAGAACTTGAAGAAACAAACCGAAAACATTGTTTAGATATATTTATTTGCCAGTGGCTATGAAATTTTAACCTCGCTTCGCTATTTATAACTAAATACATTTTTATGAAAGTCAGAACTTAAAGAACTAAACCGAAAACGTTGTTTAGATATATTTATTTGCAAGTGGCTATGAAATTTTAACCTCGCTTCGCTATTTATAACTAAATACATTTTTATGAAAATCAGAACTTAAAGAATCAAACCGAAAACGTTGTACAGATATATTTATTTGCAAGTGGCTATGAAATTTGAACCTCGCTCCGCTATTTATAACTAAATACATTTTTATGAAAATCAGAACTTAAAGAATTAAACCGAAAACGTTGTTTAGATATATTTATTTGCAAGTGGCTTTGAAATTTTAACCTCGCTTCGCTATTCATAACTAAATACATTTTTATGCAAATCAGAACTTGAAGAATCAAGCCGAAAACGTTGTTTAGATATATTTATTTGCAAGTGGCTATGAAATTTGAACCTCGCTCCGCTATTTATAACTAAATACATTTTTATGAAAATCAGAACTTAAAGAATTAAACTAAAAACGATGTTTAGATAATGGTATTTGCGACTGGCTGTGAAATTTTAACCTCGCTCCTCTATTTATAATTAAATACATTTTTATGAAAATCAGAACTTAAAGAATCAAACCTAAAACGTTGTACAGATATATTTATTTGCAAGTGGCTATGAAATTTGAACCTTGCTCCGCTATTTATAACTAAATACATTCTTATGAAAATCAGAACTTAAAGAATCAAACCGAAAACGTTGTACAGATATATTTATTTGCAAGTGGCTATGAAATTTGAACCTTGCTCCGCTATTTATAACTAAATACATTTTTATGAAAATCAGAACTTAAAGAATCAAACCGAAAACGTTGTGAAGATATATTTATTTGCAAGTGGCTATGAAATTTTAACCTCGCTTCGCTATTTATAACTAAATACATTTTTATGAAAATCAGAACTTGAAGAATCAAACCGAAAACGTTGTTTAGATAATTGTATTTGCGACTGGCTGTGAAATTTTAACCTCGCTTCGCAAACTATAATCAAATTCATTTTTATGAAAATCATAACTTTAAGAATTAAACTAAAACCGTTCTTTAGATATTTGTATTTGCGACTGGCTGTGAAATTTTAACCTCGCTTCGCAAACTATAATCAAATTCATTTTTATGAAAATCATAACTTTAAGAATTAAACTAAAACCGTTGTTTAGATATTTGTATTTGCTACTGGCTGTGAAATTTTAACCTCGCTTCGCAAATTATAATCAAATACATTTTTATGAAAAGCAGAACTTTAAGAACTAAACTAAAACCTTTCTTTAGATAATTGTATTTGCGACTGGCTATGAAATTTTAACCTCGCTTTGCAAACTATAATCAAATACATTTTTATGAAAAGCAGAACTTTAAGAATTAAACTAAAACCGTTGTTTAGATAATTGTATTTGCGACTGGCAATAAAATTTGTTGAAGCAAATTGAAGCAATTCAAGACCTAAACTGTTGGGTCGAAGTAGCACCGTCAAACCCATACAATTTTGGACTTGCAATGTGTTATTTGAAAAGGCCAAATTGCATGGGCGGGGTTTTTTCAAACCAATGTTTCTGGATCTTTTGGTTAAAAATCTCAAAAACAGGCATTTGAACGTTTCTGCAGTTGTGCATTTTTGCTAAACAACTCAAACCAAAAATATTCCTTCTTGTGAAGCAATACAGGACCTAAACTGTTGGGTCGAAGTAGGACCGTCAAACCCATACAATTTTGGATTTGCAATGTTTTATTTGAAAAAGCCAAATTGTATGGGCGGGGTTTTTTCAAACAAATGTTTCTGGATCTTTTGTTTAAAAATCTCAAAAAACAGGCATTTGAAAGTTTCTGCAGTTGTGCATTTTTGCTAAACAACTCAAACCAAAAATATTCCTTCTTGTGAAGCAATGCAGGACCCAAACTAATGGGTCAAAGTAGGACTGTCAAACCCATACAATTTTTTACTTGCAATGTTTTATTTGAAAAAACCAAATTGCATAGGCGGGGTTTTTTCAAACCAATGTTTCTGGATCTTTTGATTAAAAATCTCAAAAACAGGCATTTGAACGTTTTTGCTGTTGTGCAATTTCGCTGAACAACTCAAACCAAAAATATTGCGTCTTGTGAAGCAATTCAAGACCTAAACTGTTTGGTCGAAGTAGCACCGTCAAACCCATACAATTTTGGACTTGCAATGTTTTATTTGAAAATGCCAAATTACAGGGGCGGGGTTCTTTCCAACCAATGTTTCTGGATCTTTATTTTAAAAATCTCAAAAACAGGCATTTGAAAGTTTCTGCAGTTGTGCATTTTCGCTAAACAACTCAAACCAAAAATATTCCTTCTTGTGAAACAATTCAAGACCTAAACTGTTGGGTCGAAGTAGGACCGTCAAACCCATACAATTTTGGATTTGCAATGTTTTATTTGAAAAAGCCAAATTGTATGGGCGGGGTTTTTTCAAACCAATGTTTCTGGATCTTCTATTTAAAAATCTCAAAAACAGGCATTTGAAAGTTTCTGCAGTTGTGCATTTTCGCTAAACAACTCAAACCAAAAATATTCCTTCTTGTGAAACAATTCAAGACCTAAACTGTTGGGTCGAAGTAGCACCGTCAAACCCATACAATTTTGGACTTGCAATGTTTTATTTGAAAATGCCAAATTACAGGGGCGGGGTTCTTTCCAACCAATGTTTCTGGATCTTTTGGTTAAAACTCTCAAAAACAGGCATTTGAACGTTCTTGCAGTTGTGCAATTTTGCCGAACAACTGAAACCAAAAATATTCCGTCTTGTGAAGCAATTCAAGACCTAAACTGTTGGGTCAAAGTAGGACTGTCAAACCCATACAATTTTGGACTTGCAATGTTTTATTTGAAAAAGCCAAATTGCATGGGCGGTATTTTCTTAAACCAATGTTTTTGGATCTTTTGGTTAAAAATCTCAAAAACAGGCATTTGAAAGTTTCTGCAGTTGAGCATTTTTGCTAAACAACTCAAACCAAAAATATTCCGTCTTGTGAAACAATTCAAGGCCTAAACTGTTGGGTCGAAGTAGGACCGTCAAACCCATATAATTTAGAATTGTTATTTTAATATCGAAAATCGTCTCTTTGCTTCATAATTAGCGGAGTCGGACTAAAAATCATTTAATGAAGCATTCTATTCTTTTATTTGCGTATTTTATGAATAATTTGGCATTTCTTCAACCATGCATTTCAACCTTTTCGACCTTGATTAATACCTCTTTTGTTGTCCCTACACATTATATTCTTCTATTCTACATATAGTCTTTATATATTATGGAAACTGATCAATTGATCATAGAACAAATGCTAATTATATTTAAACCAACATGATTTCAAGTAATATTCAGTAAATACAAATAATATATAAATTATTTGAGCTGTCGTTAACGTTAACTACGTTTTATTATTACCTAATGCTGATACCGATTTTATGAGAATATGGGATGGCATATTGTCAGTGTCAAATACCATTCCATTTACATCTATATATAAACATATATGTTATAAATACTTCATTAATAAATTATTATAATACAAAAATACTTCAGCAGCTATAATTGTCCTTGAGACCGACCAAATAAGCCATCATTTTGAAACCAACGTTGAACGTGCATTAATCACAATAATTTTAAACAAATATTTTGGTAAAAAGTAAATATGTTCGAATTCATAACCTTTGTGGCGAGCTTGATTTATTACGATTCCGTCGTTGCACTGGATCGATTAAACTAAACTTTACATCTACAACTACCTTGATAGTAAAAAATACATGTGGTTCATGTCCAATCTAAACCGGATAAATAACAAGACTGAGAGGGGGGACCAGAAAAGTTGGGCAGAGTTCCACGTGCTGTGAGGGAGTGTATTCTGCTTCTACCTACATCGAACCGCTTGGTATCCTTCTCATAGTCTTCCTACCTTGCATAGCTCGGTACCCTGAATCTATCTAGTTTTTACATTGCCGGTTCGACGATATGTGTATCAAAGGTATATAGCATTTGGATATTCATTGGAAATTTAATACGTTTGATGGATAAAAAATATGCTAAAAAAATATTTGTGTCCAATTTTCACGATATCTCGGTAACGCATTTGCGTTTTCTAAATCTGGTTATAGATTCTAACTTCCAATAAAATCTGAAAAAAAAAATGAATGGCAATTTGCATATAGCAATCTAAACAACGTTTTTAGTTTAATGCTTGAAGTTCTGATTTTTATAACCAAATATTTTATTATAATTAGCAAAACAAGATTCAAATTTCATAGCCACTTGCAAATTAGGATATCTAAACAAGGGTTTTAGTTTATTTATTAAAGTTATGATTTTCATAAAAATGTATTTAATTTTAATTAGCGAAGCGAGGTTCACATTTCATAGCCACTTGCAAATAAAGATATCTAAACAACGGTTTAAGTTTAATTCTTAAAGATGTTATTTTCCTAAATATGTATTTAATTATAATTAGCGAAACAAGGTTAAAATTTCCTTTTCAGGGTTTAGTTCAAAAACCCTCCGATGTCTCATTGCTTTTAATTTCAGATTCAGAATCTACGTAAAATTGCTAAAAAATAATGTATAAATGGTCAATATTGAAATAACTTCGATTATTCATTAGTAATTATAATAGCGTATACTAAACTTTGAAATGAACATATGCAAATGATTTATATTTATTGCTTTAGCAAAATCATCAGGTGGTGGATTTAGTAGAAGTTGTACTTGTTTGCAAGTATAAAGCGACCGATCCAAATTTGTAATTATACAATAACCAAACCAAAGGGTGGGTGATCTGAAGTCTAAAGCTTTATAAAATTGAAGTCTAAATTCAATTTACACATAAGTTCAGACGTGAATTTTTCATAAAATCAGTTGGACCTGATTGCGAAACAGTAACAAAATGACGATGAGAACTTGGGTTTATTTGGCATTTAGGGTCCTAGTCGTTTCGCTCACAATAGTTGATTCTGCATCACCTCCGGGAGATGTAGTAGGCAAAATCACAGTTGGTTACCAGGGCTGGTTCGCCGCTCCAAACAGTGGTCAACCGGGTCCCCTCAACGGCTGGTGGCACTGGGCCAAGAACATGTGGCAACCCGTGTCGGCCAATAACGTGGCCGTCATATCCTGGCCCGACATGACCGAATACACAACAACCTTTAAAACTAACTTTGCAAATTTGGGGAACTCTAATCGGCCGGCCACGCTCTTCTCATCTTGGACAGATCAGACAATCGGTCTACATTTCCGGTGGATGAAGGTATGACACATAAAGTGATCTTGTCAGAATATAATTTTGGGGTATTAAAGTCCTTGATTCAACTGGTGAAGTCCGTTTTGGCGGTTCGTGTGAGATAACTAGGAGCAAATACCCATTTTAATCAGCTATCAAATTCAGAATTGTTAGCTAACATTAATTTAACTGGGGACAAAATACAAGCCTCTATCATCCTAAATTTAGTAAAATGAAAAAAAACATAAATAAACTGGTCTTTCAAAATTATTAGTACTGATGAAGATGAGTCGGAGTAGGCTATTCTATATCTAACTCAGGCTATTCTTGACCTTAAAATTGGATGAGAATTAACTTCCCCCATCTAAACGAGAATTGGTCCCCTATTTTAAAGGAATGTTACCTTCAGGTACATTTGCCCACATTTCATATGAACCATGCTCACAACTCATTTTATTCATTAATTTTCGTAGAAAGGTGCCTCTTTTAAATTTAAATTTTGCAACTGCAATAATTAATTGATTAATTCTGATGAAACGAAAGGGTGTCTTTTAGTTTACAGATGATTGTCAGAATTGTCATGAAAAGGAATCTGCATATTGTTACAGATGAAGCAAAAAATGTTCGGATTGACAAAAATTGAAACCCAGAATGACCTGAACAGATTTAATTTTTTTAGACAATTGTCAGACAATTAGGGATATGGGATGTGGACAAAAGTACCAGTGGGCCCAATTCGCTTTTAATAGGGGGGAATACTCATTTAAGGGAGGCGCATGAATATACTTACTTCCAATACTTGGTCCATTAGGAATACTCCATCGACACGGCAGCTCTGCAGCGATTCAACCCTAATGGGGCCGAAGGTCCTGCGCGCAACGGAATCACAACGAAAGTTCGCACATCCGCCGAAAAGTACGAAGTCAAGTTCTACATCATGTACGACATTAGTGGGTGGGGCAACTTGCGTTCTGAGATCAAATCCGATTGGCTCGCAAATATGACACATCACTCCTCATCCCGCGCTTATGCCCGACAAAATGGTAAACCGGTGGTCGGAATTTGGGGTTTCGGGTTTACGGATCGACCCGGTTCCATTGAAGACTGCCTCAACGTTATCAACTGGTTCAAGGGGCAAGGGTGCTATGTCATGGGTGGCGTCCCCACCGGATGGCGTACCATGTCAGGAGACTCGAAGAAAGGCTACCTTAAGGTTTACGACGCTTTCGACATGATTTCGCCCTGGATGGTTGGCAGATTATCAAAGTCTGCAGATGCGGATCACTTAGCTAAGAATATTAACAAACCGGATCAGGATTACTGCAACAACCAGAAGCCACCTTGTGACTACCAACCTTGCGTTTTGCCAGGTGATTTGTCACTTCATCACAGGGCACACGGCGACTTTATGTGGAGACAGTTCTACAATATGGTGAATATTGGGGTACAAGGGATTTACATCTCTATGTTCGATGAATACAATGAAGGTAATCAAATTGCCAAGACGGCAATTAACTCCGATTACACGCCTAAATGTTCTGGATTTGTAACTTTGGATGAGGATGGTGTGGCGTGTTCGGCGGATTACTATTTGAGGTTGACCGGAGACGGTGGGCGGATGTTGAAAAAGCAGTTGCGGTTAACACCCACCAGGCCGACACCTCCAATCCCTAATGGTCAATCCATTGTTAAACCCAGTCCACAGAAATGCTAAGGAGTTATTGGAAGTAGAAATCCGGGCTTCTTTTTGAATGCACCATTAAGTGCTTACCGAATGTTTAAAAATTTCCTGAAACTTCATCGATTTAATACATTGCCACTGTGTCACTTGCTGCTGGTCTCTTTGTTATCCAGAATAAATTCAGTACATATTGAAATAATTATCTACGTTATTTGTGTCTAACTCTGGGAAAAAAATCGAATTTCTCGTTTCGACTTAAATAGAGACTAATCATCAACAATGAAATCACCTCATATACATATATTTAAGAGTCGATATGACATTAGTTTTATAAAAAAAACTTCCTTAAACAACATGTCCATAACCCATAACAGCCTAATTTCTGCAAGAAAAGCCGATGTGCTTTTGCTTTAGCCATGATTTATTAGTCTGCCTTCATAACTCGGTAACTTAAGGGGCCTGAGTAGTTTAGAGGCCAACGAATTTCGATAGAAGTTATGCCTTTTTAAGCCTAGTACTCACCTCGTGTTTTCGTTCCGAAACGAAAAAATCGTTTTCGGTCGTTTTTTTTTCGTTTCTGGTACTCACCCCAAAATATTTCGGTCGCCGAAAAAACTCAAAAATTTCGGTCGCGAATTTCGCAAGTTCTTTTTCGGCGACTTCTTCCGCGAAAAGCTTTCATGTTCTTTTCTTTCCGGAAATTCAACTTCGACCGAAAAAACCTTTAATCCATCATCAACATCTTTGTTTATTTTTTTTTAACTTTCGTCGATTTTAATTATTTTAATTATCGTCACATTGAAATCATGGGAAGGCCTAAACGTGTCTACAGACCTACCAGGTAAACTTAAATTGGCAATTGCATTTATACATTCCTCTCTTGCGATATGCGTACTATTAAAACTATGTATACCTTCCGCCTATTCTGTATGTATCTTGGATTGTTAGACGGTGAGACAAGCCCCAATACATTGCGAGTAAACTCACAGGAATGGCAATATTCTGCTTTGGCAGTAAATACAGACGATCTCATCGTCTATTGGATTGTCAACTCTGACACGAGCATTCGTGTGCCGTCGTACCTGGCAATAAACGTGAACAGCCTGCGTTATGTAAAAAATAAGACTTCAAAAAATGGAAAATCAGGCGATGGACTGGAGGTTGAAATGTTGCGGGAGGACAACGAAGCCGAGCAAAGTGATACAGACTGTCTCAAACTAGACCACTGGGAGATTTGTGATTACGTGAAGTTTTATGTTTTGAACAAACCCCAACGATCGTAAGTGTTTGTAGTCATGCATTTATACTCCACGTCCTTTGTTATCAAAAACAATAACAATATCAGTAATCAGGTAATTAACGGCATTTTCATTTTTCAGAACTATTTCAAATTCAACCTCGGAGCGAATTGTTGAAAAGGAGAACGAGCCTCTAAACGTTATCAGGCAAATTTCCACGGAACAGGACATTTCTGAACCAGCCTCAAAGAAGAGGAAGAATGATTCCGTCTATGAATATGTATGTCAATGTGTTTTTTAACGGTACGATCGATTATTATCATCATTTGTTCAACAATTTACAATGAATATTGTAGGCCAAAAAGCTAAAACCGGAACCTCTGGAACACAAACTTCTCAGCAGCCATAACGAACTAGTTCAAATTCGCAAAGACTCGCAGCTCCTGAAGGCAACCGAAACGCCGAAATTAAAGTACGCCTCTATGTTTGCCAACTTGGACCGAATTCTGCACAAGCTTCAAGTAGATACCGTAGAATATTTAAACATGCAATTCACAAAGTTTTATATGATTACGAATAATCTTGGCTTGCACCGGTTCACGTTCTTTTGCCTGTTGTGGAATACGGTTAGCCAGCATACCATTTTCAGTACCCATTCTTCTCCATGTTCCTTCAACAAGAGTTCCATCTTCTGTCCAACTATTCGTTAAACCCGGCGGAGAATGAAAATCAGTGGCCTTCAGAAGAAAATTGTGCAATGCACAACACGCGCTGACAATGACTTGAACTCGTTGATGACTGACAAACATTGTTCAATCCAACGAAAGAATAAGATACCAAATGCGTTTTCCCTATATTATATATGACTATGTAAAACTTGCTGTCAAACGGATCAGGTCTAGAAATAGACAAGTTTGATTAATAAACAACAACAACAACAATAACAACAACATCTTCTGGCTCTACTGAGTCATTTTTAACAAATGTCTAACAATAATTTAATTACTTTTATTAAAACGAAAATAAGTAAGAGAAATAGTTTTAATATCACATGTAGTTAAATATACGTTCCTCCTCAGTTAAACCATGCCTTGTTGTTAAACCTTGGGTCTCATTATATGCATCGTCAGAGAAAATGCATAATCGGCAATAATAAACTACAGCTAAAACGAGACTTCTAACAATGGACCTATTTCTGCTTATAAACGAAATATGCTATGTGTTATATACCACAAAATGGAGAAAAAAATTAGAAAAACGAAAATGATAGTGGCTCTTCTGAATGGCCAGTCGTTGTTGAGAAATCTGGGTGGAAAGTGAGCGGAAAATGGGTGTGGAGGGCGCGGAGGCCGTGAGCAGTGGGAGCAAGAAAGTTGGGATTTTCCTTCTTTTGGCTTTCCTTCCTATAGTTAGTGCCCGTCTGGTTTTGTGAAAAGTCTCGATCTCGTGTAATACTATTTCCGGGGTCCCCCCCAATGTTAACCTCCATTTACGCTTCCGTCCAACAGAGAAAAACTCGAGTTTCTCTCTCCTTCTCCGTTCCACGCCCTACTAATTACTACCTCGCGCCCCCACATCTATTACCCGCCGCTTCCCATCCTGATTTCACAAAAACCACGGCCCATTAAGAAGAGCTACTATGCATTTCGTTTTTCTAATTTTTTTCTTGATTTTTTGGTATATAACACATAGCATATTTCGTTTATAAGCAGAAATAGGTCCATTGTAAGTTGAATCGCTCTCAAAAGAAGAAAACAAGAATAACCTTCAAGTTTTTAAAATACTTCTGTTTCTGTAACTACATTTGCTCAATATGGCCCTCTCTCTCTCTTGTACTACTTTAAAATGTACATAACTCTTAGATTTAATAGAATATCATCGTCTTGTTTTCAAGTGATGAAGACAGACTAGACTTAAAACATTTTCTAATAATGAATTTGAAATATTTAATCCAAACATGGTTCAAATAGTAAAAATTGATATGTTTAGGTAGTGAGGAAAACACGGGAAATGATCAAAGTGGGTCTTTAATAATCAATTAATTACATTTTCATCGAAATATTTATGCAAATCCAATACGAACACGATAATCTTAATTACCCTGAGATACAGGCCAAAACGGTCTTAAAACTGAATTGTTGCTATGCGTTGTTAAGGAATATCCCCCACCTCCTCCAATGTTAAATCATTGATTTTTTATTTAAACCCGCATGGGTCATCAAATAAAAAATGTAAATTGCTAGTTTGTTTTGCATTCATCCTTCTAGGCTTTCAGCTTTCCATAAAGTCAAACCAAATTAAAATCGGTAAGTACTTTTTGAGATTTTTAATTTTAAAGACCTGGACAATGAACGCAAACACCCTGTATAGTCAATCAGGAGAGTTTCGAAAAAATATTTTAACATTGGGCAGATGGGCCAACCCTTAGGGGGTGCAATCGATTCGGCCCAACCTCAAACCCATTGTCTTGAGCCCAAAACCATGTGTATGAAATCTTATGACTCCAGGTTAACCTATTCAAGAATTAGACATTATAATGTGATTAAGAGGAGGGGGGCTGGGGGTAATTTTATGGGGATTCGAAAACAATCGTTGTTTTGACTCTTACAACGAGTATATGAAGTTTGGTAACTCTAGATCAATCCATTCGTGATATAGTTTTCATTGGGTTTTAGTTTGGGTTTATAGTGGTCAAGGGGTGCTTGATTTGACGCCACTGCAACCTCAGCCTCCTTTTGGATTCTTAGAACATGTGTATAAAATTTGGTAACGAACCGCTCTGAAGTTATCGACGTGACAGATGGACGGACGGATTGGGTATTCGCGTACTTAAACCGATTGTCGAGGTTTTTATTTTAAACATAACAAATAAACCATTGAAATCTCAAGTTGCCCTATTTAGCGCGGTCACACCCGCAGTGTAAGTGGGGGTGGTCCCGTGTCTTTTGAGGGTGTCTCTTGCATGTGGGAGTTATGTAACATTGAAATCTCAACTTGCCCTATTGAGTGGGGGTGGTCCGGTGTCTATTGGGGGTGTCTCTGGCATGTGAGAGTCATATAACATTGAAATCTCAAGTTGTCCTATTTAGCGCGGGCACACCTGCGGTGTGATAGGGGGTGGTCCCGTGTCTTTTGGGGGTGTCCCTGGCATGTGAGAGGCATTTAAGATTGAAATCTCAGGTTGCCCTATTGAACGCGGGGACACCCGCGGTGTGAGTGGGGGTGGTCCGGTGTCTATTAGGGGTGTTCCTGGCATGTGAGAGTCATTCAACATTGAAATCTCAAGTTGCCCTATTTAGCGCGGGCACACCCGCGGTGTGATTGGGGGTGGTCCCGTGGCTTTTGGGGGTGTCCCTGTCATGTGGGAGTTATTTAACATTGAAATCTCAAGTTGTCCTATTTAGCGCGGGCACACCCGCGGTGTGATTGGGGGTGGTCCCGTGGCTTTTGGGGGTGTCCCTGGCATGTGGGAGTCATTTAAGGTTGAAATCTCAAGTTGCCCTATTTAGCGCGGGCACACCCGCGGTGTGAGTAAGGGTGGTGTCGTGTCTATTGGGGGTGTCTCTGGCATGTGAGAGTCATTTAACATTGAAATCTCAAGTTGTCCTATTTAGCGCGGGCACACCCGCGGTGTGATTGGGGGTGGTCCCGTGTCTTTTGGGGGTGTCCCTGGCATGTGGGAGTTATTTAACATTGAAATATCCAGTTGGCCTATTTGACGCGGGCACACCCCCGTTGTGAGTGGGCGTGGTGTCGTGTCTATTAGAGGTGTCCCTGGCATGTGAGAGGCATTTAGGATTGAAATCTCAAGTTCCCCTATTTAACGCGGGCACACCCGCGGTGTGAGTGGGGGTGGTCCGGTGTCTATTGGGGGTGTCCCTGGCATGTGAGAGTCATTTAACATTGAAATCTCAAGTTGTCCTATTTAGCGCGGGCACACCCGCGGTGTGATTGGGGGTGGTCCCGTGGCTTTTGGGGGTGTCCCTGGCATGTGGGAGTTATTTAACATTGATATATCAAGTTGGCCTATTTTGCGCGGGCACACCCCCGGTGTGAGTGGGGGTGGTCCCGCGTCTATTGGGGGTGTCCCTGGCATGTGGGAGTGATTTAACATTGAAATCTCAAGTTGCCCTATTTGTCGCGGGCACACCTCCGGTATGAGTGGGGGTGGGGGAGGTCCCGTCCCGTATGTGTTTGATTATAGGATGTATATATGAGTTAGGTAGGTAGAAGATGCATGTGTTAGATATATAGAATATAATAATATATATATATGTGTGGATTTCATCCCAATAACCTTTTTAAGGTTCAAAGCGTACATGCTCTAGTATTGACATTTGTGATACATATTAAGAGCGTAATGACCGAAGTTAAAAATCGTTCAATTACCCTCCTAAACCCCCCTCATTAACCATTTGTAGTTGAAGGTATAAACTTCGGAAGCTTTAGTTCTGACAGTTTTAGTTTTTCGGTTATTATCACTTAAAAGCAATCTGTTTAAGTCACAACGCTCAACACCTGCAACTGCAGAATTCTAAGGGGATAGGATCTCTCTTTTAGGAGCTTTGATAAGTACTTGGTACAATGTCTGAGCATATACTACTGTATAACAACAAAAAGTAGAGTCCCCGCCAATACTAATTTCTCTCGCTAAGTTACTTGGCAACGATTTAATTTTTTTGATAAAATTGCCATAGTCACATTAAAAAATAATAAAACGTTGTAAACGTTAACGACAGTTTGCACAATTCATATAGATTATCGTTCAATATTACTTATCGTGTTGCTCGATTGTATAAAATCAAAATATCATAATTTACGTTCACCTAGACGACTGCGTTTTAATCCCGTAGCTTTAGTAATTGTTCTATCATGAATTGATTTGCATCCAAAAGAATATGCTATAAGTCGATAAAGATAGTTTCCATAACAAATACGTGAAGAAACTGAATATTTGAGAATTGTTCCAAAAAACATTGACTTTTATTCTATATTACTGTTTCCCAATCTGTGAATCCATGGTGCTATTTAAACCTGTACAATTTCGTTAAAAATTATTTTATTGTTTCACAATTGCAGTTGAAATCAATTTTACCAATTTGTTTAAATCCAAATTATTGTTTTTAAATGATAGATTCGATTTTTGGATCAATTTGAACAGATCAAGAAACAATATTATGAAATGCCCCAATTAAGGCTTTTACGAACCCTATATTGTTGTTCTGTATAGAAAATATGTAATTTCCTTTAAAAGATTATTGTTTCAAATCGTATTGATTTATATATATCATTCCTGTTTCCAAATATGTTTATCTATTTAAAGAAAAATTAATTCTTTAAAAAACATTTGGTATATAAACCAATACGATTTCCTCGAAAACCATTTTCATGTTTCACAATTCTTATCAAACCTCAAAATGTCTTATATTGTTTTGAATTTACACAAGGGGCATCCAGGTCTTATATATAGATTTGGTATATAAACCAAAACGAATTCCTCGAAACCCATTTTCATGTTTCGCAATTCATATCAAACCTCAAAAGTCTGCTTCCATCTGCTTCTGGCACTTTGCAATTTGTCTTGATTTACATTGACAAAAAGGCTGGACGGACAGACGGACGGACAGACGGACAGACGGACTGGTTGACTTCATTAGCTCTAAACCCTATTTTCAATGGGCGAGCTAATAATATATCTCATTCAAAATAAATTCGAAAAACAGGGGCGGTTAAAGATAGATGGCCTGTGAAGAAAGGGGCCCATTTGAAAAGCATGTGAAAATTACGTATGAATCACTGCTGAATTATTAAGTATCGGAGATACTTTATGTTTTTAAGGGATGAAATCCCTTCATAAGAACACCCGATCCGTCCGTCAGTCTGTCTGTCCTTCCGGGCTCTAACTCGAGAACGGCTGAACTTTTTCAAATTCTTTTACCGAATACTTCATTATTAGGTCCTAGCGCAGCGTGAGTTCGAATTTGGACTAAATCGGCCACACCCCCTGCCCGCAAAAAAAAAATCAGGGAATACCTTCTGGCACCGAATCTTGTTCCATTCTTAATGAATTTACGTCTTCAATTCTTTTCGGGAACGATTTCATCCCTTCCGTTCTTAACGGTTTATTTGTTGAGACATTGACCTTTAATCCAGTTTACCGGGTACTTTGTTCGTTTAATACAGTTTACCGGGCGCTTACAATGTACACTATTTAAGTGACAAACGAGCTAAGAATTGTAATATATGCAAATAGACTGATTTGACCATGCTGATTACGAAAATCATAATTTTAGTCTGCGATTTTACTCCTTATGGGTCAAAAATAGGTAGGAAGGTCAGGTACCGCGCAGTTTCAGCTAAAAGTAAGTAGTGACGAGAAGAGGGAAGGAGGAGAAAGTCGAGTTTTCCACTTTTCCTCTCTTTTTCTCGCGAAACCGATCAGAAGATAGGGCGCTAACATTGGAAGGATCGGGAAAATAACATTGCGCTTCTATTAGCATTTTCACGAAAAGTGAACGGGAGAATACTATAGGAAAGTCTAAACTCTAGCTAGAGGGACGTTCACAGCGTCTATCTAAACTCACTGCCGTTTTTGAACAGTTTGATTTAAAAAAGAAAGTGTTTTTATTACATGGTCAGATTAGCCCCCCCCCTTGCATTCGTCGAACATAATCCGCCCCTATAGATTTGAAGAAGATATTTCGAAAAGAGAAAATTGCATGGTAACCAAAAACTTTCTCTTCCAGCTAAGGTTGCAGAATTTCCGGGACTCTACTTTTTCGTGTTATACAGTAATATCCGGTACTATAACGACAGCTATATGATATAGCAGTTACATGATATTGCCTATAAGGAAACTTTGAACATGCATATCTTTGTCGGTTTTCAACCGATTGTTTTGAAATAAAAAAATTTTATAGTTTTTAATATGCGAGAATTAATAAAAAGTTATTGGTCCGAACATAGCGATTTGGCCAAAAAACGGCGATTTAAAATTTAGTCTTATATGGTTTAGCATGTTTAAATTTAAAAAAATTAAAATTTGAGATCAAACGGCACTGGCAAATTGAATTTTCCACCTTTTTTATTCTTTGCAGTTTTTCGATATAATGCACCCCTGAGGCTGTAGGTCTGACTAAAGATTTCGAGGGGGAGGGGTGAATGCATACTAAGGTGAAACCGTTACCATGGCCAACACCATGTACTCTTTGCCTCAACAAAGAAAAAACGGTAATGAAGACGGACGAGTATTGACGTGGTAAATGTGACGATCAAATCAAGTGCATCGTCAAGTTCTGCCATAATTTTATGATCATTATGAACATAAATATTTGAATTAGTTTTCGTTAAAAATTTCGTTTCCGATAATTTCGAGGTGAGTATCACGGTCCGAAATAATTTTCACGAAAATGGATTTCGGATTCGTTTTCGTTTCCCTCGCTACTTTCCGGGCATCCGAAAAGAAGTTGTTTTTCGTACCAAATTTTTCCGGACCCAATTTCATAGGTGAGTACTAGGCTTTAGCAACGAAACGAATTCCGAAAAAGGACTAAAAATGGAGTTAAATTTAATGATACCCCTATAAATGGGAAGTAGACCCCTAATTCGAATGAACTAGACCCCACATGAACCAGACCCCACCAGGTTGAATCAGACCCCACCTAGGTTGAAGCAGACCCCACCTCGGTTGAATCAGACCCCACCCCAAACTATTGGCCCCTCCTTCCTGTTGCCCCTCCGATGCCACCATCAATATATAATAGAAGCTTTAACCCTTTTGCATGGCGAAGCAAGTTTACGTAGCCACGTAGAGATTTTTTTTTAAATCAAAGTGTCGCCATGGTCCATAATATTTTGGGTATATTTCTTTCAACGGTAGGCTCATTTCAAGGATCAACCGCCTCGTATGGCAACATTTTTTGCAATATTGCGAAAATCTAAGAATTTAAATTGTTGCTAATTTCGACAGCATATTGTGATTACAAATTTTAAAAATATTGACGTCATTGTTCGTAGAACCATCTAAATTTTAAGCAAATAATGATTATGAGTTGCGTATGTTATTTTTTAAGGACTGGAGGGTCAACCCAAGGGACTGAAATGCATACTACGATATAAAACCGACGTAAACTAAGTCCCCACTTTATAGGTAATTTGAAGAAAAAATTTCCACTGGGATTACAAATAGTTGGACAGCGATCCAAAATATTACCAAATAACGACCTTTAGTTTCGAGACATTCGACAAAATGCGAGATTCCAGAAAACAGTCCTAGAAATGGCATATTGTACTCCTGTAAAACTATTCGTATCGTAAGTTATTTTGTACTTGCTAAAACTAAGTAAATGGAGCAAATCCATAATTACAGATTCTTAGTCTGTCTTCATAACTTGAATAACAAAACGATATAGATTCTCTATACTCGTTCTCTCTGTAATTGTTGGATTACTGTAATTAAAATACGGCTTTGTACATGTCGTTAGTAAAAGCTAAAATATATTTGACCTGGTAAAGTAGGTCGGAAGGTATTTCAAGGATCCATATAGTAAATACACGTTTGAATTTTGAGGAAAGGCTCGTTCAAGCGCAAATATTGATTTGGAGGATCCTCGAATGTTAACTCCCGACGCGACTTTCTGGTGAAACGTAGGAAAGTCGACTTTCTCTTCTTCCTCCTCTTCTCACTAACGCTAATTTTACACGTCCTTGACCTTCGGACCTACTTTACCAAGTCAAATATATTTTGGCGGCCTGCAGTTCCAATGTTAAAGTTTCATCATTTGACATAAGCTTTCGAATGAGACTATTTAAAAAAAATATCGAGGTGGAACAGTTGGGAATGTTTCATTGTGAGCCCTTGAAAAATATGCAATTTATGCAATGGTAATGAAATTCGTAGTAGTAATCAAGGCCCTAAACCTGTAGAGACAAGATTATAATAAGGTTGGACCATTTGCCTTTATATTCTCTTCAAAAAGCTGAACCAAAAGATCTGAAATTCATTGAAAAATATCTCTTTTCTTAAAATCAATGCAAAAATCCTTGCAAAAATCTGCAAATACTCGCCAAATTCCGCAAGATTTATTTTTTTGCGCATGGGATCTAAAGATCCCACGCCATGCGAAGCTATGTAATTTTGCTGGGATTAAAAAGTCCCAGGCCATGGCAACGCTTAGAGTTTTGCTGGGATCAAAAGATCCCAAGCCACGTCAACGCCCCGATTTTCGGTGGGATTAAAAAATCCCAGGCCATGGTAACGTCTCGATTTTTGCGGGATCCAAAGATCCCGTGCCATGCGAAAGGGTTAAATGGTCATTAAAATGGTACTAGAATAAATAATCAAAATAATCAGTCTAACTTGTACTAACTAACTATGTTTAATTAAACTTTTAAACTGACATCAACTTTGACGAAAATAAGTTTCGAATCTTGGCTTCGTCTAAATCGTCAAATTCTACACGCAGATGCAAGTTATAAATTAGTTTGGGAATATATATACAATATACAGCTTCTTTTTATTGCGATTCCCATCACATGCTTGCAAACATGCTGTTTTTTAAATACCGGACAAGCACAAGTAGACTTTGGCCAATCTGATGAGTTAAATTTAGAAGTTGGATACTATCTACTATTAAACCCCCCCTTAAGGGGCCAGAGTAGTTTATCGCTAAGGAAATTCGTAGCCATGAGGGTCATTTCCAACCTGATTTTCTTCATGATATCAACAATATGTGGATTTGAAAAAAACCAGTGTCATAAAATAATTATCATAGCGTTTTATGAAATAAATTAGATGGACCTAGCGGGTCTGCATGGCTTCCAATTAATTTATTCTTGGTCCACTTTTTAAGATTTCTTGCAGACTGCAGGGCCCGACAGGGTCATCTAAAGATTTTGAAACTAGTACTGCTGGATAGAGAATTTTATGGCGGAGGTGTCAAGGTGGGTCAAAACATTAACTTTTGTACGTTTAGACCCTCAAAAACGCATTTTAAACGTTTTATTGCATGTTGTGGTTTAGTTTTTAAATTATAGCTCAAAAACCATCAGAGATATAAGTTTTGACCCACTTCGACACCTCCGCCATAAAATTATCTATCCAACAGTCCTGGTTTCAAAATTTTTAGATGACCCCGTCGGGCCCTGCAGTCTGCAAGAAATTAAAAATAAAGGGGGTTTAGGATAAGTTGCTAAGGATCTCAAATGATCAGTTTTATCGATGGTTACTATGCCAACTAACCGTTTTACTCAGGATTGCTTGACAACCGGCGTCTCTTCAGACGCCGGTTGTCAAGCAATCCTGCGTTTTACTATACGATTCTTATAAATTTTTTGGCTTTTGTTGGATCCCATTTGTTGCTAAGATGGAAATATTTTTATGAAAAATTGACGACCTCAAAACTACTCTGGCCCCTTAAGGGGGGGTTTAAAAGACTATGGAAATTTTGATTTCCCTATCTAAACCAATGTTAAAAACCGGTTTACGGGTGCAACGCCCCAGCCCCCACGGGTCAACTAATCGAATCAATTTTTTTTTTATAAAATTCCTCGATAAATTTCGTATTCAGTATGCCCTTTACATTTTTGATTTTTTACTTTCACCTCTTGCTATATTCATAATAACAAAATATTAGTCTATTCGTATGCCGACTTTACTATTCACTTGAATTTTGTAGCATGCATAGACAAAAAATCAAAAAAGTAAAGGGCATACTGAATACGAAATTTATCGAGGAATTTTATAAAAAAAATTGATTCGATTAGTTGACCCGTGGGGGCTGGGGCGTTGCACCCGTAAACCGGTTTGGCCACTTTTTTTAATACTTTCTGAGAAGTGTGAAAGTAAGTAAAAATTGTCGTTGCCAGGGGCATTTGCGACGGTAACTATAGTAACTTCAACAATCACTATGGTAACAAGCCTAATAATGGTTGCGTTACCAAGCAATTTTCAAGTTGCTTAGGCTTTTGATAAAAATCGACATCAAAGTTTTGTCGTTATGTGTATCTATGGATGGTCATTTCAGGCCGTAAAATATTTTTCAAACCCCCCCCTTAAGGCTCCAGAGTAATTATCACCAAGGAAAAAAAGGTGTCATAAGGGGTACTTTGAACGCTTCTAGATTGTGACCCACTGGAAATAAAACTTTGAAATAAAATTTATTAGACAGACAATTTAGTGGCCAAAATTTTAAAACCAATGAAAAGTGTCTATGAGATTCGGATCGATTGTAAATACAAATTTAGTGAAGCCCTTTTAAAAATTTTCCAACAACGATTTAGGCCGATAGGGTCGTCTTTCGAAAAATCTATGATTACCGTTCGATAGATAACTTAAAGGCCAAGGTGCATAAGTGGGTCAAAAGTTGATTTTTATAAACCGATACTACCGAAAAATGCGTTTTAATGAAAAACTGTTGTATTTTTGTTTGGTTTTTAATTTATTCCTCTAAAACCATAAGAGCTAGTGGGATTTTGACCCACTTATGCACCTCGGCCATGAAATTATCTATCGAGTGGTACTAATAGCTTTTTTGTAAGGTGACCCTATCGGTCTAAACGGTTGTTGGAAAAATAAAAAGTAGGATGGTCTTGACCATCGTTGCTAAGTACATCCCTCACTTACTTTTGCTGGGCATCATCTTTAGTCATGTTGCTAAGATGAAACTAAATTGGTTAGTATCAAAACTACTCTGGAGCCTTAAAAACTGCCTTGTTTTTTCTAGGGGAGGCGATAAAAAACCATAGCAACGAAGGTTTTCGCGAACGCTAGATATGCATTCGCACCTACTTTCGAAATCTTTAGAACGACCTACAGCCTTGAACTTTCATCAAAAACTGTCGCGATTTTTTTCATCGATCGATAAATGACGAGTAGTTGTGCCGCTCGGGGGTCAAAATTGAAAAAAGTTCATTCCTTCAAGCTTAAAACTCGATTTTTAATTTTTAAATCGTTCTTAACACTATTTATAAATTGACAAAACCGCTACAAAATTGAAATAATCAAGGGGAATTTAATTCTGCAATTTATAAAACCAACATTTTTAAATTCGATTGAGAACTAACAGACATATCGATTTTTAAATGCATCCGGTTTATGAAATTTTTATTATGTAGTTTTAAACATTACATTTGCATTTAAAAATAGAACATTAAGATTCCTTGACAACGCAGCCTCAACGTTCGTTGGCAAGCAATCTTGGCAATAATATTATTGGATTAGGAAGCAAATGCGATAATTCTGAAATTAGACTATACAATAAATTAGTTTTAGTAATTACATACATGTATACATCCTATATTATAATACCCAATCGTCTCTGGCTGACTCCTTCTGTGTCGTAAGAGCCTCTTCTACACCCTCACTTCTGGCTCTTCCTTCTATTGCTTTCAACCCCAACCCTAACCAGCTTCTCCTTTTTCCTCTTTCCACCTCATCCACCCTGCCAACCCCCTATGCCATTCAACTTCCCACAACTCCAACAACAACAACCTTTAATTAAATTCCTCACCTGCCTCCCAACAATTCACTTCTATTCCAAATTCCAACCATTTCCAATTGTTTCCATCAAATCCTTCCATCGAATTTTATTATCTAATATTATAATACAAGACCCATATATTAACGATAATCTCTCGCATTATATTCTGTCTGATTCTATCCGTCATCGGCAAGCTCCTCCCCGCTCCTCCACCATCGGACTCCTAATATTATTATGCTCTGCCTCTTCCCGAGTCCTCCTCTCTCTCTCGCTCTGCGAGCTCGCGCTATTTTCCTCTTCTCTGTGTAAGGAATGTTATTTTAGAGGTCCAAACTATTGGCTATTTAGCCTCACACGAGTTCATTTAATGCTAATTATGCCAGATAATTAACTAATGCAGTAATATTTAATATCAATACACAATATGCAATATCAAATACACAATATGCAATAAGTACACAGTACGCAAGGATCAATACGTTTAACTAATACACAATACTGAAGATGAGAGATGCACAACACAACCAAAGACCTGATGACCCTTGACCAATACTACTGATAATTAATTACTCCATCACCCAAGTTCAACACTAACTTCTGATACACTAACCCCTTCATTGCATTCCAACTACTGATAACCTAACCCGTGTACTGTGATCCACACAGTACACAATAACCTACTAATACACCCTACAGTCCAGTCTCACGAAACCCCATTACAATACCGTGCTAACCTAGATTGCGACAAACCAACAATCCCGAGTTGCCCCCTCAAGGTTGACAAACCAAACCCGGAGAGAGTGAGGCAAACCGAGACAATCCTACGGTTTGTTGCGGGGTTCCAGTACAGCAACCCGGAACTCGATCCGGCAGCTCGGCTGGTTGGCTCTTCCTTCCTCTCGTTCGGACTTCTTCCTCAAATTCCCGCTGTTTCCTTGGCTTCTTACGCGAGCTGAACAAGCCTCTAACCCACTATTTCCTATGTAATTTACCTAACTAACTTGCATATCTGCATGCAAATCCTGACATGACCTCGTGACCTAAGGTCACCAATTATATCTAAAAAGGATCTTTACAACTACCTCTCTCTTTTCATGCATTCAGATCACATATAGGTCAAAGGTCAAACCCACAACAAGGTCATAATCCCATGAAACCCATATCTCCCTCACATCTGTCTTTCCCGCTTATGTAGTTTATGTTTTTACACATTCTTCTCATCACAAACTCAATATCGAGGAGCAAAACCTTTCACTTCAACTTTAAATTTCATATTTTTTGTCAAAATATGAACATTTCAATGTGATACGAGATTCGGAAGGGTGGCGAAGGGCTGTACAACGATATATGACACAGGTCGGGTAGTGTCATCCCCTGATCGGGGTCATCGGGGAAGGGGTCAAAATTATTAAACTATAAACATACGTGCGATATGTCGTTCGAAAGTTATTGGTCAAGGGATTTTCAACGACGTATTGACGTTCGGGGTTAGGGCCATCCTGATAGGGTGTAAAAAGTCAAACTGATCCGATTACAAACATACGTGCGATATGTCGTTCAAAATACACGGACAAGGGCTAATCAACAGTGTTAATGTTGGATACTGTCACTGTGGGTAGTCATCCCCTGATCTCGAGGGAGTAAAAATTACAAACCTAAACGTTTGATACATTGTTTGAAAGATATGATTAAACGCCATTTAACGATGTTTATTATTGGGCGGTATACCACCTACCACCCCCTGAACTCGGAGGAGCGGTACAAATAATCACAAATCACACTACAAACATACATACGATACGTCGTTCAAAATTCAACCATGCACGATTTTTGGGTGTAGTGTAGGGTCACCCTTGATCCGGAACATAGTAAAATTACAAACATACGTTCACACACGGCCCACAAACAAAGTGTGACACTTAGAAACCGGTTAGCGGCAGAGGAATAAAAACGCGTTTAGGTAGCGGTGGCTTGCCCAAATCAATAAGTTCGTGGGCCACGTCAAGTATTTACAGACTCCATTTGTAAAACAGACTAGGGAAAAGGCCCGTCCGTGGACGGTACAAGACCACACCCCTTCAAATCCTAGAAACGGTGACTTACAGATATTCTCAAACACCGTTTCTAGGATTTGAAGGGGTGTGGTCTTGTACCGTCCACGGACGGGCCTTTTCCCTAGTACATAATATAATGTTGCATGAGATTATTTTGCAACGGCTCAATTTTTTGGAATCTCTATTTTGGGGAATCACTACGGACCTTCTGACGGAAGATAACTTTGTACAGGAGTAATATAGGTCAACATTTTTCCAAGAGTCAGGAGCAGCAAGGGCTTGATCATACAATATCACAGTGTTTCGCTGTTTTACACCCACCATTTGTTATACAAAGATGGAAAGCTATTTTCAAGGGCTATTCATGCTGTATATGATGTGATGATCGATGAGATAGTAGTAATTAGGTCCAATTATAAACACCTATGTGAGATACGTCATTTGGAAACTATGATCAAGTACTATTATATAGTAATCAAAACATGTGTTTACTATGTCCTGAATCACTATGTTTGATCTCATTTATATTATAATAACATTGCTATGAATTCATTATTTTATAAATTTTACCCGTAATAACCTTAACCTTAATCTTATTAATTAAGTATGTTGTACGGATCAAGTGTAATGACTCATTCGGTTAGGTAACTTGCTGCCAATAAACCAACAAACTTTAAAATGACGTATGCAATTTTGCCCTGCGGTTGGGGTAACTCGGGTTTTTCAATACTTATGTATGCATTTTAAACATGTTGAAAAAAAGTTTAAAACAAATCACTAAAAAGAATAAAATAAAAAACCCTCCAAAAGGGAAAAGTGGTTCTAGGGGAGGGTGCACCAAAAAGAATAAAACAAGATTGTCTCAATTTTTGAACGATTTAAATACTAGTATTTAATTTTAATAACTGTGTCCATTTAACATTATAACAATACCGTCGACCCGGGCGACAGGGACCAATTTAATAGCCAATTATGGTTACGAATGATTCTAAAATAGCCCGTACTCACATTATTAAATTAGTATTTTTTGTAATGATAATCTACTACATAAAAGTATAGTGTTTGTATCTGATAGTTGGTGTATAGACTCGGAACTTGGCTGTCTTATCGAAAAACCGAAACAACAAAAAATTCATAAAAAAATCCGGAACGGCTATAAGCTATATTAGATTTCGAAAATCCATGACCTGTGACCTTAGCACACGTGACCAAGATTAAATTGTTTGTGAATTAGCCGTGTGACGTATCAATAAGCACCGCCAATCGTTGAGAAACACCTTGGCCATGTTGGAATATCCAAATTTTGATTCCTGACCTCAAAAACGAACGAAAAGTTCAAATTTTGAAAATCATGGAGTGACATACACAATTTACAACTCCAGTCGTCAAGAAACACTTAGGCTATTTAGAAGTTTAAAAATTTTGAACCCTTGCACTTAAACACGGACATGAAGGCAAATTTAAACAAAACGTCTGACATTATGATCGACAACTCTTTCCGACGTTTTTGGAAACGCTGTTTTAGAATTTGGAAATTTTGATTCCCAGACCTTAAATCGGTCGTGCTTTCGATGTAATCGTTTAACATATCGAGTCATTGGTAGTATTCAAACTAACATGAGGTAGTGGCGGAGAAGGTAATCAAGATCTTAACATTTAAAAGTCCGGATCAGATTGTGTTTTGATTTTATTTTCAAAATTAAGGGATTCTAACACAATGAAGGCTTAGACAATTTGGACAGGTGGTTGTGGCCGTAAAATAAATAATTAAGGGTACAAACTAATGTACCATCAGTGAGGGTGCATTAGTGACACTGTTCTGGAGTTAGAGACAAACAGCCTGTTGTCCCCCTTTATTAAACTGTTGCAAGCGTTCATTGACAACAGGTTAAACTTCGACCTAACGTCAAAACATGTAACGTCATTCAACGTCACGTTAAACAAGTTTATGCATAATTCTCGCATTTCCAAAACTATGGAGTATAGTTATGGACGTTACTTCACAGAGATTATTCCAGAGGGGTTTCGCCCAGGGTATTGCCCTTGATTGCATGGGGTTTGTAATATGCTGGAAGCGTGAAGTTACTAATACTTCAAAATAAGAACTTTTCATCAAAGTCTCACTGATCTATCCCCCTGCCGGCCGGGTCGACGGTATTGTTATAATGTTAAATGGACACAGTTATTAAAATTAAATACTAGTATTTAAATCGTTCAAAAATTAAGACAATCTTGTTTTATTCTTTTTGGTGCACCCTCCCCTAGAAACACTTTTCCCTTTTGGAGGGTTTTTTATTTTATTTTTTGCAGACAATGGAGCCCGATAGGGTAGTCCTAAGATTTTGAAACCGGTCTTGTTATATAGATAATTTTATTCCCGATGTCCACTACTTGGGGCAAGGAGAAAGCGTTGTCCAGACATCTTGCATCTATCTCATATCTTTCATATTTAAAAGTAAATGAACAGTCTCTCATAAACTACAGCTAAAAAGAGACTTCTAAGTTGAGTCGCTCTCAAAAGAAGAAAACAAGAATAACCTTCAAGTTTTTAAAATACTTCTGTTTCTGAAACTACATTTGCCTCAATATGGGCCTCTCTCTCTTGTACTACTTTAAAATGTACTCTTAGATTTTATAGAATATCATCGTCTTGTTATTCAAGTGATGAAGACAGACTAGACTTAAAACATTTTATAATAATGAATTTGAAATATTTCAGCCAAACGTGGTTCAAATTGTAAAAATTGATATGTTAAGGTAGTGAGGAAAACACGGGAAATGATCATAGTGAGTCTTTAATAATTAATTAATTACATATTCATTGAAATATTTATGCAAATCCAATACGAACACGATAATCTTAATTACCCTGAGATACATGCCAAAACGGTCTTAAAACTGAATTTCTCAAAAACTACTAATCTAATTTTGTATTGAACATCCTGTATTTCGCTATATCGTATGGTTTAATGCATCATCAGCACTAGAGAGGTGAGAAATAGAAAAACTCAGATAAGACTACCTAAATTGATTTTTTCATTGTCCTTATCTCCAAAAGATTGAAATAGCGTACATCGTCATACCCAATAGATTCGAAAAAATCGATGATGAGTTAATGAGCTACACCCTTATAGAAAGGCTGAATATATTGTAGTGTTAGTAGAATTCGGTTACATTTAATTGTTTCATTTTGAAAAAACATTTTCTAGGTTTATTTTATGAGTGGCGGACTCCATTAGTAGGATAATCTTTTGAATATCTTGTTATACTTTTTTGTATAAGGCAACGAAGTAAGCGATCAATAACAGAACGATAGATCTATCGCACTGTTATTTTGCTGCTCCAACATGTTAATTTCATATTTACTTTTGGATAAAATCGGAAAAAATGCTTTAGTTTTAGCCCTTTGGTTAGGGCTTATGTGGATGCTGCTGTCGGTCCGTATTTCATGTCGCGAGTCGCGACGATTACTGCCAGGCCAAGTTAGAGGATGGTACAAATTGGTTGATAGGTAGGGGTCATCCAAAGGTTTTGCCAAAGGAACGGGTTTAAAATAAATACAAAGTTAACGGTATAAAGGGTTAGGAGGTATTTTTAAAAGCCAAAGGGCCCTTTAATAGTCGTTTCGATAGGTTTTTTAATTAAACCGTAAGTTGGTAGCTGCCCAGTATACAAAATTGTATCTGTATAAAATCCGGGCTTTTTGGAGGAAAATGTGATATGCGCCTTAAACGATTCCCGTTAGTTATAGAACATATTTGAAATATATTTGAGACCACTCCAACTGACACCATGGTGCGAAACACGGTGTTTTCAACACGTGATTACACCCGTTACATCGGTTTATTAAAAGGTAAAACCCTTTTATGGTTTGACTTGTGTACGTCAGTTCGTTCTCTGACTTGTTAACGGTTCAATTTGTTAATTTTTATTTGAATATGTAATCTACGGGTACTAACTCACGTTCAGTTCGAAGTTGGGTCATATCGGTCACACCCTCTGCGTTTTGGCAATTTACCAGTGTTGAAAAACCGCCATCACCATGTTATTTATTTATTTATTTTTAGGGATTCACTTACAAGAATGGTAGATTACATCCAATCACAGGATTAGTTGTTAAAAGGTAGTAGTAATGGGTAATGCTGGTCCGTCACGACCGGCACGACGCACGTTGTCTAGCACGTCGACTATATGTACGAATTTACTCTATGGTTGGGAAAATCTGAGATTCTTGTACAAAACTATATTACGTGTTGGATAGCGAGGGTAAATGTTATTTGACTGCTTGCGTCATGGAGTTTCGCCCTTTCTCGATGTGCATTTTTAGCTGTTTGTTATTTTAAGGTATTCACAATTTCTTCTCCTGGATTGAGGCCCATATTGAGGCAAATGTAGTTTCAGAAACAGAAGTATTTTAAAAACTTGAAGGTTATTCTTGTTTTCTTCTTTTGAGAGCGACTCAACTTAGAAGTCTCTTTTTAGCTGTAGTTTATTTAATTGTTTTAAGTGAAAGGGGCTTATCGAATAACCCGTTAGCAGTTATTAATTGGCATCAGCTACTTTACAAAGCATTTTATTTCAATTTGAAGGGTATATGTACCCGCTATGTAAAAGTATCCAAATACAGGGGCCTTTTATTTAAAGACATACACAATAAACCCTTGCAAAAGATTTTTGTAACTCCCAAGCGTTCTTGAGATATGTTCCAAATACTAACCCAAAAACCGGTTAAAAATCAGTTTTGCACAAGTTTTTCCCGTTTTAAGGTATTTGACACGTTTATTTGTGTAACATTGGATTGTTGTTCAATTTTGGTCATTTCCGCCCCGTACACTGGATAGTGTAGCATTGAACGCCCCCTTTTCCTGTCCCCGGTAGTGGCCCCACCGGTGGGCGCCAATAGTATTCGGGTTAGGAAGATAGCGTTAGGGTCTAATACCAAGCTATGCAAGGTAGGTGGGGGTAGGATGTCGAGCTATGTAAAATAGGTAGGGGTAGGATACCGAGCTATGCCATGTAGGTAGGGATGGGATACCTAGCTATGCAAGATAGAAAGGGGTTATCTGATTGGATTGTATCGTTGCTTCACAGAAGAGCTATCTCACTCCTGGCAAGGAGTGGGAGTCATATAATATTGAAATCTCAAGTTGCCCTATTGAGTGGGGGTGGTCCGGTGTCTATTGGGGGTGTCCCAGGCATGTAGGAGTCATTTAACATTGAAATCTCAAGTTGCCCCATTGAGTGGGGGTGGTCCGGTGTCTATTGGGGGTGTCTAAGGCATGTGGGAGTCATTTAACATTGAAATCTCAAGTTGCCCCATTGAGTGGGGGTGGTCCGGTGTCTATTGGGGGTGTCCCAGGCATGTGGGAGTCATTTAACATTGAAATCTCAAGTTCCCCCATTGAGTGGGGGTGGTCCGGAGTCTATTGGGGGTGTCCCAGGCATATGGGAGTCATTTAACATTGAAATCTCAAGTTGCCCCATTGAGTGGGGGTGGTCCGGTGTCTATTGGGGGTGTCCCAGGCATGTGGGAGTCATTTAACATTGAAATCTCAAGTTGCCCCATTGAGTGGGGGTGGTCCGGTGTCTATTGGGGGTGTCCCAGGCATGTGGGAGTCATTTAACATTGAAATCTCAAGTTGCCCCATTGAGTGGGGGTGGTCCGGTGTCTATTGGGGGTGTCCCAGGCATGTGGGAGTCATTTAACATTGAAATCTCAAGTTTCCCCATTGAGTGGGGGTGGTCCGGTGTCTATTGGGGGTGTCCCAGGCATGTGTGAGTCATTTAACATTGAAATCTCAAGTTGCCCCATTGAGTGGGGGTGGTCCGGTGTCTATTGGGGGTGTCCCAGGCATGTGGGAGTCATTTAACATTGAAATCTCAAGTTGCCCCATTGAGTGGGGGTGGTCCGGTGTCTATTGGGGGTGTCCCAGGCATGTGGGAGTCATTTAACATTGAAATCTCAAGTTTCCCCATTGAGTGGGGGTGGTCCGGTGTCTATTGGGGGTGTCCTAGGCATGTGGGAGTCATTTAACATTGAAATCTCAAGTTGCCCCATTGAGTGGGGGTGGTCCGGTGTCTATTGGTGGTGTCCCAGGCATGTGGGAGTCATTTAACATTGAAATCTCAAGTTGCCCCATTGAGTGGGGGTGGTCCGGTGTCTATTGGGGGTGTCCCAGGCATGTGGGAGTCGATTAACATTGAAATCTCAGATTGTCCCATTTGGCGCGGGCACACCCCCGGTATGAGTGGTGGTGGGGGAGGTCCCGTATGTGTTTGAGTATAGGATGTATATATGTATTGACATTTGTGATTCATATTAAGAGCCTAATGACCGAAGTTAAAAATCGTTCAATTGCCCCCATTACCCTCCTAAACCCCCCTCATTAATCATTTGTAGTTGTAGGTATAATATTCGGAAGCTTTAGTTCTGACATTTTTAGTTTTTTGGTTATTATCACTTAAAAGCAATCTCTTTAAGTCACAACGCTCAACGCCTGCAACTGCAGGATTCTAAGGGGATAGGATCTCTCTTTTAGGAGCTTTGATAAGTACTTGGTACAGTGTCTGGGCATATATGAGTGATACCAAGTTCATCGTTCATATATACTAATATCCGGTACTATAACGACAGCTATATGTTATAGCAGTTACATGATATTGCCTATAAGGAAACTTTGAACATGCATATCTTGGTCAGTTTTCAACCGATTGTTTTGAAATAAAAAAATTTTATAGTTTTTAATATGCGAGAATTAATAAAAAGTTGTGCTATTGGTCCGAACATAGTGATTTGGCCAAAAAACGGCGATTTAAAATTTAGTCTTATATGGTTTAGCATGTTTAAATTAAAAAAAATTAAAATTTGAGATCAAACGGCACTGGCAAATTGAATTTTCCACCTTTTTTATTCTTTGCATTTTTTTGATACAATGCACCCCTAAGGCTGTAGGTCTGACTAAAGATTTCCAGGGGGGGGGGTGAATGCATACTAAGGTGAAACCGTTACCATGGCGAACACCATGTACTCTTTGCCTCAACTTAGAATAAATTAAAAACTTGCTTCAAATTTTTGAGCTTCAAAAAATCCAGTTTTCGACATGGAAATTCCGGATATAAATTCAATCCCAACAAGACGTTCTCTAAAACAGGCGGCGCTTGACCAGGCAAAATCTCCGTCAATGAAATGTGACCTCCGGACTGCCTGCATCTGCCTCGTCACATCGGGAACTGCCTGGGGACTCCTTTATTACTTCGGAGTTTCAAACCCTCTAAAAGGGGTCGTTTTCTTCTTCGTCTGCATGGCCCTCACCTTCTCAATGAACTTGAAGATGACAACATCGGGTGGGGACAGGGAGGGAGTCAATCGACTCGGAAGATACGGCTTGGATTCACAAGGAATGGATCTTCTGGATTCTGTTGCTAGGAACGGACTGTACGAACTCCAGGGTCATCGAGGTCAACCTCTCACAGGTCAAGGTTTGGGAAATAAGCTGAAGAACCCACTGAATCTGGCAAAATCGTTGGGAGTTGCACACGAGTTTATGAGGGACCTTCGGGAGGAAAAGTTCCAGGATCCTTGGATTGAAACTGATTTCCAAAAATAACTCGCCGAAAAATGTAATTTACTTCTAAAAAAGCAGTCATTTCACATTTCGATTAGTTAACAATTTTGTATTTGCATTGGGATCGATTTTTATTTGTTTTATTCTATATCACAATCCGATCCGAAACCGGATTCCGAGAAATGTTATTTATCCAAACATGCCTTCTAATATATAGCATATCGGGATGAATAAAAAATGGTTCTCTAAGCAAAAAATTCTAAAGGTGAACTTGAACTAGATTCCTTAATTTTATTACATCTAATGACATCACACTTATTTATTTGACTGTCATTTACTTTATGGGTTGATATGAATGATATGCTTTTTCGTTTGTCCAACTATATATGTTTCGTATTTTTGCCATGTCACTCATGTCATGTCATCATTCTCAGTATAAATACTGCACTCTAAATATATGGCTCAACTACAATGATCCCCCATACAGGAACCTTATAATTTCAAAACAATAATACGATCCTTCAGAATTTCATAAAAATAAACGGACTTTCGATAAGCAAAGCGTAGTTAATTTTATTCCATTAATTATCCAAGCTTCTGCACTTCAACACCCCCAAAGATTTAATTTTGATACTGTTAATCAAATCAAATCAATCGAATCAAACCAACATCCCATTAATTACCATCGTTTGCAGTGAACAAATTTTTCACATGTTCGATGTAAGGAGATCATCCACAAACAATGTTCATGATTTTACAATCGTCCAACGTACTCTATTTTTATTTTGTTTTTAAATACTACAAACGCGAGGAGTGGATGCCCGATTAGAATTAGATACAACGTCCAAACGACTTTTACACTAAATGATAAATTTTGCATTTACTTTCATGAACAAAACTATAACCCAAAAGAACTCGAATGAAATATGTCCTGCGATTTGTAATTTCCATATAAAACACACAAGATTGGCCATAAATATACCAGCAGGCAAAACGTAGCTTTTAGGAAGAATAAGATCCAATGCCTCATTCATATATTTGTAAACTCAACATATAATCCAGCCTTATTTTTATATCTGTAAATGGAAACCATAAAACCAGAACTTGTCGGTTATCTTATATTGACAACCCACAGCTTTGAAAATACACGACAAGATATAACAATTTTCTGTTCGTATTTTTTGCTCCTTAATCAAATTCCATGTCCAGAGCTGATTATGCAAGAAGGGTTAGAAACTGGATATGATTAAATGGCTCTTATACAAAAGACAAGCTGCTTTCTCATCTGATCGGGCATTCTAGCAAATAAATGCATGAGGTATCTATATATCTAGTAAATTAATAGCATTCGAATACATTGCTATAACATATCGGTCTAAGGTTATATTTATTGTGGTTAAACTATTGACTCAGCACATTCAGAGTTGGAAGGATATCCAGTATCTGTTCATCCAGGTTTCAACTTTCAGGTGTGAAATAATCATCATCACACGTAAGTGCCTCTTCTTAGAAACGATAAATTCGACATTTGCAAACAAGGCTCATTTTACATCTTCTCGTATCTTTTGTAAACTTACTTCAAAGCAAAATGTAAATACATAAAACCAAGAATAAACAGTTTTGCCGATCCCTTTTCCTTTGAAGATTTCACGTTCTCTCTTCGGTTCTCATCAAATATCCGTAAAAAACTATAGGGATTTTGTTCACAAGATAGTTTAAAAAGACAGGGTTAAGAGCCTATAGGAACTATTGCATACTAATACTAACTGACGTAAGGTTTATTTCCGTCAGTCGACTATTCCGTTGTCATCATAGAGAAGCCAACACAACAAGACTGGAATATATAACGCTTTCAACTCGATTTCATATTGGTTTTAGCAGGGAAAAGTACTTCACCGCAATTATTTAATGTTTTCGTTTATTTTTATACCATTTAAAAATTAGTAAAATAAAAAAGTTGGATTATATAAAATATTTTTGTAAGCTTTTGACTTTAAATTTGATACACTTAAGGATATAATATTTCCTACGGATCATTTAGTCAGAGGACATAGGAGGCCTAGAAAGTTAAAGCCTGAAAATGAAGAGCGGAGTTCCACAGTTTCTAGGATTATGGATCTTCATCCTCACAATTGGTTAGCATTGATATACATTTAAAATCTGTGGTTTCATTGAAATTTTAAAATTAAATTTTAAGTTGACATCCACGTTTCCGAGTTATAGATATTTCTTTTAAGAATAGTTAAATCGGGGCACTGGGGAGTTATTTAGGCTGAACTAATTCTGAGCGTAGCTTGAATTCCTCGTACCGTATTGACAATGTATTCGGTCTGTTCTGGAAATACAATTAAGGAGCAGTTTCAAGTCAAATACGTAGTTAGTTAATTGATATTTAATTATAATTTAATTAACAGGAGATCGAGCTTCCGTCATAACCGCAATGGAGGAATGGGAAAAATGGCCTCTTGAGGTATGCAAAATATTAATAATCATCAAATAATATGTGTTTCTGTTTTATAATGCTCTGAAGGATTCAAATGGTTAAGGTTAAACTAAACCGATAGATGCGATGCCATTGCTAATTAGAACTAAATACCAGCTATTACTATTGTCAAACATTGTCCAAATATTGCCATTAATTAATAATAGTAATTTCGTACATTTTTCAGGAATTAGAAAAGGAAGTGTCACCAAGTCGATGGAATCCGACAAAAACACCGGATAAAGTCATTCAGGAATATGTACAAGTCTCAATTGATGGTTGCCTTTCCTTCTTAATTTCTAACTTTAATTAATCCTAATTAATTAGCATTCCATAATTCCTTAAACATCGGCGATTTAAAATTTTAAAAACTATAGTCGCCTTTTGTGTTTATTTCAAGCTACTGTTTTTTATTAAACCCAGGCACTCAAGCGGCCCAAAAAGATCTTCCCTGTGAGCTAAACATTCAATATGGGACGAATCCAAACCAAAAATATGATGTTTATGGAAAAGACCTTCCGGCCGATGCCGTCACATTCCTTTGGATACATGGTGGCTACTGGCAAGGTAATGGTCTCAAATTAAATACCGGAAATGGTATAGTTTACTTAAAATCATCACTATTAAAAGTAAAAATAACACACGGATCAACAATTTCAGAAGGGAGCAAGGACATTTCAGGACTTCTAGCTCCAATCATCGTCAAAAACGGGATGAGAAACATCGTCCTCGGTTATACATTAGCTCCGAACGGTAAGGCCCCAGAAATACGTTTTCAAACATTGTAAAGTTGATCGTATAACTTGAAGATTCTTATTACATTTTTAGCGACTCTAGAGGAAATCGAAAACGAAGTCCTGATGGCTTTGAACCATGCGATAACAAGATTTCCTAAGTCTAAATTCATCGTTGGTGGTTCGATCACATATTAATTAACTAAAGCCTTCTCTAGTCGCTTAATTCTGTTTGTGAATCTGTACAAATGGGCCCTTTTTTTAGATTACAACGTTAACCCTTGTTTGTAATATTCTAAATCGCAGGTCATTCTGCTGGAGGTCACCTATCGGCAATGTTACTCCATACGACCAAAGGATTTCCAGAAATGTACAAGCAAATAATTGGGCTCGTCCTGGTCTCCGGAATTTATGACTTGAGGCTTTTAGTTCCAACTTATGTTAACCACGCTTTAAGATTAACAAGGTGAGATTAGCTTACGACAGTTTCGAAATCAAATACCACATTTGTAAAAATGTCTTGCTACAGAACAGAGTACATGTGATATAAGTTTGTAATTAATATCGACTATTGTTGAAAATGAAGGTCGGAAGCAGAATCCTTAAGTCCTCTCAGGATTCGAACTGTGAATCCGAGTTTCGTTGAGAAAGCTTCCGAATTTGAAGTCCTCATCATGGTTGGCGGTTTCGACTCTCCAGAGTTCCAAAGACAGGCTCATGAATATCACAAACTCCTCCAATCAACACTTCATAATACACAGTTTTGGAAATCCGACTTGGATGATCATTTCACTTTGGTTCAAAATATGGCTAATGAGAAGGCTGCGGCTGGGAAACGACTTGATGGTTTCATAAATGAGTTTGTAAGAATTGGAGCATTTAAATAAATTACAGTTTTACAAATTATTGACAACTAAAATTAATAATGATTTTTTTGTTGGAAATTCAGAAACAAAGAAGAACAAGTTCAAGCTCAGGTTTACCAACAATTAATTCACTAACTATAGTATCCACTTTACTGGGGGCTTTGACGTTTTTCTAATGAAACCTTACGTTTATCTAATGACTAAATCCTAAAAAGTGATACAATTGAACTTATAATGTAGTTTTGTAAACAATAAAATAAAACTGATTATCCTAACCTCAACTAAATAATGAGTGTTTAGAAGGAACTAGGACCTTTTGTTTTGTCTTGTCGGTTACAATTACATGAGAAAATATATTTACAAAATTTGACGTACGCTTAATTCTGAGAAAATGAATCGTGGCGAATAAAGCACTGTAAAACTTTTTGCCGGAGAAAAGTCTGACCAAGAAATAGGATTCTGAGATCTACCATGGAACCGTAATTACATTAGTATTTGATATATTACAAAGGGGAGTCTGGTTTGTGACCGGATTCTAAAACCGCTTCGAATCGTTGCTTGAGGAATCCAAAACTCGGTCGCTTCCCTGGATCTTCCATCCAACAGGTTAGCATCAGTTCGTATCTGAAATTAAAACTCATTATTAGGAATCTGCCAAGGTCTTCACGGAGCCTGCCATAAACGTTTACGAGAATACTAAACATGAAATTTAGTGTTAAGATGACGTGACGTATCACAATGCAAGAATGCATTTTTTTCCGATATAAAGTCAACGTATATGTTTACAACTTACATTTCCTGCGTCGCAAATTGTGGTTTAGGCAGACGGTAATGATTTTTCAATTTTGAAATAAAGTTGTCATCCCAAACCATGCCAGGGTAAGGAGTTTGAGCTAAAGTGAATATTTCCCAGAGGGTAACTCCATAAGCCCATACGTCCGATTGGAGGGAGAATATCATATCAGTCAAGGCCTCCAAAGCCATTGCTTTCCAAGGGAGAAGTTGAACAGTTTTTTTCTGATAAGTTGAATACTGGAAAATGTGTTTCGACAAACCAAAGTCACCAACTTTTGCAATTCTATTCGCACCGAGAAGGATATTCCGAGTTGCCAAATCACCATGAATGACCCGTTTCGTTCCAAGAAATTCCATTCCTGTTGCAATTTCAGCTGACCATTTTAACAACTCTGCCGTTGATATCTGTAACGCTGCATTCATGTAACTAGGATTCTCGAAAGAAATCGTGGCATTTTGATAATTCTTGTTGTAAACATCCCGGAATTGAGCTCTGCTATTTCGCAAAAGATCCAAGAGGCTTCCATTTTCACAAAATTCAGTTGCAACAAAGAGTTCCCCTGCAAAGACAATCAAATTGGTCAGTATAATGGTGCTTGAAACGATTTGATTTTCAGTTTAATATTAGATTGGAAAACTAACGGTCTCTGATATTTCTCGTATGAGCTCCAACAAGGGACAGGATATTTGGATGACTTCCGATATAAGCCATAATCTTGAGTTCACACAACAAAATTTTAAAATGAGAAGCATCTTCGTTCGGCTTTATTGTCTTCACCGCAACTACAATCTCCTGACCAGCTCTTTTAAGCTTTCCTTTTAGTACCATTCCGTAAGTTCCTTGGCCGAGAATCATTCCATAATCTGTAATTAATTAGTAAAATGGAAAAGGGTTATTTATAAGTTACGACCAAATGGAGTGTATTTCATGACCACTAAGGATTGGGATGTTAAATTATGAGTACCAATAGTAAGCATTTGTTTGGGAACTTCGTAATCAGTATTATAAGGAAGGAGGTGATGTGCATCATTTGTGTAGTCATTTGTACTCAGTCTGGCCAAAGCTTCGGGATTTCCCTTTTCAAATTCATCGATTTCCTTCTTGGAAAGAAATTTAAGCGCTTTTCTTTGCTCCGCAATTTTTCTTAAAGAAAACACCAAAACAAGGAGGAGGATGGCAATGACACCGGCAGTGATTCCAACTATCTTTACTACGGTAAAATCTGGAAATAAACAAATCATGCTAATAAATTGTACGTTGCGGTTAATAAGTTGGGCTTTTCCATAATTCTAGGCAACGGTACACACATCATGAATAGGCGTAAAAAGCATATGCGGAATAAAATACTTTACCCTTCTGGCCGACCGCAAATGTTTTTCTTGTTTCTCCAACGTCACTTCTGGCAAAACAAATGTAATTTCCGGTATTGTTTTCATGAATTCTAAATGACACAGTGGAGATGACCCGAATAGTCTGAATTCCTTCTGTACTATTACTGTCGGTATTCATTTCGTTAACTTCTTCAGACATGTTTGCCATTAATCCAGTGACTGCCTGAAATTTTTTAATTAGAATTTATGTTAACAATTGATAAAAAATGAGTGATGAAATGATGTAGCGATTTAAAACGCTTATTACTTTCCCATCTTTCTGCCAACTCATTGTTGGCTTTGGATAGCCGGTTGAAATGCAGTTTAACTCTACGAATTCATCTGCACTTGCTATGACTTCTTCGTTATCCGGATTGGTGAATGTTGGAGGAACTGAGTCTAAAAATATGAAATTAGGCTAATTTAGACTACAATCATGTAGATTTTTAAGCTTAAGCTGGTAAAGATGGTCACCTTCAAGATGAAGATCGAGTGTAGAATTCCACCACTCATCCGAATTCCATAAAGGTACTATGCAGGCTAATTGGGTTATATTTATATTATTGATCCTCAATTCGATCCAATCAATATAATTATTATCCTGCGTCCAAATATTTTCCACTTTGAAATCATTTGTAATGACCGAGTCCACTTTAAAATGAAGTCGAAATTATGATTGAAACTGGGAATGCCAAATTTCGTTTAAAGATAAACACGATTATTCTTACGATTAATAATAACTTGAGAGCCGTTCATGTAAACAACCATCCAAATTAACCCTTCTGCAAAGAGGTAGGAGGAATGCTGACATTGATATCGGATACTCGACCGTTGAAAACGTTGTGCTCGAGTAACATTAAATCGGAGATGAATCAAATTCCATTTTTCTGCTTTTGCTTCTTCGATGCTGAAATCTACCACATCACAAATATTAAATATGCAAGCGCTAAAACAAATAAATCCTTGGAATTAATACAATTAGTATATTCTTACATGACTTTGAATTCAAGCCATAAAACTTTTCGGCCTCAGCTTCCAGACCTCTTCGATCGTCACAACGGAATACGACGGCACCATCGTGTGAATCAAATCCTTCCGTGTACCAAGTACAGGTTGAATTAATTCCTGGAGCATTGCCACTTCCGCCCTGATGATATGAATTACAGCATTCATCAATTAGCGAATTAACACACATTTTTCACGGCATACGATTTCACCATACAAGCGTGAAAACAAGTACAATATCTTACAGATAATCGATTCCTGATGAACTTGCATTCCTGTGGATTCTCGCAATAAAAGCCTACTTGTCGATGCCTCGCCAATTTTGAGCAACAAATGAGACTGTTCGAACTAGTATCGTAATGGACTAATCCTTTGGAGTCTTGGGACAATTTATCGAAGCGAGTGAGGGTTATCGTTTCTTTTGTTCCTATTTAATAAAACAACATGCTTGTTAACGACATAGGTACTTCGATTCCACATTCAATTATTCTTAAAAAAGGATATGGTTTAACACTTACTAATCTTCCTGTTTAATTCATAACGAGCGATTTCGGCGAAGTCGTCATTATCTGTAGGAGATACGCTGTTCCCTAAGCTACAAACGAATTTTAAACTTTCAGAGCTGTTTGACCTTTTAAAAGTTGAAATGTTGATCAAAAACCCATCGATATCTTGAATAACAGATTCACCGTCGGGCAAAAGTGGCTTTCTCTCCTATTTTGATTAAAAAAAAACAATTGTTTACGCTGCTTAAATAAAAAATCATGCAACTATTTTTATATTTTCATTATACAAAGGAGTAAAATGTACCGCAAATAGAAAGACAGATACTCCAGGTTTTGAAACTCCACAATAAATTCTCACCCAAGGGCTAGAACTGTCCTGTGTAATTTTTCTATTTTCTCCAGCTTGTAACAAATATGAGCCCGATGATCCTGCAATTTAATTTAAAACATATTACAGAAACTTCAATGAAACTTGAAACCTGAAACGAAAATGTTGTACTGTGGCTTACCTTCCCAATAAATATAAATCGACTCGTGTCCTTTGTGAAACTCATCAGCACAAGTACAAGAATAATTTCCGGTTAGTTTCGTCGTACTTCCGTCCAGATTCATTGTAGCAGTGTACTTGTAACTGGAAATGCTCCAAAAGTCCGCAAACTCTCGTTTCGACCAAAATGACAAAGAACCCTTAAGTTCTTGAGGAAACGTTGCATACTAAAACGAACAAATACAAAAAATTAGTTCCAGTAATGATAGTTTGAGATTAATTAATTAAAATCAATTATAAGTAGGTATTACGTACTCGATATTTATCCAGGGTCCATTGAACCGGACAAGACGCTTGGCAAGTGATTCTTATCCGTTTAGCCCTGTCGCTAACCACGAGGACCCTTGGTCTCAGAAAATTGTCTTTGGCATACACGTTTCGATCCACCGTCACGCTCAAATATGTTTCCGTTGGAACATTTTTACGTTCCTCCTTCGCGTTTGTTGAAGATAGCAATCCCAATTCGAATAATAAAATCAAGGACCACAAAACTGACCACCGACGGTACTTCGAGTTGGAGCTATATCTTGTGAATCCCGAACGTACAAAGTCACTCCCATAAACCATCGCTAATGCTGAGTAAAGTATTTCTGAACTTGGACAGAGTTAAGAAATATGTTACTCAATAATTATAAATTAGTTTGGTAGTATTGGTAGCCCAAGTCCAGGACTAAATATCAAAATCGTTATGTAGATATGACCAAGTAATTAATATTACATCAAGTATACTTGCATTGATAATAAAGACTAAGCTTATTTTTGACGAAGGCAGGGAAGAGTGACTAATGGAAATTTAACGATGAACCGCAAAACCATCTCTTTATTAGTCCAACTCTAAAAAGGAAGTAAACTATAAAATAATACTACTATCTATATTATGGGGTGTTTCATGAATTATATTTACATTTCATTCCACAGGGATTAATTAGTGTATTGTTCAATCATATACTAATCCGTCGGCGAATCATCAATGGGCTCTAACGTGATTATGGATTAGATCATTTCAATATAATTAAAAGCACCTATAGATTAACAAGTTATCTAGTTGTATTCCTGGAAAACTAGCTGTAGGTTTAGGGATACAATAGTTCAGTCGCCTCATTTGTTTGTGATGGTCATGAATCCAGAATTGCATTTGCATTCTTAAACTTCAAGTTACTGAAAAGTATTTGTCTGCACCTCTGCACTGTGATTTTTTGACTAAAAAATACCTATTGACATTGACCAATGTGATATACAATATTACACCTTTGTTTTGACGTAAATAACATGGAACTGAGCGTAAGCCTATTACGCTATGGATTATAATTTTAGAATTTATTTAAGAGAAAACACGAATAACTTGATTTCAATAACATAGAATTTTTGAACTTATAAATACTAAAACGAAGCGAGTAAGATAAAATAAGCGAACAGAAGAATTTTTGACCTTGATTGCTGCTCTTATTCGTTTGCAGACGGTAGTGAGTTACATTTTATATTAGGCAATACTAATACTAATTGGACTTTCATTTTTATATTAAAGTACGGTTAAATTTAAATGGTGTTACCATTTGACCAGTTAATTAAGTAATACTACCCACTGAAGAGCTACTGCGGTTGCTAATTGCATTGTAGTTTGTCGTTGACACAATGAAAACGTAAATCAAGGGCAAACTTGCATACAACGTAAGGATCTTCAATCTGTCATCGTTTCCGTCCAGCTCCACTACGGTACACAAGGATTTCGAATTCCAGACTTGCAATAGTATTGGCGTTGGGTATCGGTTCCACTACATCCAGTGCCACTCCAAGAATTATTGACCACGTTGTATGTAGGTACAGAAGGTCGCTGGGATTGAGATGATTGCGATAGTTGAGACGACAACGGTCTTCGTTTTGCATTCGGATGTTGGTAGTTTGACAACAAGGACTGAGATTGAGGATAATACTGGGATTCATGTTGTGAAAACGACGTGGCTTCATTATTATTTTTTTCAGGAAAGCCAGTGGCGAAAAACATCTTTTCAACTTTCTTGATGTTTGCCCTTCGTCCAGCAAATGGAGTAGCTTTTATCAGTTGAAATGAATTCATTGTTGGTGCGACTGTCAGAGGTGGCTTCTCATTTCTGTACAAAGCTGTTGCGGCTGGAAATTTTGTTCCAGAAAAATTGGAGACAGATAATTGTTCGGAAGAACTTCCAATACCGCTGTCTGTTTGAGATGGAACTTTGGGTCCTACAGAAGATGATCGGGATGATCCTATTATAATAATTTCAAAGCATTAGTAAATAGCGTACATTATTAAGTAAATATTCAACTTAAGAATTAAACTGGATAAGCTTTACACTAATTTGAATACCTGATCCCGATTGGAAACTTTCTGAAACATTATTTTCCTCGGTTTGCACCCTATTATCAGACGACAAGCCTGCTTGTGCAATTTCCTGAAACTCTTGTCGATATTGCGTTTGAGAGGCCATCCAACCTTGGTCCGTCATTGGGATAATATTTTGCAGTCCTTGGTCGCTCTTTCCTGATCTTGATTTAAATGCAGAACAATAGCACATACAGGAGCAATCGTCAGTTCTTAAATTCTCATTCTTAGGAATCAAGGGCTTCCTTTGAGGTCTGGAGTTTGTCGAAACAGTTATGGCGGTAGTAGATGCAGCAGGATTTGAAAGCTGATTGGGAACGATGACCGTGGATTCTAAAATCATGTCCCGAATTTGGTCACTAAGGGGCTTTAACTTCCCAGTCTGGCGTTTTTTAAACGTGAATCCGTAACTCAACAGAGTAGTTTTGCGGCGAAGTTTCTTGTTCTCCTTTTCCGATAATTCGACTAACTCGGTTGCAGTGTCAAGTTCTCTTTTAAGGGTTTTGTACTCGGTCAGCGGTACTGTCGGAACTGAAGTTTTCCTTTGAAATTTGTCATGCCGATTCTTTTGCGTCTCTTTTTTTATTTCTAAAATTTCAACAAATTAAAATCAATAAATAATACGAATGAATTACAATTTAATGTAACTTCCACAGTAGAGAATTTGTTTTAAAAGTTTTAACTTTTACCCATTTGCAAGTCCATGCGGGAGGGCATACTTCTCATTGGACGACGAAATTGCGGAGGTTTGCTAATTAGAGTGAATTGGCTTGGCCGAGGGAGTTCAATCACGTCGTCATCATCTTCTGTGAGGTCAATCGTTTCGATGATCGTTTGAGGCTGCTGAGTGCAAGCTGCATTCATATCACGAGTGGAAGTAAGTCTCTGGGACCACTTTTGATTTCGGACTATAGGTTTCAGATCCCAAACATCTTGATTGATATTGCATAGAGGTTTAGATGGGGGACAAAGTATAGACTGATCAAGGACTTCTTGCGTTTGGTCGAGATGCTGACGAAGGAAGGTGTTCGGAGTGGATGAATTCCTCAGCTTCAGTAACTCGTAGTACTTCTTTGTCGTTGAAACAAATAAATCTTGTGCAGGAACGCTGCAGTTTGCATCAGTAGACAGTGTCTGGGTCTCAGGAACGGCAGACATTTTAATAGCTTTTAGTTTTTAGCTTAAACGTCAACGTCACAACAACAACGTGATTCTCGGGCCAGTTAAATCCTTCGCCAAGATAAAAGATTAAAGATCATCAAATTGTAGAAAATGTGAAATGAAATGATGCACGATTAATGATCCGCTTATATATTTATGCGTATGATTCTTTCAAGAGGTTTAAAAGTTTAAACGGCAAAACACTGTTCAACTATGAACTGTGAACTGGTTTGGTTCATGGATGGTTGGATTATATTATGCGAAATGTAAAATGAAAGAAACTTAAAACTTTGAACTCACGTTTGCGTCGCGTTGTTGTACGTCATACGTACTCATGTGTCGTTGCGTCTACTGACTCCGCGAGTTTGGAGTTCAGAGTTTGGAGTTAGTCGGAAGTCTGAAGTCGGAGAATAAAAATGTGAAATGAATTGAATGTTGAATATCAAACGTTTTGATTTTATCTTTTGCTTTGATCTTGTAATTGCAAATTGTGAATTGTAAATTTAATTTCAAAGTTTGAAGTTCAATGTTATTTTGTATTTGTTGTTTTGTGTTTTGTATTTCTAAATTTGAAATTCTAATGTGTAATGCAAAGCACAAAGTATTACAAATTGTGAATTGCAAAGTTTGAAGTTGGAATTTTTAATGTCAAATGTTAAATGTCGAGCGACGGAGACGGAGACGGCAGACGGAGAGTGAAGAGGAGAGTAGATCTCCTACAAGTCAAGTCCAGTCGACCCGATTACAACTCTAAATTAATTAAAAATTTTGATAATTTTGAATAAGAGAAAAATTTAAAACGCTGGCTTGCAGCAAATTAGACTGAAATTTGAATTTCCCGCGCACCCGCTTCGTTCTCTTTCTCTCGATTCCATTCTTTAACATTTCTCACATCACCCCTCTTGAAACAACCCATATAGCTATGGATAGACAATTTATCTACCTTTTACCTTATTTGGTTTTACAGTACTAGTAGTATCAGTATGTAATGAAACTTGGATTTGTCGACAAGTTTTCGATGAGTTATCGATCGTTTACATTTTGCACTTCCCTCGCTCGTAGTCTAAACAATCTCGTATATTTATTTATTTCCATAAGGATTCCCAAAACTTCCGCTTCTGAAAGTGGTGAAACCTCATTCATTATGAGAGTAGTTGGTTCCATATTATAGTCTGTCCGTTTGACAAAACCTTTTAGGCCTTCTAGGCTCTTAACTGTGCAACGGTTAAGTTTTCAAAAAGTAGTTTTTAGATTTCAAAATTTTGGTTTCGTGTATATATGAGTTATGAGCTGAATAAAATTCAAAATTTGTCGTCAAAACTGGAACAAACTTTTCTTGAAGCACGACGACTGTCAACGTTTGCTAAGCTAACAATTGTTCCATTCAAGAAAGGCTCATTTCACCTTTCACCCCTTAATGGTTTATGTATTTACATTAAATTTTCTAAAAAAATAATTGGTGTTCAGATTCAACTGCTACATTTGATATTTTGATTGTAAGCGATTTTAAAACAGCACCTGTTAAATTTCGTCCGTATTTCCAAACTTTATTTTAATTATTCGTCTGAAATACCTTACATATAATACAGATTAAATATACATATGCTTGCTTTCCAAGTATGTTAAGTACTCTGAGTTTTTAAATATAAAACATGAATATACAGCTATTTTCATATGCTAAACTTATTCTATTGATTCTCCCTCTCATCAAGAGTATCAATCCCTCGACCAACTTTACAGCTTGTCTTACGCCTATCATTTTTATTGCAACTTGTTTCAAACTTATCGTCCATGAGGGTAACAACCGTTTGGAGTTGATCGCTCAAGTTCTTCATTGTGGATTGGAGTTGATCGAGTCGAAGCTCAACTCTCCTGATCGAAGCGTCGGCTCCGTTTCCGTAGTTGTTACTGCTGGGATAGGCCCTTACGTCTGGATGAGTTCGAATCGTTCGGGACGAGTGCTTGGACGCTGCAAGACGGAGGGAGACTTGCTGCAAGTCTTTTGGCAGTCTTTTGTCTCGGGGATCGTTCGGCCGGAAGTAGTAGGACCAACTGTTTAAGTACAGTTAACAAATATAATTTTTAACTGTTGTTTGAGAAATGCCAAAATTAACATAAGTTTCTCTGTCGGAGTTTAAAATGCAATATAGCCCATGTGAAATACTAGACCCCTAAATAAAAACATTTAAACCCTCTAAAAACAAAAACTCATTAATGCGTATTGCGTCCTGTTCAGGCTTACGATATTCGGCTATTTTAATCTGTGACATCAAATTATACAGAAACTTTTATTCGAATGATTTAATAAATGTCGAGAAGTGTGTTAAAATTCCAGTTTAAAATTTAAAATAGATTCACTTACTTGTAAGACGATGGAACCAATAACGCGCTTTTTTGCAATAGGCATCCGATTGACCTGGGCAAACAGGACTGTAAACGCTTTGAAAAAATGAAGGACTCTAATCTTGAAATTAGTGCCGTTTGTCTTGACAATCGATTTAGCTTCGCACCTTTTTGAAGACCCTGAAATATGGGATACAAATTACTGAACTTGCAAATAAATCCAAATTGTTAAAATTCTAATGACGCGTTCGAAAATAAAAAAAATACCTGAATATCATGAACGGCCAATCCGACGAGAAGGTTCATTAAAACGATCGTGACGATAATCACAAAAGCCCCGTGAAGGATGTGAGCCGTGATTGGATACAGTATCGGATCTTGGCTGTTGTCTTCGCTGTAAAATAAGTCTTCGTAGTCCACTTCCCCCACCATCATTGTCAGTACTTTGAGCATTGCTAACGGCACGGATGAATAGGGCGGATGCTAAATATTTCAAAACATTAGATTTCATTGTTTGAATCAGTTTTAACACTTGATGGATGTAGAAAATCAAGGATATCTGATATTTTGAATATACCTCAGGAAAGAGGACACAGAACGCTAAGGCGAATGCAATGAGTAGACACGCATATGCCAGAATGAAGAGACCAAAGTTGGCTGCTACCTGTTTTAAACCATTTTTTTAATGAATCGAAATAATAAATCATCTTCAATTTTTATTATTGGAATATTTCCATTATTAATACCTTTCCAAGCATCTGAACATAAAGGCCCAAGGCAGGAAATCGTCCAACTTGTAATAACATCAGACCCCACGCCAAAAATATTCCGCACTGAAATTCAAAATTATGAATCTTTAAAATACCGATTAGGGCAGTCTTAATTTGAACGTAGCTTTCTCACAGCAGCCGCCGGGTATTGCCACCATGCCAAATGAAAGTCAGGGGTGCTCCAAGCGGTCAGAGTGACACTTCCAATAAGGGCCCTGCAATTTAACAACAATTAAATTAGTGATTTACAGTATTGTCATCGACTAATTAATATCAAATTGATATAATTCTAAAGTCAATTAATTTTAGTATGTACCATTGGCCCCAATTTTCACTACTGACAACGTAGGAGAGCGGAGCCTGCAGGAGTTGAAATATTTCCTTCACGGCCATTAAAATTGCAAAGGCAACTAGAAGACCCCATATCACGGTCAATGTGGTCCCTATTTTGCAATCTTCATTCTCTTTCACCTCTACCGTGTCATTTCCTAATAAAATCAAGAAAAATCAGGTGAACTGTCCCGTTACTCTGCCGATTAGAGGACGGATAGTGAACAGCAATACAGAAATTCAGAGAATTTAGATGACAGCGATGATTCCGGTAGATAAGCGACAAGTTACTTTAAAACCACGCTATTGCCTAGTTTAGTTAAATAAATATTAATATTTATCAAATGAAAATATCAGAAAACCACTATAGGTCGTGACTAATCGTGACTTCAAAACACTTTCATTTTTAGTAGGGAAGAATTGTCGTTTTAATTTTGCTGGAGCATTTAAAAAAGCAAAAAACTATCTAACGAAATTCGAATTTTGCAAAAATCGTACGAATATTTTACTATTCAAAAACTTTTACAAATTTTAACTAAATTCTTATATTTATTTCCTTTTAAATTTTTAAATGATTTAGATTTTAAATTAAATTTGTATGCGTCTCACGCAACTTCTTCGAATTGGCCGTCTTTCATTTATCTATGAAATTATGTCGCAATTATTAAACACAAAAGCTTGATTAACTCTGAATTGCTAAAAGAGTTGTTAGTCACATTTATTCAAAAATCCAAAACCTTCGGAATCGTCGATAGCAATTGAATCATCGGGTACGCTCTCCAAGTAAGGGATAAAACCCCGGGTGGAAGGTCTGTTCAAAGTCGGAGGTGGGTTACCTGAAGGAGGTTTCCGTTCTTTAAGAACTGTTTTATTTTTGGAGATTCGAGGAGTTACACTAAACCAATTAAATCCGGATCGGGCAGCTCGTTTGGAAATCAATCGTAGTTCTGCATCTTCATGAGTTTGATTCAATAACGATTCCGTCTGATTTGCTTTCTCTTCAATGTTAGGTCGAAATATCGTCAACTGCAATCTGGTCGGGCTACTGATCACTTCTTCATCGGGATTTGTGGAGGGCGAAGAAACCCCGCCATGAAGTCGCTTGTAGGGACATTTGATCAGGTAGACTTCGATCACGAATATTGTAAACAGGGCCACTAGAGCAATCTAAAAGTTAAATGCATATTGAATTTAGGAAAGTAATACTGTCATTGCTGACTTTAAATAGCTACATTGCTACGCTACAGTGAATTTGTGGGCAAAAACCTATTTCAAAGGGACACTTATAATGGGTGTGGGTGTGGGCAACTTCACTTTTGGGTGGGCATATTAATAATAATCCTAGATCGTACAGACGTTAAATCATACAGACGTTTTGATAAGTCATAAGTAGTTCCCTGACCCCCAAACCTAATTTTTTGCTGTTTAAATTACCACAAAATACCCATATCCCTTTATATTCAGTGGCCTTATATTTTTGCAAAGCCTACAAACGGGTGGGCTTGTATTCCGGGCATTTATTTAAATTTTAGAATTACTTGAAAGAGGAGAGAAGCCCAGAAGAATTTGCGGACCCTCTGCCACTTGAGTGTTAGGAAGGCTTCACTCAAGGGATGAGCCAGGATCTTCTTGTTTCCAGCCGCTAACAGACAAGTGAGGAATTCCGTCTCCTTTCGTGGTTTGTGGAAGTAAATCTTCTGCTCCTGATTCGATCTCTCTTTACGTGGTGGGTGACGCTTCTCGACATTCGGCACAATTGCACTACACAAGATTTTCAAACATTTATGACAATGAATTTGAATGAATGGAATTTGTAAATTCAAACCGAAAGTCTAGCCGAATTTCACAGTCGGGGTCACCAGGATCGTGGTCATGAATTGTGACGGCCGAGTCCAGTCGATCCACAAGGTATCGCATCACGTCTGGGATTTTCCGGACTAATAGGGTAAGGGCACTTGTTCCGGCTTTAGTTCTGAAAATATACGACTACTTTTTAGTACACATACATTGCTACAGAGATTAAGTCATTAAAATCCATATATTTACTAGAATTGTGACAAATTGTTAAATAAATTACTGGATATAAATCCCCAAAAAATTCCAGGCAAAATTTTTAACCATTCCAGCAAGGCAAATGTGTCCATGAGTCAGTTTTAACATTTAAAACCCGTATACCTCATTTCTGCACTGATTTCGAGGTTTATTTTGACATTTTAAAATCCCATCGGATTTTAATCATTGTATCAAATATTTTACGAGAAGTTCCAAGCACCGGTAATATACTTACAAACGCCTCAACCAAAACCGGATTAAATTAGTCTATCTTCCCAGAGCTATTAGCATTCACAATCACAACATAACCCTCATACCAACCAACCTCAACCAAAAAATAGCTTCTGTTTTTACTTTACATTTAAGAAAACAAGCCAATGACAGATTGACTTCAAGAATCCACGCTCATTCGTTTTAAGACACATTGGTCAAGGATTTTAAATCCCAATGTCACCAGAGCTTAAAAAAATCAGGACGAATCATCCAACAAAAATAAAAGACGGAGAATAGTTTTATTTTCTGAGATAAGGATTTTGACAAACTTGCAAGTGACATCCGCTCCATGGTGAAGGAGTATGGAGGCACATTGGGATGACTCATTGACGGCAGCAAGATGCAGAGGCGTGTAGCCAAAGTTATCTTGTGCATCGATTTCCGCTCCCTTCTCCACCAACAGTCGAACACATTCAGCAGCTCTCGAACCTGTCAATACAATTCAAAGTAAACAAACTCGGAGATCCTTAACTAACCTACCCTTATAATTTAAAATTTTTAGCACCCGACCCGGAAAAAACTGTCAAAGCCGTCAGTGAGAGCAAAATGTTCACAAAAACGTGAAAAATTCATTTTTAGAAGTGTACCTCGAGAAACAGAACAATGCAAAGGTGTCCTGCCATTCGCATCTGTTGCATTTGGGTTTGCCCCAGCGATGAGGAGCGTCAGGACGGAATCAGCGTCGCAGGTTGCAGCAATGTGTAGAGCAGTGTGACCCCGAAGGTCTTTCGCTTCATGGGACGCTCCGGATTTAAGGAGGACTTTAAGGCACCCCGAATGACCCTCATCGGCTGCCAAGTGCAATGCTGTACTTCGATTCGTCCCCTGTGTTATTAATAGTTGAGCTTGTTTTTTCATAGGATTTTTTAGGAAACGTTTAAAAGGATAAATGAGAGATTATTTTTCCATTTTCAGCGATTTTGAGTTGATTTTAAGTAGCCTCTACTGTCTTAAACTATAATAGCGCTTTACTGTAAAAAATACTGAATTCAGCCCTCATCCAAACACTTTTCACCTATGAACTCTTCTATCCAAACTAGGGGTACATAGACTTCAATCAAGAGAAAAAAAAACTAATTTCATACTTAACATCTAAAGTTGAAAAATAAGGTCTTCTGACATTGTAGGTCTGAGCTAATGCTATATTTCTAGCGGATATTTAACAACGAAACATCCTGAATCGATTGTTAAACTCTAAAAACGCGTTGAACCATTTAACGCTATTCCAATCCCAATGACAATTTATACAACGGATTGGAGTCCTAGTTGAGCCTTGGAAGAGACAACATCAAATCGGCTCTCATTCATTCGAGATAAATTATAATCTCTTCATGCATACACATAGGTGAGCATGCAAGATAAACTAACTTAAAGGGAAATATAATATGAACCCTGAAAGTCTACTAGACAGTAATAAGAGACACCGTAAATCTAATTCAAGCATTTCAAACGCTAGTGACTCATCGCCCGAAACTATTAAACAACAGCTTCCTAAAAAACGAAAACAGGATCAAACTACAACGCCAAAAATGACGAGCACCGACCAATTTGCCGATTTAAAATCTTTCATTTCCACAGAAATATTAAACTCACAAAATAAAATCAGTGCAGATATTTACGTCCTAAGAAGTGAGGTGAATGTAAAAAATAAGGAAATTGAACAACGGATAACCAGACTCGAAAATAGAGACCGCAAAAACAATATAATCGTCTTCGGACTAAAAGAATCTGCAAAAGAAAGTCCAGCTGAAAGGAAACTGCTAATAGCGAGTCTTGCACAAAAACTAGGAATTGCCCAAATCGACTTTGACAATGCCTATCGTCTACGCCAAAAAACTCCGAAACCAGGGATACCACAGCCCATGGTCATAAAGATGGTGAGACTAATTGACAAGCACGAGATCCTAAGCCTAAAGCACAAACTTCACAATGAAAAGATCTTTATCAACGATGACCTGAGCCCGGAAGACCAAACCATCAACAACGCAATAAGGAAAACCATGAAGGAACTTCGACTGAAACGACCTGCGGCTACCTTTAAGATCCGGAACAGAGTATTGTGGATATCCGAAAACGGAAAAACTGAAAAATTAGTAGCAGATCAACAAGGAACAATAACCCAAGACATGTCATTCTGAAGATGCGGCCGGCCTTATCAATCATTGAAAAATCAACATATTCTCAACAATCTCAAACTGCTTTTTTGGAATATTGATGGGATCAAAGGAAAAACTAATATTTTTTACAATGAAATTTTGAAATTAAATTCATCCATTTTCTGCCTTGCTGAAACATGGCACCATAGTAAGTTTACGAATAAATTAATAAGTAATGCATATGATATAATAGAAACCCTTGGTACTAAGAGTCAAACAATGGGAAGATACAGCATGGGCATGATAATAGGAATCCATAAATCAATAAGTAATAAAGTTACGAAAATCCATATTAACAATGAGTACTGTATACTAAGAATCAAAGAAAATTTTAACGATATTTATGTTACATTTATATATACCCCACCAAAATCTAAAACCCACTTCAATGATATTATCAATATAATTGACCCATTTAGTAATCAAAGTATAATTTTAGGAGATTTAAACGCTAGAATAGGAAACTATAATGGTGTAGATATCAACCAACAGACGTTAGAGAGAAACACGAAAGACAAAAAGATTAATAAACGCGGAAAAGATCTAATCTCAGCACTGAACATCTCAAATTACCATATATTGAATGGAAACACAAGAGATGATAGAGATGGAAATTTTACCTTTTCTAACTCCAATGGAGACAGTGTTATCGACTTATGCTTAGTATCTAAGAACATACAAGACCAGATATATTTTAAAGTATTAAATCTAGACAGCTCATGTCATTTTCCGATTCACTTTATCTTAAATAGGAAAATAGTAAATCCTAATATAATATCCATACCTAAAGTGAACTGGGATAACAGTAAAAGCCATATTTATCAAGGAAATCTTGAAAATCTTCTTCAAAACCATTCAAACCCAACAATCTCAATGAATAATTTAGGTACAGAAATAACACAAGCACTGAAAGACACTAATATGATTAAAGATAAGAAAATAGGACAGCAAGTAATTACTTATGGACCAAGATGGTTCGATCAAAAATGCTATGAAGCTAAGACTCAATGTAGGAAAGCACTAAAGGAATTCAGGAAACCGACATTCAATAACGACATACTCAAGATTAGATTCATACAAATGAAGAGATCATACCATAATCTATTGAAAGCTAAGAAAACTAGATTCATGGCTGAATTAACTGATAAGCTGAAAGACTCCAGGAATGCTAGTGACTTTTACAAAGCTTTATCATACTTCAGGCCTAAATACCAAATAACTAATAATACAGAAAAAATTAATCCAGAAGAATTCAGAAAATATTTTGAAGCTCAATTTAATAGATATCCGGACGACGACGACACTATTTATGATACAGCTAGTACAGAGGGCAATGATAATGGTGATATACTTGACAACAACTTTAGCATTGAAGAACTTAGCGAAGGATTAAAAAAGCTAGCGACAAAAAAAGCCCCAGGATCTGACAATATACCTAATGAAGCCTGGAAAAACTTAAATGAAGAACAAAAACTCATACTATTAGACTCATTAAATGAATGCTGGAACACAAGGCAAAATCCAGAAGAATGGGCAAATATAATAATGATAACAATATTTAAGAAAGGAAATGAGACTGAACCAAGTAACTACCGACCAATATCTTTAGTTAATACAGGACTAAAACGTTGTAAACGTTAACGACAGCTCGCACAATTCATATAGATTATCGTTCAATATTACTCGATTGTATAAAATCAAAATATCATAATTTACGTTCACCTAGACGACTGCGTTTTAATCCCGTAGCTTTAGTAATTGTTCTATCATGAATTGATTTACATCCAAAAGAATATGCTATAAGTCGATAGATAGTTTCCATAACAAATACGTGAAGAAACTGAATATTTGAGAATTGTTCCAAAAAACATTGACTTATATTCTACATTACTGTTTCCCAATCTGTGAATCCATGGTGCTATTTAAACCTGTACGATTTAGTTAAAAATTATTTTATTGTTTCACAATTGCAGTTGAAATCAATTTTATCAATTTGTTTAAATCCAAATTACTGTTTTTAAATGATAGATTCGATTTTTGGATTAATTTGAACAGACCATGAAACAATATTATGAAATGCCCCAATTAAGGCTTTTACGAACCCTAAATTGTTTTTCTGTATAGAAAATATGTAATTTCCTTTAAAATTTGATTATTGTTTCAAATCGTATTGATTTATATATATCATTCATGTTCTAATTCTTTAAAAAACATTTGGTATATAAACCAATACGATTTCCTCGAAAACCATTTTCATGTTTCACAATTCCTATCACACCTCAAAATTTCTCTTAATTGTTTTAAATTTACACAAGGGGCATCCAGGTCATATATATAGATTTGGTATATAAACCAATACGAATTCCTCGAAAACCATTTTCATGTTTCGCAGTTCATATCAAACCTCAAAATGTCTTAAAATTGTTTTAAATTAGAAAAGTGGCATCCAAGTCATATATATAGATTTGGTATATAAACCAATACGAATTCCTCGAAAACCATTTTCATGTTTCGCAATTCATATCAAACCTCAAAAGTCTGCTTCCATCTGCTTCTGGCACTTTGCAATTTGTCTTGATTTACATTAAAAAAAAGGCCGGACGGACAGACAGACAGACAGACGGACAGACAGACGGACGGACAGACGGACTGGTAGACATCATTAGCTCTAAACCCTATTTTCAATAGGCGAGCTAATAACGGAGTACTACAGGGTGAAACCTGTAGTGCTAAGTTATTCACACTTTTCATAAATGACATCATTAAAACATTAGAACAATCAGGTATACAGGCAATAAAAATGGAACTCAAAGATATACACATGATGCTTTATGCAGATGATATGGTATTACTAGCCTATAATGCTATTGACCTTCAAGAAAAAATTGAAATTGTCAGGCAATACTTCAAAGATAATGATCTTGTAGTCAATTTAGATAAAACCAAGATTGTAATGTTCAAGAAAGGCAACTATAAATGCAGAAAACCAAAGTTTTTCTGGGGTGACAGTGAGATGGAAATTGTAGATAAATATGTGTATTTAGGAGTACCATTCTACGGAAATATGTCATACAAAAACACTTGCAAAGATTTCATTAATAAAACTAAAACAGCTGAAAATCAACTCTTTGGAATTTACTACAGAGCCAAGATATTAAAATTAGAGAATAGAATTAAACTGTTTGACTCGCTAACAAAGTCAGTTCTATCATACTGTATGCATATTTGGGGAATTTCACAAATTGATGATATCTCTAAATATCAATGTAAGTACTTAAGGAAGCTATTCTGTTTACCAAACTGTACACCAAAATGGTTCCTACTACTTGAGACTAACTGTATATCACTTGAGTTTAATTTAATAAAAAACGCTTTATACTTCTGGGTAAAAATTCTGAAAATGGATAAAAATAGCTTAATAAAACAATGTTACAACTCTGTTAAAAATAGAAGCACAAAATCTGAGTACAAATACAACTGGTACAGGGACTTAAAACATCTTCTGAATAATTATGGATGTCAAGATATTGTAAACTTGGAGCCTGATCCATCGGACCAGGAAGACATGATAAAAATACAAATAGAAATTAATACTGTATTAGGCAAAATTAGAACAAAAATGACTGAGGATCTCATTATTCGAATGCAGAAAAGTAAAATGTTACCAATGTATAAAAATATTAAAACACATGCTAAAACAGAAAATTATCTTAACTTTGAGCTACCATGGGAAACAATAAAACTCTGGACACAGATTAGAGCTGGATTTTCTAGGTTTAGCATTGACAATAAAACAATTAATCTTAGAGGTATGGAAATTATTTACAACACTGGTGAAAGTTCCTTATGTAAGGTCTGTAAATCAGACAAAGAAGAAAACATGCTACACTTCCTGTTTATTTGTCCTGAATATGACTACTTAAGACAAACTATTTTTAAGGATATTATAACACCAATATCTGTAATTGAATTTGAAAATACCTTGATCAAGGAAGAAAGCAAAAATTTGTTAACAAAAATCACAATGTATGTAAGAAAAGCTACTACAGTGAGGGATATAATACTAGAAAACTAAATGCCACATGTCAATAATTAAAATAAATGATAAAAACTAGGATAAGCATATTATAACACATAAATGTATGAATGATTGTAAAGGCTTAGGCCATATCAATAGAAACAAATAAATCAACCAATACAATACAATACAACGGATTGAAATTGCAAACTGCTAAACCAAAAACTGCCATATAACCAGATGCAATTTTATAATTATAATCACTGATCTTACTTTACAAAGAGAAGCGTCCGCACCATGGTCCAGTAGAATCTGAAGCGTCTCAGCGTCCCCCAATGCCGCCGCTATATGTAACGGTGTCTCGCTAAAAATAGCGGAAGTGTTTTGCTGTGCCCCCACTTCCTACTCCACAAATCATAAACATTATTTCACATCTAGACCTAGACACTTAATACAGTAATACAGGATCAAGGATCAACATAAATAAAATCATATTAAAGTTTGGATTTATTTCCCTGTCGCACAAGAAAGCAATAAACCTGTTATTAATAATTATTTTTATTATCTATAGGGACTTGTATCATGTCCATATATCTTACTAGAAGTTTCTTGGCACAGTCTAAGCTGCCAGCTTGAATGGCCCAGTGAAGTGCGGTTTTTCCATAGTCATAACCCGCATTAACATCTGCACCATGGATCAAGAGGATCTCAAGGACGGGGAGACTTCCGCAAGATGCGGCACAGGACAAGGGTGTGGCCTTCTGATTGTCGTAGCTATTCACATCCGCACCTACCGACACATCAAAACATATTAAGTCCCTCCGCTAGTTGACTTGCCGGGTAAAATTATTTTCCTCTATATGTATAGCAACATACACAGTAGTTTACCCAGCGAGTCAACTAGCACAGGAACTTTACCACAAATGAGTCTCTATTTAATTTCCTCGAAATAAATTCCCACTCTGTGACTTTAAAGGTTAGTCCGAAGTCTATATAGATAAATGCATCTCCATATCAAGAATAAATGAATGACCCCGTGCGTTGTCAGGTAATAACCACCGTGTTTCGGATAGATTGGAATCAATTTCCACGGAACATGGAATAGATGCGTTCCCCGAATTGCGTTCCCAGACATATATTATATCCAGGGGATCTATTTTGACTTTTGAGATATACAGAATGTATGAACCATCAGACAACTTTTTGAATTTCTATAGTCAGGATTAATTTAAAAAACCATTACAAGTTTCTGAATTTTACTCATTGTAAGGATGCCATTTGTAGACAGTTGATTAAAAGGTGAAAGCTTTTATGTTTTCACCATGTCCGTTGGTCTTATAGTGCGTATCCGCCTTATGCTTCAAACGAGTATTTTTTTAAATTCTGTTTTCGGGGATCGATTTATGTTGGAAGAAAATCGGTTCGTTTGATATCAAAGAGCGTGTGCAGTCAAAGGTCACAACTTTTCCAATGACAACCCTATACGTGTAACACATTAGATATCGTTGGAAAGGTGTGGTCAAGTTATATTTCACAATGCATATGACTTTACTCTATGGTTGGGGCTGGGGAACATTCAGATTTTTGAATAGTACGACTCCCACGTGTCAGACAACGACGTTAACTGTTATTAGGCGTCTTGGGCCGTTTGCGCTGTGCGTTTTCAAAGGTTTATTATATTCGAAATCACAATAATCTTGCACTCACCTTTAGACAATAATAGTTCCACAGAATCGACATGTCCACAAGCCGCCGCCAAATGAAGTGGAGTCCTCCCTTCAGCGTCCCTCAGAAGGCCCATCCGTATCTTGACGAGTGTCTCCTCATCGTCCAGAAGTTCCTTCAAATCCTCAATCTGCCCTCCCCAAGCTGCTTCCAGAACCGATCCGATGTCCGGATTCATGTCTCGGAAACTTTGCGTGATATTGTCCTCGTTCCAGGCATCGTACGAGGAAAACAGGACGGAATGCTTCCGAACACCCGCTCCATTTGGAAGTAGGAGATTGGACGAGGGATTCAAGGCATTCTCACAGCCCTCCTGCTCTTCACGAAGATCACAAGAACTATTAGAACTGCTCTCTGACACCCACAACGATGACATTTTATAATGTCTGTGGGCTGCAAACCCTCATCGTTGGCAGGTCATGAAAACTGACCAAAATGTCAAAAAATTCTGCATTTGGGCCCAAAATTAAGGGTTCCAAGCCGTGGATAACCAAACAATCACAAAATCATAATATTCAATAGACGGCCAGAATCAGTGTTTAAAAATAAACTGTTCGAAGGCGTGAAAACCCACAATTTTTCAGAATTCGAAAACGTCGATTCCACTATTTGGTCGACGGTGACAGATTTGGCTAACCCAACCCAACCTTCTGACCCCAAAATGTACGAATCAAGGTCGTATATCACCCCAACACATCGAATGGCGAATAATTTGTCAAAAATCTTTGTCGTGTGACTCATTTGTCACTGTTACTTTTGTCGTTTCAAGCAAAAATATTACGGAATTGATCCAAAGTTACCCTAACTATGTGTAAACAAATCGTGATAAACGCACCTGACTGGCTTCACTCTCGTCGGAGATGGAATCAGGACTGAAGCTCCTTCGGTTTGTATTCTGATGTCGAAGGGAATAGCGGATGCAGTTCTGTCTGGACAAATAACTCGGTGGTTCGTCCCCTGAGTTTAAATCGGTTGACCCATTGCCAACTGGTAAGGAGGACCCAGCCCGTAGTTTTCGATTTCTTGAGGAACCACCAACACCCCATTTCCCTCTGTTCAAATGTTAATATAAAAATTTTAACATTCCAGTTCAGTTCAGGATTTTATATATAAATGATATGAAAAGAGTTAATGTGTGTAAATGCCTAATAATAATCGGTTGAGAATCTATTCCATAAAGTTAAAACTGTTAATGGATTTATTGGAGAGAGGGCCGAGAAAGCGACTGCCAAGTTTTCGAAGAGAGATTCAAGCCTCAAGATATAAAATCTTGGAGACTTGTCTGAAATATGATACGGATTCCGAAGAAAAATTGGCAGAACTACAATAATGCCCCAATGGGCTTGTATAAGAAGCTTTTAAAATAATACATGTAAAAGCAAACATGGTGTTATCTGTATTTCAAAAGATGCAGAGTGTTTTGCTTGTCAGTCAAATCAGCCTTGACGAGCTTGACAGTTTTGGTTGGTAGTGAACATTTGGCAAGAAGAGCCAAGTATATGTTTCATATAAATAAATACAATTAGTTCCAGCAGCATTTAATTCGGAGAATTAATATTTAATTTTAATGATTTTAATCTTAACACGCTCCAGCTCATCTGACAGCGGTTTCAGAATCACTGTCAAATCTTATTTTATTTTGTCAAAAGTGCCTGTAGTATTCACTGTTATTTCTTTAATTTGCCTCATTAAAGCATTCCCAGACGGGTTCCAGGGTCAAGGGTTGCATTATTTGTTTTAACATTTTTATCACTTTGACTAGATGAAAGATGACTAAATTATGACAAATAGGGAGGACACAGGATGGGATAGAATGGGAAGATGGAATTTATGCCAAATTTTGTCAAGCGGAAAAAATGCTGATGATATATCGCTATCACTTAATTAAATACTGACAAGGGAAGTATCCCAATCGGCAGGTCCAGAAATTGGGTCTGACAATGAGTGGGTTTGAAGTTTGAATTCATAATCATTAGCCGTTTATTTATGAATGTTACTTTTTGTGCAATTATAATCCTTCCGTCGGTTAAAGTGTAGAAAAAGCAATAAAACTAAAGTGTATACTAACTAAACTTCCGAACACTAAAATAAATTGTGTGCTTTAGTTTTTTTGCTTTTAAATATTTCTGTTTCATTGTGTAACACAATCCAATGCATATTCGACAGACGCTCTACCGGTTGTTGAACAATTATGTTGTGACGAATTTCAACTAAAATGTTCAAAGCTAATTTTTTTATCAAACTGACTCAAGAATATATAAAAACCAACCCGAACTTACTCGTAATCGAGAGGACGGTCAGCTCTCTCCGATTCGGGAGTAAATCGGGGCAAACTGTCGGAAACATCTTGAAAGCCAGAGTCCGTTTTTGTGTCGTGGTTGACATTTTTGAGAATAGATCCCCGATTCATAAAAGACTTCTTATTCTGAATCCAACGTTCCCGTCTGTTCCGAGGATTCGGATCTGAAATCGTCACTCGGACAGGGTCCTTCACTACCAACTCACTTGCCCCAAGCATTCTGGCTCTACTTGCCCCTGATAATTTTATGACGCTGATTTAATAAAATTGCACACAACGTTAACAAAATAAACATGAACAGGGTCAGAGCTCACAAATATTAACAACTTATTGCACAAAACGACAAAACAGAGCTATATACTGAATTTTAGATACCAATTTATTAATATCCGAGATTAAAATTACGATGTCTTCTGCGTATTTCATTTACATTGGAACCTCAACTAGTTAAGGCGAAATACCACAAAAATCCAAAAACCAGTTTTCAGGTTGCCTTATTGGAAATTGTCGTTGAATTCTAAGACTTGCATAATTATACAATCAGATTCATTTCAATCCCATTATTTAAGAGCTGTTTCAGTAAATCCATAAAATAAATCCTCTGTTCAATATTTATTTATTTATTAGCACCATAAACTCTGAAGATTCTGATCTTCTTGGATATTTGTTGACAGTATTTTTTGTCCCAGAACCTTGAACATGTCGTTACTTATCGGGTTTCTTTCTATCTTTCAAGTGTTTAATTGCACAGTTCTCAGTCGAATGAACAAATACTTTTAATGTAAATTTAACCTGAGAAAGAAGACCTTATCCTCAAGATGTTCAGATTCAACTGAACCTGATCTCTTAAAATCTACTCCTTCAAGTTGCGTCATTTTTTGTGGCCGGAAAGAGTAGCTTTTTACTGTAAAATTGTATTACTTACAGAGATAAGTAGCAAATCTCTTAAGAATCTGAAGAACTGCTGAAAATCCTTCTGCTGATATTTTATTTTTGTACACGGATGAATAAAGATCCAACCTGTCTTTCACGAAAATTTCGGTATAGCATATTTATATTATTTATGTTGCAAATATTACTATCAAGTATTATGCAAATGAAGTTATAGTGTTTAAAGGATCGGATATAATCCAGTACGGATCAGCAAAACCTGCCAAGGATTCCACATTTAACAAGACATGGTGTTTTGATACTTGCAAGTCTTATCTTCAGCTCTCGAGCTTCTAATTTCTGTTGATATGTTAAATACAACATCATATAATAGATGAATTTATGTATGAAACCGTGACCTATTGGAATAATTTTCGTCATTGTTTTTTCATTTTTTTTAAATGGAAATGTAAAGAAATTTCTTAATCGGTATCTAAAATCACTCATTATGGGATATAAAGCTTAATTAAACTTGTGCATTTTTGGATTTGTCAATTAGGCTGTGAGAAATTGGAAGAAAAAGATTTAACATTGTACCATTGGTAATCGTTTAAATTAGCGTTTTTATAACGTCAAAAGCGTCCTGTAGACAATGAAATGTCAAATTCTAACAATACTGCAATTGGGTTTAGATTGTAGCTTTGTTCAGATCAAGAAAAACTACATCTGCAAGGAAATTTTAGCATTAGAAATTGCAATAATATTTTTTAACATTGACCAATTATTTCGCTTTTAAAACTTCTCGTATGACTGTTAAAATCTAAATCTGAAACACCATCACCTTATAAAAACTAAGGACATAATATTATATACTCACATACTGAATCCAGTCAAACTAACAGCATATAAAAATAATATGTAGGTGCCAATTGGACGATAAGATGGGATATTTAATAGAAGATGAGGCATTCCTTGTTCGAAAATGAAAATTCGGAAGTGAAAAGGTGGTGGGTTCTTAAGTCTTCAAAGTGCCTAAAGAATATTTCATAAAATTCGAAGAACAAGTGATACGTATCTTCGAAAACTCGGTTAACGCCCCTGGATATGACACTTCCTTCTTGTAAACAAAGACTTTTGCCAAAAATAACTAAATCATCTCTTCCAAGTTACAACCCACCACCACCGCACCACCCGACCTGTCAATGCAAAATCAATATGCCAGGATACCAGTACAACTCAAAAACAAAATCAGAAACACGAACCATATGCCAATAAGATAACAGTCTCTGTACCTTAACCAATTTTTAAGATTTGCATTTTGAAATTTAAAAAAATGTTGACTTTAAAATGTTATCCTTTGCATGGGTGAAGGGATTCATGTAACTGGCTAAATAAATAGAACCAACTCCAAGACCAGGTCGATTTTCTAGCGTTTTTGTATTCTTAGGTTTTTTTTAATAGAGACTTTTGAATTGTTTAAAGGCATGTAATTTATTTGGCTTTTAAAGTTTAATCTAAACCTGAGTACAATGAGATAATGAATGTAAAATTGTGTTTTATTCACATTGCATTGTACGGTTTAGCTGGTACTGTATATGCACTATTAATGGAGTAGTGGCGTATTGCGATGCGACATGGCTGCGTGTACTCGAGTTCTTTGTTCATTGGCAGTGGCGGATGCGCGTTTTTGCCGATGACATAGGTGGGCGGGAGTCGTAGAATTGTGGACGAGGGAAATGGCAGCTGCTTCTTTGTTCCTCAACTTACCATACTACACTAACCTAAACATATTGCGACATTGCGAGCAGCAGTCAGCACCTCAGCACTCGAGATCAGCACAGCACACAGCACAGACAAGAGGTGAGTGGATCTCATCTCCTATGTAATTTAAATTACAAAACAATTTTGAATTTGTAATTTGAATGCAATTTAATTCAATTCTGAATTTGTTTTGAAAGCGGATGATCGGTTGAGTTGGGAGACGTTTAAGCAACCTCTTCTGACATTCGCTCCCTTTTCTTTGTTCTTCTTTTTGGACTTTGAAAGCTTGGATTTTGGAGTTTGCTCTTTTGGTTCATGACCCAAGGCCAAAGGCACGACACACGAGGTTAGCTATAAATTTTGAATTTGATTTTTTGTTAGTCATTTCGTTGCACATTTTGCATAAATTTCACAATTATTTCACATCATTATGTTTCCTCCAAACACTATCACTAGTTCTTTGTTCTGTAACTGTGAACTGTGAACTGTAACTTCAGTCAGGGGAACTCCGCTTGTTCAAGCTTGTTGTCGGCTTGTATAAGCGGTAATTTGTAAGCTTAATCAAGCGGGGAAAAAGCTAGAATAAGCCGGTCACTGACGTCACTAAATAGAACAAAATACAGAGGCCCGCTGAGCCCGGTCACTACACTGTGAGTGCGCTACGATGTTGGGGGGGGGGGGTCTAAAAGGCAGCCATGTTTTCTGTTAAGAGAGGGGTCAGAGGGGACTACTGCAAAATCACGATTTTTCATATCCCAGGTTCAGATCCCTTCTAACGCTTTGTAATTCAACGCAACCAAACCCAAATATATAAACAATTACTTCATTCATCCAAGTCATGTTGGAATGACTAAATTCAAAAAAAATATTTTTTAAATTCTGTTTTTGATTTAATTATTAAGGACAAAGTAACATTTAAAATTGAGAATTCATTTGAAATTACTTTTAAAAATTGTATTAAATTTTAGATTTAATCGGATAACGTTTTTTTAATTGGAATATTTTTAGTTAATACTTTTTTTACAAACAATTTAACTTTTATCGGAAGTTTATTTTTAGTTTCAACATTTTTTTGCACTGATATTTAATTTCTTTGTTAATTGATAATTATTTTTTGACACTAATCTAGAAAAAATCAATGCACATTTTGAAAGAAATATTATTTATCTAAAATTTAATAATTATTTTTTCTAAATTTATTTGAATTTTTTGATAAATTCGAGAAATATTTTTTAGCATTTAACATTTAAAAATTCATCTTCGTGTTTAGTGAATTTAAAAATTTCTATTTTTATTTAATACTTTTAAACTATATTTTAATTTATTGAAGTAAAAAACTCATGATTTTAATTATTGAATTTTAAAATTTGCTTTCATTTTATGAATTTAATGCATTAAAAATTAATTCGTGAAATTCGAAAATTATCTTTTAATTAAATTGTTTTTTAGCATGACTAGTACAACAATACTAATATCATCTTAAAATTAATCAGTAAATTTTAAGAATCTCCAGCGAAAAAATCGGCACTACATTTGAAATAGATTTTCGATTATCTCGACATAATCTATTAGATCGACAATATAAAACCTCTTTTTTTGTTGTTTATCCATGTAATCAATTTAAAATGGTTCGTGCCAAAGATGGGAATTTTTTAAGGAATATAGATACGTATTCCGATAGATACGAGGACCGAGGTATTCTAAGTATTTTTTAATAGAACGGAAGGGTTATGGCTCATAACAACAAAAAATGCAGCTAAAAATGGTCAAAATATGAAGCAAAATATGCAGCTAAAAAGGCCTAAATATGCAGCTAAATATGCAACTAAAAAAGTTAAAACTATATCTTTTAAAACCAAAAATAGCAAAAAAGTCATTAATTCTTCGATTTCTTATATTAGATTGTACTTATTGTAAATCTAAGTACGAAAAGCTCTCGTCCAGACAATTTTATCTTTACAAATGCTATTATTATATATACAATCCGAACACGTAGCAATTCACAATTACAAACAGTTTTAAACGGAATTCGAGTTTGATTTTCTTAAAAAGAAATTTAATTTTTGGAATGCTAAAAAAAATGTCTTAAAAAATTTGTTTTCAATTTTTGTAAATATTTCACCACAAAAGTGAAAAAAGAACCTGGATTTACCTAAATCCTTCCAAAAGTCAGCTATTTTGATACTCAAAAACCCCAAAACAGCCAAATATGCAAAACATGCAGCTAAACTGTAAAATATGCAAAAAATGCAAAATATGAACGGCTCTAAACTTATTGTAAGAGTGCCACTAGTAACCCTGCAGTCTCATGGACGTAGGTTTAACGGGAATAATTGCATTTTTGCATATTATGTTGTCCCTAGTTATGAGCTACTAAAGGTAGATAGGAGTAAGGTAAGAGCTAACCGTATGAGTTGTTCAAAATTAATCATTTACAAAATTACAAACTAAAACGTGTTGGTGAAAAAATCAGAAAAAATTGTCGTGGAAAAAATGGTACGAGTACCATTTTTATATCAGTATCAGTATTTTCCGTGGGAAACACTGATCACAGAAAAAATGACCGGCAAGTAAATGTACTGTAAAATGGTCGGGAAAATAATGGTCTGACATTTTAGTACAAACTACAGATAATGGTTTTGCTTTCATTATTCGTCGGATGATAAAGGTGAAATATACAGAATAATTTCGGAACATTTACTATTTAATTCTTGGCGAATCATTAGCATTTTAAGTAAGATTTTAATTACTGTGCAACATAAGTTTAATAACTACACATGAATTATTTATTTGTTGTGTTTTTCTTAACTTGAACTTGACATACGGAACTTGTAAATGTTCATCCTATTGAAGAGTATCAATAATGATAAATTTGCGTTAAATCAATTAAATTTAAAACAAGTAATAAAAACTAGTTGTCTGTCAATTTTCATAGTACCAGTATTTTCCGATTAATTCCACGCCCAGTTTTTCTGTGACAATTTTTTCGGGTACCCATCTAAAACTTTGAGCAGGTGCATTTTTACAATGTAGGTTTACAATTAATTATTTAAAAAAATGTAAACACATTTTTGATAGTATGTGATAGTATGTCAAAGTTATTATTAATAATATTGTATATACGAATTTTAAAAATTGGATTTATATCTTGTAATTCAATTGTTAAAATGTGGATATTTATTTTAAAATTTAAAATTGATAATTTATTTGTTTAAAAGATTAAATTTTTTGAATGGATTTGTAGAATTTATAGATTTTTATTCATGATAAACTTAGGAATCTTTTAGCGAAATTAATTCATAATTAAACAAACCATTAATAATTTAAAATATTCCGTACAATTTAATAAGTACGACGATCAAATTTTTCTCAATCTATTATACCTAATGAAATGATTTCGATTTTTAAAAACTTATTGCATACGGTCTTAATGTAGTTTGGAAAGAGTATAATTTGTGATCTCATGTTTCACCTCATTTCCATATATATTAACTACTTGATTAAATTCCACTATCCCACATAATAATGAATTATCAATTAATCTATTGTAAAAAAAAAATAACTTCTATTTCATCCCCAGTTTTAAATAAAAAATTTCATACGCAATTTAAAATTATAATAAGAGCCGTCGATATAAAAAAAATTAACAGTTTAGAAATGGAACTGTAACTGAAAATACATAACGTATTTTGGCTCAAATATATCTAATAAAACATATCTTACAGTCCATGAGTGCAAAATCGCGTATTCAGAGTTTGGTAATGTATAAATTGAAAAAATAATCTTATGAGTGGTCAGGGCTGTCAGATTTCAGGCCATACACACATACATTTGTAACCAGAATTGTTAAAGTAGATATTGTCTGAATGTTGAAAAATAACCACCAACATTTAGTTTTCTTTATTCTATTGTGTGGCGCTCCCACGGTGAAAAAACCAATCCCATGGCCACTTTATTAATTTTTACACGCTGAATCCAGCCGTTCTACTTAAAAACATGTCCAATCAATAATAAAGGTGTCCCATGCTTTCAAAGTAGCAACAAGCTGGTTTGAGCTGGTGGACAGCTTATTAAAGCGGTACCAAACAGCTAGTTTAAGCCGATTTGTCTAAAATCGGCTTATATGAGCCGAGTACAGCTTGTTCTAGCTGGTTTAAAAAGAAGCCGATGACCGGCTTAAATAAGCGGAGTTCCCCTGACTGAACTTAAATGTGTTCCATATTTGATACTCTATCTCATATCACAGACACAGATCAAACATATATCGAAAATCAATAAAAAAAAAATAAAAGCATTGATTAAGAATTACAAATTATGAAATAATATTATGTATTACATATTATAATTATAGCATATTGAATATTAGTGTTCTGAACTGTGACCTTGAAAGTTCGACGTGAAGTTTGAGCTTGAAGATCGACCAGATTCATGCGGCAAAAAGGTGAGTTCTACTTTTCTGACATTGCTGTTTTGGTATATTTACATATGTGAGATGTGACTTTTCAAATTTTTAACCCTGTTTGCCCTGCGATCTGCTACCATCTGCTACCCCAAGGCCAAAGGCAATTCACAATTAGAAAACAAACTATTTCCACTATTTCCAGGTTGCGCTGTTGCAAATTCAAAGAAAGTGTTAAACATTTGTTTTCGTGCAACATCAAACATTTTGGAACGATGAACGACCTTTTGCCGTTTTGATGCAGTCTATCATAGATTGCATCAAAACGGCAAAAGGTCTATCTAACCGGCAGTTCTGATGCATATTCCATAGTTAGCGCAGTAAATGTGAAATTAAATTGCAAGTATTCACGCAACTGTGCACTGACTGCTGATTCGAGGTACCTGGCCCGTGGTAAATGGGATTTTAGTTTTGATTTGTAATTCGGTTTTTTGTTATTAATCTCATTCATGTTCTGTTAATCCATAATCTTGCGTCTTTATTGTTTTTTATTAATTTACAAATTACAGATTATGTAATATAATTTTGTGTTTTTAATTTTGTATCGTACTACAAGGTTTCGTCAAATCCACACTAATTCCACATTTTGTGTCCTGTCACCTGTAACTGTGAACTGAAAATGGATGAAATGGTTGCAATATGCAAGCAAGTACTGATGGCTGTTGGAAGTAAACCTCGTCATGATGCTTTCATACTTCTTCCCAGCGAGGTATTTAACTTGTGGATTGTATTGTTTAGTATTGTGTTTAATTTAAACTTCAAACAATGTGTGATATTTTTCATGCTCTATTTTCATTTTGTTTAGATCCGGGGGAAAATATTCAATAATCTGGAACAGTCTGACGTTTACAAGCTCCGTTTGGTTTGCAAACAATGGGACGAGGATATCGTGGACTACTACAACTTCTCTATTAAATTGAACGAGGATTCCCCCGGCTTAGGCTTCCTCCTGCAGCTTCGGATCGCAAAACTAGAAGTTAAGAAACTTGTTCAGAAACGGATGCGAATTTTTCCGGTTGCAGGCGCGAACCCAGACTCAGATTCGGAGGGCTGCCAATTACGATCAGGAAAAGTTCTGCAGCAGCAAAAATTCACGTTCAAACGCCCGAACAGTATTCGACAAATCATTATTGACGAAGAGTCCAAACTTTCACCAAAGGGCTTAATGGAGTTGCTTCAACATTTCAAGAAAACTCTCGCTCGCCTTCAACTCTCAATGGTTGGTAAGAAGATGCAGATGTCGAGACGTCGGTTCCCAGCTCCGCTTTCTTTTGAATTTCAAAACTTGAAACGACTGGATCTAACCTTGGATTTTGATACTTATGACTGTCAGAGTAATTGCTTGCAGACTCTGCTCGAGACTTCTCAATTTCCGAATCTCAACTCCTTGGAAGTCGTATTTTATGACGCACACAACACAGCTAGAGCCTCCAGCGTCGTCGGGTTTCTTTTAAAACTGCTGACGATGAACCCGAAGGGAATGGAAGAGCTGAGATATAGCTCACATATTTTTTCACCTCAGCACGCTGAAGTTTTGAACGAAAGGAAACTATCCGCACCCGAAATTGCATCTTTGAAAACCGTCACGGATTTGAAACGGATGGATCTGTGTAGAATCATCTTGCCAGCTTCAACTTCCACAAAGAACTTTGCTCTACTATTCGAATTGATGTCAAGACAGCGGAAGCTCGAGACGATTAACATGGACTTTGAATTCAGTCCAATTTTGCTGAAATCGATGGTCTTGAATAATTCTGAGACAATCGTGGAGATCCATATTCACGACCTGAATGTTAGCTCCGATGACCCCTTCGATATCTCGGTTCTCAAGAACTGCCACCGACTACAACGGTTCTCCTTGGAAAAGTTGAAAAGAATTTCTCACCAAGATGACTTGAACCCCGAATTAATCAACTGCAACAGTTTTCCAGGAGCCTTGATAAAATTGTCTCTCCGTGATTTCCGGATTCTGACCCGGGATCTCTTGGACATCCTAAAATCGGATATATGGCTGACATTGGAGGAACTCTCCATTATCAATTGTGGAGATTCCGGAAACTGTGGAATCAATCTGTCGGTGCTGATAAAAATAGTGCGCTTGTCATTGCAACAGAAGAAGCTGGAGAGTATTCGTTTGAAGCAATTTAATACCTCGGGGCCGTCGAAGGAATTAGTGAAGCTGAAGATGCGAAGGATTATTAAGAAGTTATGGGGTATTTGGGATCTCGAACCTCTTATCTGGCTTGTTCGAGACGACGATAATCCCAATTGTAGTTTGGTAAATCTGCACATTCTCTTTGATCGTTGGCGTGAAGAAGGGTTCTTCGATGAACGTCACGAGCAATTTGAGGACAGATTCAAAGAAGACATTTACCAGGTAATAAAAAATAAACATTGTTGTGTTCTATGAAACTGTAATCTATTGTAAATAAATGATTTTGTTGTCTTTTAAATAATAGGACGAGATTGCTGACATTTGAACCACTTGCACTTCAAGAGTGAAGAGTAAAGAGGAATACTTTAAGTTGGAGGGAGGTCAAAACGTTTATGAAATATAATAATATTTATATTATTAGTATTGCTAAATGAGATTTTTTCATTTTCGTTCATTAAATAAAAGTTGTTGTTTCTAATTTTGTGTTTAATTAAACTTTATAGAATACTAGAGAAGGGCTTTAACTTTTTAACACTCAACCCATGAAAATCACAAACATAAAAAATCTCGTATGTGTCCTCAGGTTTTAGAAGAACGAACGTATGTCATTATAGTAGTGGTATAATAATAGGCACTTAAAAAATTTAAATATATTCTTCTCAGAATTAATCAAATTTCATGTGATCCACTCATAGGTCATAGGGTGGGTTCTTTAAGAAAAAATAAAATAAAACTCATCAGTTTCAGATTAGGGAGGCTAATTACATTTAAAATGAATGCATTAACATTATATTAATGCTTAAAACTGATTCGACTGTAGCAAAGCTCCAATTCTGCCTGTTTATCTTAAGGGAAGTACCCGGGAGTTGAATTCCAGAATGGCTTGATTTTTTTTGTGATGAATCTATGTTATATGAACAGTTAATATGAAAAAATTATCGGCCCAAATTAATATTAAGTGTGCGAAAAAAATTGGGAAAGTAGGAGCGCACGGCCTAAAATGGCAATGTGTTTTAAAGGGAGACTTTCGTTCTGCCTGTCCCCTCACCTTTCCTTTCCCTTGCAAGAGCAGGGCCAGTTCTAGATATGGAGGAGAAGCAAAGGTCACAGAAAGCCATCCTCGCTCCCTCTCATCTTCACGCTCTCCCTTCTCCAGCCTGTAAAGGGAGCTAAATGAAGACTCCGACCTCCGACTGACTTGATTTTTTTTATCTATTTCTGTGTAGATTGATTTTTATGTAGATGACATTATGGAAAAAATTGTGCTCTCTAACCAAATTAATGTTTTATGATGTTGAAAAAAATCAAAGAAATTTTCATTTTTAAACACTATCGAAAATATGCGTTTTATACCGATTTTGAAAATCTTTGCAGGTTTTCAATGTTGAAGAGTTGTTTAACAAGGAATGTGCAGTCCTCATTGAAAAATAAAATTAAGCGTTTTAAATATTGAAACTTTTTCGGATCAAAACAAAATACTATTTTCTTCAAATAATTTCGAAGATTAATGTTTACATCCAAAATTTTACATAAAGTAGAACTCTAAAAAAAAGTTGGTTTTTCACCGATTCAGTCGATTCGATTCGCAAAATCGCTATAAAACGCATAGTTTAGATAGTGTTTAAAAATTAAAATTTCTTTGATTTTTCAAGTTCGTGATTTTTTTCATCATAAAACATCAATTTGGTTTTCGAGCACAATTTTTTCCATAATGTCATCTACATAAAAATCAATCTACACAGAAATAGATAAAAAAAATCAAGTCAGTCGGAGGTCGGAGTCTTCATTTAGCTCCCTTTACAGGCTGGAGAAGGGAGAGCGTGAAGATGAGAGGGAGCGAGGATGGCTTTCTGTGACCTTTGCTTCTCCTCCATATCTAGAACTGGCCCTGCTCTTGCAAGGGAAAGGAAAGGTGAGGGGACAGGCAGAACGAAAGTCTCCCTTTAAAACACATTGCCATTTTAGGCCGTGCGCTCCTACTTTCCCAATTTTTTTCGCACACTTAATATTAATTTGGGCCGATAATTTTTTCATATTAACTGTTCATATAACATAAAGATTCATCACAAAAAAAATTAAGCCATTCTGGAATTCAACTCCCGGGTACTTCCCTTGTTAGATTGTATCCAACTTGAGTCAAATCGGAAATACTAATACGTGTGAATGTTACAGCAATCGGTGTTTTAATTGTATCTTGAAGGACTATAGATGACTTTGTATACCATATCCAGCTTATGACAATCATCATTACTTACAGATATTCGGATTTGGGGTATTTATTCATAAAAAATCCCGAGTTTCTTGAACCCTGAATAAGCCAGATTTATACACTTTAAAACACTTCATTGATGAGCCCAATTTCAGTGAACCTTAAAATTATTAAAATTCCTTTGATTTATATTTCTCAGTAAGCATATAGTCAGTTTTAAGTGAAACAAGTATATTGGATATTCGGACGTATATCCTTATAGATTACTTTAAAGACTTTAAACTGAACATGTTCATTTTATGAGCCAATATTTTTCGTTTTTTCTCTCGTTTTTAAACGAATTTAATTTACAAACTGACGGAAGTTCTCTTGTTATCAAGAAAGTTTATCTGCCGACTTCCACTCTCTTTTCACGCATTTTATAAATTGTGTCAAGTGTATTTTAAACGCCGGTTTCTTGTTCTGAGATTGGAACCCGGTAACATATATTGTAGGATAAGTAGACACTTATCCATTACGCATCTTCCACATATTTTAACTCTGACAGGCATGGAGAAATATTGCGTAATCTATAATCATAATAAGAGATTCGGGATTAGGGCGGATTGCCAAACTCTCGATCTACGAAACCATCTGCATTTTAGACAGATTCCGGAATTCCGATCCTCTAAGAAGCTCGGTTTATAAAAATTGGGTGTAAAGAGTTTCGATTCCCTTGTGTTAATAATTATGTGATTTCGAGTGACTATTTTCCTATTTTTTAATGTTTAACCCATATTCGAGTAAAAACTCTAAAATTAAACTTAAAAACCTCCGTACCAGTTTTTAGCAATTACTATTTTCCTGTTCAACTTGAACTGTTGTGTGGTTTTTTAAGCATGACACATGAATTGCATTTATGGAATTTATATGAGTGTAACACGGTATTATCCATAAAATAAACCAATAATAATATGTGTTTTCATAGCATAGTTTCGACCAATTTTACGGACTATTAGACTGTCTGTCCGGTTTTAAATAGAGTTGGTAAATTTTTAGGTCAAAATATTTAAATTCATATTCAACACACTAAAAATTGTTTATAAAAAAAAGCATATTATTAATATCGAGCAATTTTGATATGCAAAAGTCAGTCAACAGATAGAACCTGAGATATTTGTAATTATTTGTTAACATTTCTGACTCGTAGACCATCACTTTGTTAAGTCATCCGTCAAATATCATACACTCACATAACAATCACCGAAATAATTCCCCACGTCGCTCGATTAAATAATTAAATACATTCCTAGGATGACTAATTTAAGGATAAAGAATATTAATTGTCACTTAGAAATTAATCTGAGTAAATCAACAAGTCAATGTACTAAATAAGTAATTTGTACATTCTGTTAAGACTGTTTCACAATCATTTCCAGTTGGAGCTAGGATTAGGTTTCTTAATCAGGAAAAGAAGCTTATATTATTACATAGTTTCACAATCACAATATTATTAGCTACTGAATATGCTTCATGTAATTATATTTTTCATAAGTCAACTCGGCTTGATATAAAACTATTTTCCAGGTTTGTAAAGAGTAATTGTTTTCAAAGAAATGGAAGTTTTGTTCGTGTCAGAATTTGTGAATTCATTCAGTTTCTCTATAATTCCAGCAATATCCTTATTCATTTACAATTTAGTTTGGACAGAGTCGTCGCTTTTTAGAAATGCTTTGGTCTGGATTGCACTAATTAACATTCACAATTTTGAGAAAGACCATAACCTATTCTGTGCAAATGGAAAGGATTGGAAGACTCCTAGATTCCAACGTCTGAAAATTGTAAGTCCAGAATGCCAAAATATTTTTGATCCTTAAACTAATTAATAACTAAATATAAGTAGGAAAATTAACTCATGAACTTAAAAAACAAAAAAATTAAATAATTAAATATATAATTTTTCCACCAGCGATTTTTGAGCTTGCCAACATGCCATAATAAATAACAATTGTCAACAATAACTTAAAATCTTGCTTTTTGGAACATTTAGTTGCTGCTTAATATCCTCATATTTTTGTTCGTGGAGTGGCTTTTGTTACATTCGAAAGTTTGCTACAGCGGAGGAGCGGGATTCACAATTTCGTCTACCAACTACCAAAGTTCTAACAAACTAATATCCTATTCTCATTATACTTTTCTTTTAATAGTTTTGTATTTAGAATTCATTAGTAGTATTGTCAAAGGAAAGGCTATGATTCAGGCAATTCATATTTTTTTGTGATCCTGAAGATCAGTGTAGAGTTAATAGGTTGGAATTTAAAATATCGCCAGGTTTTGTCATATTATTCGTATTTTTAAACTAACAGCAAACAGCTTTATAATTGATATAGTATCAGAATATCAGATTTATTGTACGTGAAACTTAGCAATTTAAAATTAGTTGAAAATTAATAAAACTTTCTGAATATATCATAATTCTTAATTGTATGCAGAGCAAATGATTTAACTCTCAACGACATTATCAATCAGATATTTTTATTAAATGGTTTTAATCGTTCGAAACATCAAAAATCACGAATTTAAAACCACCCCAAGGTCAATTACACGTCACAGCATTCGGCGTCAACGTTATTCAGCGCACTATCATCAGCTGAAAGTATAACGTCAAAGCGTATTACTCATCTCATTTGACTTTAATTTCCAATAATTTCAATTGTAATTAATTAGTTACCATCGCCGTCCTCCTGCCTATTAAGGACTTGAGTCGCGATGCCACAAATAGCCCCTCTAAAACCACAGTCCCCATAAGCCTTGTACCAAATGCCGTTGCTAAGTCCATCTCCTTCGATTTCCTCCGAGCTTCCATCAGAATATCTGCAAATAGCTCGGAAATTATTAGCTGCCGTGTTGTCACCCGATGGACCCTGGTCAATCTCACTCCGTAAATAGAAGCTGGTAATGTAACCAAGAACCCCATCTTTTTGACAAGTGTACACTTCGCCCCAGTCGCCCCAAAACCCTTCTTTCCCGGTGATTGACTTCGTCGACGGATCGGACGGATCACCGCAAAATAGTCGAACGGAATTGAGGGCCGTGTCATCCTCAGAACCCATATCCACCTCCGTTCGTAATTGAAACCCCTGGGCTAATGTTATCCCCGGGCAACTGCTCATAGCTGAAAACATTTTAAATTTAAAATTATCCGCAATCTAACTTGTTTATCATTTAAAAAATGTAAATGAAAGTCGTCAATTACGTCCCCAACTTCCGAAGCTCGTGATTCGTTGAGAAGATATCCACTGGAAATATAGGAAACAAGAAGTATTAATCGCTTTTATCAAATGATTAACCAAAATGTGCTAGAACGAAGGAGTTTAGTCACAAATTAGCATTTCAATTTATTTTGCAACGTGTATTAATACGTACGCTTGAAGGTTCGCTGGAAGTCGCAGGCATAGTAGTTGTGGGGAAAGTTGTTGGGGTTGTGGTCGGAGGTACATTTGTCGTGGGTATTGCAGTAGTAGGTGCATTTGTCGTGGACATCGTGGTGCTAGCTAAAGTTGTGGTGGGAATCATTGTTGTGGGCAACGTTGTTACGGGTGCCGATCTGTGGATACAAAATTCGTAAAAGGTTTGAAAAAAAGTCCAATTCATTCAATTATGAGTTCAATGATGATTCTGATGTACAAGGACAGGAACTGACGTGGTTTGTATTGTGGAACTAATTTCGCAAGGAGTCACGCCCGGATGGTTGCAAACAAGGAGGGACTGGTCCCACAACAGCGGTGGTGAACAGCATTTTATGTACGGATCTCCATTCGAACATTCTATAAACTTGGTGCAGTCATTGGGATGGGGCATGTAAACCGGCATGTCGCCATCCTGGGGTGGACACTCCACGGACTAATTAAAAGGTGAAATAAATAAGTAAAAAATCAACCTTTGGATATTAATTTTTAATTTTTGTCGAACATAAATAATAAGCAAAGTCCGTAAGCGTGCGTATCTGATTTCTATCAAATCTGTTTAGTACATCTTGATTTACAATTAGATGCATCATGCCTGGAATAAGGCTAACGGACAAACGATGGGTGGTAAAAACTGAACAAACAGACATATGTTGTTGCCGGGATAGTTGTTAGTTGTTAGTTGTTAGTTGTTTCGGAAATCGAGAAATCATAAAAATTGGCTACTTTTTTGTATCAATTTTCTACCATTAACTTGAAATCGTCAAATGTCTCGATTTTGTTGCTTAAAGTACGGTAAAATCAGGAAATGCATTAGTTACTGAAAAATGCGATTTTTCCATTAAGGGGGGACATGCTTTCCTTTGACGCATTACATAAAGAAAACTACAATTCATCACATAGTACTGATGCACGGCAAGCGTTTATAAATCTGTGCACACTCTTGTAGAGTTCGACAGTCGGATCGAACTCCGATTGTAATTTTGTGATTTGAGCGTTAGTGAACGTGAAGGTCTCGGGGTATTTAATAAAATACACAATAAATCTTTGGATTACACTAGACCTTTTTGTTACTGCATTTACAGCATTAAACTTAAAACCCCAAGGGGAATTTGTTTTATCAAAAAATATCATAAGGTTAATTCAAGGAGGTAGAGCCATTCCAGATGTAGCTTTTTACTATTTTAAAGTGTTTTCACTGTTATCGAGTTTAAGACAATTCGAAAAATTGAGCTGGGCTTGCCTGAATATTTATTTACGCCAAATACCATTTCTATGAATATGAAATTAGGTTTAATTCAGTGTTCAATCAAACACTGATGACCTATTGGGTGGGTTCAAGTATGTTTAATTATGTTTTCAAACTCTCTTAAATGCTGAGATTAGCTATTTAGTTAGATGAGGAGTTGTTTCGGGAGTGTGGTTTTGAATACGGCTTCTAAATTTTGATAGAATAATTAAGAATTGCATTACAATCTCTTCGTCACCACCACAGTCAAGGTCCAGAGATATTTTAGATCCATTCGTCTCACAAGAAATGAACACAATTTCAGAGCAGAGCAAAACTATTAAAAACGCTGGGAAGAACAGGAGCTTCATGTTAAAAAAAATTCAGTCTAAATGACTAACCGATATTTATTTAATAGCCTGGCAATTAGAACTCAGAAAGTAGTATGAAAGCCTAATTCAAAGGAGTGTGCATTTAGTTCTAAATTTAATTCTTATCTCCTTTGGATATACTAAATTGCATTGAAACGTTTATTAAGTGTTGAAAACACTTTATGCGAATGGCCAGTCCGTCTGTCCGTCTGTCCGTCCGTCTGTCGGTGCGATAACTGGAGAACGGCTTGACCTAGGATCACCAAATTTTGTACACTTGTTCCTTGGGTCATAACGGAGGCTAAGTTCGAACTTGGGTCAAATCGGTCACACCCCCTGTCCCCCATCAATTAAACCCCCCACAAAAACTTTTAAATTAGTAGACAACGCTGACATATTTTGAAACTGCCGCTTAGGTAGTTTACAGTAAACTCTATGTCTATCATCTACACATGATAACACCCTGCATGAAGCTACATCTCAAGGTGGAAACCCGGGCTTTTTGGGGAAACTGAGATATGGGTTTTAAATGATTCTCATTTACACCAGGGTGCAAAACCTGATGTTTTCAACACTTGGTTACACCCGTTACATCGGTTTATTTCCAATCAATCGAAACAGATTATTTTCGGTTATCGGATATGTGCAATTGACGTGCAACTGACGTAATTTTATAAAATGACATCTGAGCGATTGTCAATTTGCCGATATTGAAAAGGATAAAAATAAAACAGCTTCATAAAAATCGGGCCTTTCCAATTGTTTTTCCATAACCTTTAATTTTTATCTTCATGGACAAATTTGTGCAGATATTGATATCGCTTAAGAGCGAACCGTACAATGCAGGGTTTTTCTAATTTGCATTGCGATTTCCATGAAAATATGCATTGGCATTGACAAAAAATTGACTTATGATCGATTGCTAACGACACTGAAGAATACGGTGCGAACTCTCATGTATATTATTTTATTTTATTACTGGTGACTGGTTTATCTATTCATGATTTAAAAATCAGTCACATGTTTCACGATATCTATTCAAACCTAAATCACTCCAAGGTCATTGTTACAGGTCACAGCATTCGGCGTCAACGTTATTGAGTGTACTATCGTCGCCTGAAAGTGTTACAACGTATCGATTATTATTCAATCGGAAACGGAATAGTCCTAGATCTCTTAAGCAATTAGATTAACTAATTAGTCATTGAAATTTACCATCGGCACCCTGCCTATTAAGGACTTGAGTCGTCATGCCACAAATAGCTCCACTAAAACCACAGTCCCCATAAGCCTTGTACCAAGACCCACTGCTAAGTCCATCTCCTTCGATTTCCTCCGAGCTTCCATCAGAATATCTGCAAATAGCTCGGAAATTATTAGCTGCCGTGTTGTCACCCGATGGACCCTGGTCACTTTCACTCCGTAAATAGAAGCTGGTAATGTAACCAAGAACCCCATCTTTTTGACAAGTGTACACTTCGCCCCAGTCGCCCCAAAACCCTTCTTTCCCGGTGATTGACTTTGTCGAGGGATCGGACGGATCACCGCAAAATAGTCGAACGGTATTGAGGGCAGTGTCATCGTCAGAAGAACCCGTGTCCGTCTCTGTTTGCAATTGGAAGCCCTGAGCAAATGTACCTCCTGGGCAAGTGGTCATAGCTGAAAAGGTTTTATTGTTAAAAATCACTCCAATTAAAAATATATTTGTATTGATTAAATTAGTGTATTTAAAAAATTGTCATTTACATCCCCAGCTTCCAAACTCGGTAATTCGTTGAGAAGATAGCCACTGCGAATGAAAGAAACAGAACAGAAAAATTACGTTTTATCATGATTGAGGAGATTACACATAAGTTTGCAATTGGTAATTTAAATTTAAAAAAAAACAGTTTAATCTTGCTAACGGTTGTGGGTTCGCTGGGAGTTGTAGGTTCACTTGTGGGTTCACTTGTAGGCTCAGTTGTGGTTTCACTTGTAGGTTCACTTGTAGGTTCAGTTGTGGATGGCTCGGTAGTCGGTTCATTTGTCGTGGACATCGTCGTGGTACTTGCTGGCGTTGTTGTGGGTATTACTGTTGTGGGCATCGTCGTAATAGGTTGTGATCTATTCATAATGGTTATACAAAGAATTAAACAACCTTTTAAATTTATCAAATTGTGGCTTCAACAAGCCAATAACAATTAGATATGTACAAGAAATATGAACTGACGTGGTTTGCACAGTTGAACTAATTTCGCAAGGAGTCACGCCAGGATGATTGCAAACCTTGAGTTCCTGGTCCCACAATAGTGGTGGTGAACAACATTGTATGACAGATTCTCCATTTGAACATATTATGTACTTCTTGCAGTCGTTAGGATAAGGTAAGTAAACCGGCTCGTGTCCCGATTGAGGCGGGCATTCCACGGACTAATCAAGTGAAATAATTAAGCAATTAAAAATTAATGTTTGCATAATCACATTATTAATTCGTTGTATTATTGGGGATTAAACGAAAACGGTGGTTACCTACTACGTCCAACATTTTTAAGCATTTAAAGCCTACCTAACGACTAGTAATGACAAACAGACAAACACACATTTGCTGACTTTCACTTTACTACAAAATCCAATATAAAGATATAATTCTTCAGGTATTGCATATTGGAGCTCGGCTAAAGGCATTGTTGGGGTTACATTGTCAATTGTGTGGTTGGTATTTATCCGTATTTACCGAAATAATTTGATATCGTAATTAAACATATTTGAGTGATATCGTTCATATACATTATGGTAATTAAATATCGTAAGGGTGAGTAGGGTTTAATCCAGGAGAGCAGCAGGAAAAATACAGGAGTGAAAATTTTTCTAATACAAAATTCGGAAATGAAAATATAGACATATTTTATTCATCATTTACATTACAATTAGCAATTCATTAATTAAAATTATATTATTGTATAGATTTAGGAAGGTTTGAATATTGATTTACAAAAAATATCATTGGAAACCTGGAAAGAGTTAGTTTTAATGTATAGCTTTTCTGTGAACATGCTCGAAATGTATTTAATTAAACGTGAGAACGTCCTAATGTTTGCATTTTTTCTTACGGGGAATCACTTCAACCTATATTTATTATCTATTTTATATTTTTTAATTCGTAACCCTTATCCCATTACGACACAATGATACAAGGACATTGGCGATATCTTTAAAAGCGTGTTTGAATATATTATTTGGATTCGGGTCACTATCTGACCTAGGAGCGAGGTCAAAAAAAATCAAATTAGGACAATGCTAGAATGTTTAAAAATTGTATTACAATCTCTTCGTCGCCGCCACAGTCAAGGGCAAGCGGTACTTTGTGACCATTTACCGGTCCAGAAATTAAGACAACCATTCCAGAGACGAGCAAAGGTAGTAAAAACACTTGGCTGTTGAAATGAAGCTGCATGTTTCGAAAAGTAGAGTATAAATTGACAACCGATATTTATTTATTAACCTGGCAATTAGAACTGGGATTGAAAGCAGTCTGGAAGTCAAATAAAATGCCCTCGTGTCCATTCGAGTTCAATATGTATTTGATTGTTATCTTATTTCTAACACCTGAAACGTGCATAACAAATCAATCGGTAATTCAAGATTATTTTTAAGTGTGGATATTAAGCAATGCATTCCATTCACAAGTTTTAGAAAATGACATGTGAGTGTGTGTCGATTTTGAAAATGATTAAAACCAAACTACTTCAAAATATGAACTAAGTGCTTTCCTTGACTTTGTTATAACTTATAATCTTTAGTTAATGTTCGATATCATTTGGACATTTTCATGATTTTAATGGTTTATTTTGTGTCAATTGAACGAGTTTAGCATATTATGGTTTTCTGGTTCAATTTGAGTGGAAGTGCTTGTTTGTTTGAGTTAGGGTCTAATCTGTGATGATTAGCTGTCGCCAAATCTTTTCCACACAGAGGACGGGAAAAGTTAGTAATGAAAACCGACTATTGAAACGTGTGTGCTGGTGCTGGATCGAACATAGGACAAACGGCAGAAAACGATTTACTTATCAATTATATTTCCACCATCAATTGTAGAGTTGATATTAAATTAAGTTTCTTTAAGCGCTTTTATTTTTCGAGGCCACTAATTTAACAATTTACAAGACATATTCAAAGCAGAATGACTCCAAGGTCCCCATTCACCATTACAGGACGCAGCATTCGGCGTCAATGTTATTCAGTGTACTATCGTCCACTGAAAGTGTCACAAATAATATTTAATTAATCCACCGGATTGGTCTTGATTTTTTTGTAAATAATTAGTCAGTAAAATTTGTGAATTACTATCGGCACCCTGCCGGTTTAGGACTTGGGTCGTGATGCCACAAATAGCCCCATTAGAACCGCAGTCCCCATAGCCTTTGTACCAAGCCCCGTTGCTAAGTCCATCTCCTTCGATTTCATCCGAGCTTCCATCCGAATATCTGCAAATAGCTCGGAAATTATTAGCTGCCGTGTTGTCACCCGATGGACCCTGGTCACTTTCACTCCGTAAATAGAAGCTGGTAATGTAACCAAGAACCCCATCTTTTTGACAAGTGTACACTTCGCCCCAGTCGCCCCAAAACCCTTCTTTCCCTGTGATTGACACTGTCGACGAGTTGGACGGATCACCGCAAAATAGTCGAACGGAATTGAGGGCAGTGTCATCTTCAGAAGAACCTGTGTCCGTCTCTGTTCGTAATTGGAAACCCTGAGCAAACTTTCCTCGTGGACAACTGGCCATAGCTGAAAATTATTGTATTTTAAAATGAACTAATTGTGAGTGTAAAATTTATTAAAGCATTTTGAACTAAAGTAATCGATTACGTCCCCAACTTCCGAAGTTGGTAATTCGTTGAGAAGATATCCACTGGAAATGAAAGTGCAATACATTAAAAAATAAATTAAATGGTTTCAAATTATTGAGAAAAGAGCAAAAAAACAGAGGTAATTTGTCCATGAATTCGAATTTTTAATTTTTTATAAACATTTAAATACTAACGCTTGTTGGTTCGCCAGGAGTTGTAGGTGCAGTGGTAGTGGGGATGGTGGTAACTGGTGCCGATCTATATATGCAAAATTTTAAATTTTCAAAAAACCGGAATATACACAATAATGAGTGACTTAGACAAAGCTCAAGCTGATAATACATAATATAATGTGTAAAAGTATCGGAACTGACGTGGTTTGTATTGTGGAACTAATTTCGCAAGTAGTCACGCCTGGATGGTTGCAAACAAGGAGGGACTGGTCCCACAACAGTGGTAGTGAACAGCACTTTATGTACGGATCTCCATTCGAACATTCTATAAACTTGGTGCAGTCATTGGGATGGGGCATGTAAACCGGCATGTCAGTGTCTTGGGGCGGGCACTCCACGTACTGATTAATCAATTAAATATCTCAAGATTTAGATAACAACATTTAATCATTTTAGACGCAACACACATAAACTTGCATGTAAGAACAATAAGCTGATCACTCGTTGACGATGAACTAGTAAGAGTTAGTGGTCAATTTCCACCAACTCTACCTCAACCTCATCGTTCTTTTTTAGATAATGAACCAGCGCTCTTGTTGTTATTCATAGTTTCAATCTATCTAATTTCTAAATTATCAATAAATTTAATTAGTGCTAATGAAGCTAGGTCACACCCGCAGCTCAAAAGGACAAGAGAGCAATGGTTAAACACAAGTAATAGAACTTGAGACCAGACAAGTAACATGGTCCGCGTCCGGTGAGAAATAGCCGAGCTTCATGAGCCAAGCTAAAAGTCTGAAAGCCAGATCTCGGCGTCTTATTTATGGTAACAATTTATCTTGAGGATGTGCTACCGTTTGTTGCTGGCAAGGAGAAAATTCGGGGAGTCGGATAGATGTTTCGAAAATTCGTGTTGTAAAATAGGTCAGTAAAATTACAAGGAGTAAAAAAATATTTATGTATTACAAATAAATTGCAATTACTTGGACTGAACTGCTAACTGGAGTCTTTTACTTAGTTGAGTTATTTCAACGGGCAATAGATACGTTTTTTGCTGCTATTGTTCTGAAAACAATTTTATGTTGTTAGAAATAGAATGCTTAAAAATTTATTACAATTTCTTCGTCACCACGACAGTCAAGACCCAGTGGTGTTTCATGGCTTCTGTTTGTCTTTCCCGAAATTACGACAATTTCAGAGCTGAGTAGAGGTATTAAGAACGCTGTAAGTAATGCGTGTAGCTTCATGCTTAAAAAATCTCAGTGTAAATTATTAACCGATATTTACTTATTATCCTTGCAATTAGAACAAAGAAAGCAGTCTGAAAACCAAATAAAATTGAGTCTCACATTTAGTTCTATTTTGGTTTCAACCTTATCTGTCTTCTATTATGATATTTATGATAATACCAGAGTTCCCTGTAACATAGATTTTCACGCAATGTCCAGTATTGCCTCAGATTATTTTCAAGTGTCGATATTGGGCAATTGATAACATTTACATAGTTTTATAAACAATATATAACGACATCTGAACTCCTGCGAGATTGTCGATTTGCCGATATTGATAATGATAAAATTAAAACGGTATATTTCTGTTAATTTTGCTCAGTGAAGCCTGATCATTGATGTCTCAACTCAATTTCAATAAACCGTTACAAACGCACACAAAAAAGGGTAAAACCGCACGAGGAAGACGCCTAAAACGTTTAATGTAGCTATCTGACACGTTTTTCACAAAAATCTCACATTTCCCCAAGCATAGAGTAAAGTCGTGTACAATGTTAAACATCAAGTGACCCTACCTTTCCAGCTATACGTCACACATTTATGCTACATTTCGGCAGATTTGAAATTTAAAAAAATGTGACCTTTTTGAATATGAAATGACCTAACTTTCAAACGAACTCGACCTCTGCTGGAAAGTCACTTGGCTTTACCATTCTAACTCTTAAGAGAACGAACGGGCAAGTCAGCCGAGTTAGTTAAGTGCGTATCTTGGCTAACATGGTGGTGGTGGTTTTTTAACATTGGGGTAGATTGACAAAACCTAGGGGGTGTGACCGATATGGTCCAACTTCGAACTAAACCTTAGTTAGTATCCATAAAATATATATTCGCAAAAAAATTTGAAAAAATTCTACCGTTCCCGAGTTAGAGCGCGTACGTCCGGACGGACAGACGGACAAGGTGAATACATTAAAGGGTTTCACCCTTTAAAAAAGCCGTAGTGTTTAATGATTTGATTTGTTCAAATGAGTTTAATTCTGCCATTGTTAGTATTTTGGACTTTGAATTTATATAAAAAAATCCAATGTTGTGGGAACTGATAAGGAAACGTTGCGTTGATAAGAACTGGGAAATCGGTGTAAGTGTGATAGTTGGATGGTTCGATATTTGATTTTTTTTAACAAATTGCCCTTCAAACCTGTATTTCCGGCGCCATAAATCATCAATCAATTTCCAATCAGTCAATATGTGTGACGTGTGATTAATTTTATGTCAAGTACCGACATTGGACAATTAATTACGTATGACAAATGACAATCAAGTTTTAGAAGAGATAACATTGAACATGATGTTTAGAAAATAAAAGGACATTGGCCATGGGTGTTTGTTGAAAACTGCCATGTTTTCACCAAATTTCCTGGACTGACACAAACCATGACATTCAACACTTACTTGGTGACACCCGCTCCCGCTACATCCGTTTCTTACAATGCATTAATGCACTCGACGCACGTGAGGAGATTTTTTTAAAGTGGCCCTTCACAAAATATAGTATTTTCTCGTGGATTTAAATTATGTTGCAATTGTTTAATCATCCCGAAACCCAATTTTTATTCAAATTTTTATATTCCACAAAATTACATAAAGATCACAGCAATCGAAGAACAATATCGTAGACCCCTACGAGAATAATTATTTAAAAAAATTAAATTTTCTCAATTTTACTAAATAAGTAGGTATCACATACTTGATTTCAAATTATTATTCAGTTTCTACAAGAACTCTTGTAAAGAACTTCGAAAGCCGCTGGATGACTTCCGACACCGCAGCTCGTACAGTTGAATTGCTGAAATCACCCGAAGCTCCAGCGAATCCATGACCCATTTGGTCAAATCTTCGATGTTCTGATTCAGGCTTTACGTGTTCGTTCAGGATGTTCAGGAACAGGGTCTATACCAAAGAGTTCGTTCAATATTGAAAATATTGACCACTGCATATTTCAAATACTTAAATTGTATGGTTAGAGTTTAAAATCCAAACAAGATTAAAACCCATGGCAAATGGGGCTTTTTTGGCATTAATAGCATAAATTCCAGGTAGTGTTTAGGAAATTTTAAGTTTTGACAATTTCATTACAAATCTAACATCCACATTCCTTGCATAAAAACGTATTAAGTGCAAGGTCTTTAATAATAAACCCATTTGAAACGGCTCAGAGGTTCTAATTGCCCTGTACTTGGACATTTATAGTCCCCGTGCTATTTGACTCTCCCCAAAAAACTCGTTTCGCCATCTTTAGCCAGTCCCATGTTAAAGCAATGTACTTTATATACTGCTATTCATATAGACAAAACGAGTTTTTTGGGGAGAGTCAAATAGCACATAGACTTTACCATGTCAGGTTCTCCATAGCTCGGCATAATAGTAGCTGGAATGGTCATATTATAAGCTTCATTCAACTCGATTGCTGAAGGGTGGACAAGACCAATGGCTCCAACGTCAAGGTCGGTCAAGTCAGAATCGGTGGCTGCGAAAACGGACATTAGTCCTCCCCAGCAGAATCCGTAAATCCCGACCGAAGTGATCCCTTCCTCTTTGTATTTCTCAATTATGTTTAAAAGCTCGGGTTTCACTTCAACCCAAGATCCGTTCCTGCTCGTTAAGTGTCGAATCTTTTCAGCAAGCCTAACCAGTACAAAATAATCAGTGATCATTTTAAATCAATCTTATCGTAAGGAACCGAGTTACACGAAAGCAAAAGTACATAAAATCTAAACATTTGGAGGCGTTGGCGTCGCTTAACGCCGAATTTGTTACTACAAGATCGTCTCAAAGTGTCCTTATCGATCGTTGAGAAACGATCTCAATGTACCCCATTTTGTCTATTTTGTGTCTCATTGCCCAACTCTGGGGCAATGAGACATTTCTCCTAAATGAAACGCAGAGTTGGAATAAACCAACCAAAACGCTTCTGTTTTTGACCATTACTATTTCATGCGATTGTGGTATAAAAAACTCCAATTTCCCAGGGACCGTTGTTCTACAAACGAGAATTAAAGTGACGAAATGTAATGAGTACATACCCTTTTATCGTCCTGAGATCCGTGTCGACCGGAATAGCTTTCCCGTAGAAAAAATCGGGAGTAACAACGCGAAAGGGTCCGGCTTCTGCCACTTGGTCCGCGATGAATTTGACATGGGAATGAAGTCCAAAGACGTCGTGGATTGAAATAAGGAGTGTCTTGGATTCATTTTTGAAGGGACTTTCGTAAATAGTCAGATTCCCGAGTTGAACTTCAGTCCCTTTGGGCTCAGGCAGTGACAACTTGTCAGCAGGATTTGGAACAGGGTGTCCTGGCAGGTGAGAATGGGGTTCTGTCGTTCCAAGCACCTTTTCCGTGGTACCACCGGCTACAATTTATTTCAAATATAGAAATACAAAAATAAATTAAATGGGCCTGTCAAAAAAATTCGACTCAGAATTCGTTTGTACGGTATGTAACTACAGTCAACAGTATATTATAAACGTTTTGGAAAGAGAATTAACAAATTGACTCACCTTCTTCGGCCTTGGACACGGACACGAAGAACAGACTTAGGATTGCCAGTCCCGTCGAAAAAATCAAATTTTTCTGATGCCTCATTTCTTTAAAGTTTAAAATTGCTGGAAGACCTGGTTTTGAGCTACCGATGCTGAGTCTAATAATTTACTGACCACCTTTATAGTTTAAAGTGCATCATTTTAATAAACTATATCGCAGACGGATTAACCAGTCATTTTTTGTACGAAACTTCAAGAAAAATTACCCACGGCTGGGAAGTTGAACTGGAAAGTTCGTTCCATTCGTGCCCTTGAAAACTTACACAAAAACGGTTTGTTCATAATCGTGTCGGTAGAAGTAGTATTGTAAATTGGAGTCCAGAGACTTTAAAGTCGTAGTTTTAAGAAGTTGTAAATTCATCAAATAAAATCCTTACATTATGAATGGCTTGAACTGGAATATATAATTTAATCCTGGATGTTTTGAGCTCAACCCTTTAATTTATGATAACATCAATTTCCACTATTAAGCAGAGTCGAATATTCATTGTATAACTGGATGTGGCACATTCGGTAATAATATTTAAAACAATAAAATTATCAATTTGTCTTTAAAATAAACCGTCCAACGTTGTACTCATGTATCGTAGATGTGTCATTTTTACAACGTTTAATACACACTGAAACTGTTTTGAACATGTTCACAGTTAAAACCTTAAAACTGTGTTTAAAATGCATGAAATATCGAAAATCGCAAATTTCCCCAGTCATAGAGCAAACTTAAATATGTCATTCGAAACCACTTGATCATAGTTTTCGAATGTTGTATCACACATATATGTTTGTATTTTGACCTCTTCGACCCATCTTCACCGGTCAGTGGGTGGCTCCACCCCCAAAATTCTACACACCATTGAATAGCCTTGATAATACCTTTCCATCGATGTATCACACATGGGGGGTTGCTATTTGAAAAAATGTTGACCTTTGACCTTTCCCCCTTGACCTTTGACCTACAGGGCCCACAAACGAACTTGACCTCCGTTTGGATGTCCTAAATAGATAACCTAAAGAAAAATTTCAAAAAATTAAGCCGTTCTCGAGTTATCGTGTCTCAGACGGACGGACAGACAGACACCGAGTCATTCGCATTATGCATCTAGGATACATAATAAACTACAAGCGGTGCGCGGTGCAGAGTGCAGTGTAGTGTGATTTCACGATTTCAGGGAATCAGTAAAGCCAAAATCCACCAAACTTAATAGGTTGTAACCTGTATAACACTGGTAATTTGTAATAAATAACGTGTGTAATCAAGTAGTGCAAATTTAAATCGAAGGTGCTACCGTAACTTCAGGTAGTGAAGGACATTTTGTGGAAACCCATTAATGTTTTGAAAAGTGGCCAGGTAGAGGGGTCAAATAGTTTTTAATTACCATTGTCTGGGAATTGCGTGCGAATGCCGAAACTATAAACTTTTGTCCTTTTAACATCGCATTTTAACTTTTTAACAAAATATGTGAATTGGCTACATATTTCATTACTTGAATTTGTACCTAATTTGGAAAATGAAGCAAACATTGTAATGATGTTAAATGAGAACTACTGCACAGCTAATAATATAATATATTGTATAATATATTTTATATAATATTTCATATATTATATAAAAATGTGCATCTGTTTAATAAATGTGGAAAAATGCTTTTGTTGTCATCAAAGTTACATGAAAATGATGATTTCTTAACAATGGTAAAAAAACGAACGAAAAAAGTGACCGAATCAGATGAATTTTTTTAAATAGAAAATATCTCTTATGTTCTTAAAGTTATTCGCTACCTTTTTTGTCTATCTAATGCAATCCCACTAAGGTTAAGCTGCAATATCCTACGATACAAATGCTAGGAAAAAAATCCAACGAACGTAATTCGTAAAGAATAACGTAGATGAAAACTGTGGCAAAGAAAATTCCAGAATCGTACAATATATACTGAGACCTTTCATAGATTGTAGGTTCTGCATTGAAGAAAATTTTATAAAAGCAAGAATTGTACGAATAATTAATTGAGCAACTCCAAAGTTTTATGGTCAAGATCCTTGATGTATTTGTGCTTAAAGTGAGAGCATAAAACCAAGAAATGAAACTTTGAACCGATTAAGATCAGAGTTCATCAACGTTTTACAGATGTATGATGTTACTAGTATTGCAAAAATGTCATCATCTCTAATACTTAGGCTGTATGGTGATCATGAGTAGGTTGTTAAAGATCGTACGACACGCTAGGAATGCTGAAATAAGGCAAAAGGGCATTTGAAAGGAGATTGGGAATTGTCCATTACTGCCATAAAAACTTTATATTCGTGTGTTTCATATCTTTCCTGTCAAGTAAAGAGTTGTTTATGGTTTCTTTAAAAACGAAGGAATAAATTTGAACAAAAGTATTCATTTGCAATTTATCATGATACTCTCGACTTGCAATTTACGACTCTCCAGCACTCTCTCGAAAAGCATTTCATGAGCATTGGGCAGTAAACGGTTCGCATGCGCAGGAAACAATGCAATTTCAATGTTATTGATTTTTTGAGATACTTGATTGAGTAAAATTGTATTTAAAAAAGATGGTGACACTGAAGGAAATATGAATTTTTCTGCGGCTAAGACTGAATTTAAATGATTTATTCGTAATTACTGTGCCTAAATGTCATGCTGCTGGTCGCAGACACAACAATTATACGTTGACTAAAATCTCCAAATGCGGATATGTTCTTGCATCTTGCTCGGACTTCATAGACAATCCCAGCTTCAAGTCCTTTTATTAAAAAACCTGCAGCAGAATTACAAAAAACAAATTACTAAGAGTCTGACATGAATTTCATTATGTCATAATTTCACGGAATATACAGGAAAGCCCGCGGGCTTTCCAATGTCCTTTTACCTTCTTCGTGTTTGCTGGAATTGGCCATGTTCCAGTTTGACCGAGTCATCTTTTTGATCTGAAAGACGTATTCAATTATGGGAAGAGGCTTCATGTTCTCCCCCTGCTGATCTTGCGGGTCACCTGTCGTGTTAAGTAGTTCCTTAATCCTGATATAAGCCTTATCGCGGGCCACTGAATCGAGTTCTAAGACCGGCGTAGGTGGCTTTTGAGCCTTCTTCAAAGACATTGTCGTTTGCAGAGATCCGATTTCGTTTCTAGCTCTACAAGTGTACTCGCCGAACATTGTGTTGTTCCGGACCAGGATCTGGAGATAGGATTTATGAACGACAGGTTAAGCAGGTTATTTAAAATAGTCAGTATTATTTTGTACCTCAAGTATGGACATGTTTTCTTGGGGATTTAGAATCGATGCTTTCTCCCAAGGCGTCCTGTTTTTGTGGCTCCATTCAAATTTGGCCGGGGATTGAGCGTTCACTACACAGGTCAAATTGACCCATTCTCCAACCGTTCCCCAAAATTCGGTCTTTGCACCCTTGAGCAATTTGGGCTTCACTGTTGATTTCGGAATTAAGGAAAACATGACTCAAATTTTAATTTCTTTAATTGTGTGGAGGGTGGTTTAATAATGATCCATCCAAGAGACTTACTTTTGACGTTCAGTGTAATGTTCATGACTTTGGAGGTGGGGATGGGTGAGCACATGTCCATCCTGTTGATATTCATACAATAATGTTTGTTGCAAGTTATTATTGCTAGACATTCTGCAACTTTACTATAAAGCTTAGAATAAGTGGTAAAGAGAAATAAAGGGTCGGGTAACCTGAACTACATTTCATGTGGAAACAAACTTAAAAAAAATTCTAATGTAGAAAAAAGTCTTTAGGTTTTAAAATGTGGAAACAAAACTTTGACAATTTTTTAATTGCGGAAACATTTCCAAATCAGGGCAGTTATCTTGTTCCCCAGAATCATGTGGCAACAAAACTTAAAAAATTTAGCCACAAATTGTTTCCACATTTTGTTTAAAAACCCACATGGATCGTTCATTAAAGGTGTGGAATGGCAAGCGCGGCGGTGTTCAGGTGGGGTAATAATTATTGTTACGAGAGGATCACTTTGGCCACGTGAACAGTTTGTGTCTGTCCGTCCGTTTACGCTACGTTTCACATTTTTAGCAGTTCAGTTTATTAATTTCTTTAATTTTAAAATGTGGTAACATTTTTTAAATTAAAGCCACGCATCCTGCGGAGTCGAACAATTCTTTTTTGAGTTATATTCTATGTATGATACCTCAGAGTTTTCAGAGTATAGTCTTAGCGCGTGGATACAGCTAGCTAGGGACTAGTACTGCCACATAAACAGTAGTATTTAATCACACCGTAAACAAACCAAATAGAGTTCGTCATAAAAAGTCAAATCATTTTAATAATGATACTTTAAATTAGAGAATTAGATCAAATTGACCATATTTACATACTTCGATTCGATGGTCAAGATTTTCTAAAATCGAAGAGCTAATGAATTCTTTACCTTCTGGCGTTTTCTAGTACCATTGACCGTATTACATTTCAGAATCCATACATTTTTAGAATATCAAATCCTTTATCACACTTTTTGACAAGACGTATATATCATTCGGTGTATTAATTTAGTCAAATGATTTAACTTTTATGGTTATACATTTTTTGTGGTCATGGGGCGTGACTAACTATTTCAAATTTCTATTTGGCTTAAACCAAACGTAATGTACGTTTCAAATTTGAAATTCGTAAACCGTTAAAGAAACTCTAACCGCTAACTGGTTTGAAGTTAGTAGCAGTTAGAGCATAAACAGACGGGCAGACAGACAAATCGTTAACATAAAATAGTGTTTTTTAAACATAAACTATGACATCGAACCAATCAACCACGTTCAAAACCTTAAATGATCCATGTGAATTTAAAAAAAATGTAGAAACAATTTTTAGCTAAATTTTTAAAGTTTTGTTGCCACATGATTCTGGAGAACAATATTGCGGCCCTGATTTGTAAATGTTTTCACAACTAAAAAATTGTTAACGTTTTGTTTCCACATTTTAAAACCATAAAGATTTGTTTCCACATACGAAAATTTCTAAGTATTTGCTGCCACATGAAATGTGGTCCAGCTTGCCCGACCACAACTAATAACTTATAATGTATACTTACGCTATGCATGTGTAGTGTTTCCTTGCATCCATTTGAGTTACACTATGGATAATTAATCCACTGTCCTTAGTAACCTTAAACTTTGGTGCTGTGAATATTAGAGTAAAGGCGCTGTTCATCACCCAATCATCAAGCATAGTTAGATTTGACTTAATATTAATGTTGGCAAGAAAAAGATGAAACAGGGCAATAAATAATTGAAAATGAGGAATGGATGAAACGTGGCAAGGAATTACTTTTTCTAGGCAATAAAAGAATGTATCGTACAAATAAAAAGATGCCATACAAAATTGAAATTAAATAAGATAAATGTTACAATAACACGAGTCAAGATGATTTATTAACGATGAAATAATTTCCAATTGAAAAATGTAAGTATTTACTGCACAATAAGGGCCTTTTTTGCCATTGCAGGCCTACCCCGCTTACGTTTTTGACCGATTCGAATTGTTTTGACAATGCCTTTTGAATGAACTGATGAATAGGTAATCTCTCTCGATAAGTGGCATCATCCTTAATGACTCTATTAGTAGCCTCCAATGCGTTCTTGGTACTGGGGTAACCAACGGCTTCACCTTCGTACCAACCTCTATGTTTCACTAGATGTTGAGCACGGAAGTAATCCATGAAATCTGTAACGGTATCCGAACTCCATTTATGCATAAGCGATAAGCAATAATGAAGCAGCTTCAAATTCTCCTTCAGTTCTAGCTTCCTGAAGAAAGGAGATGTCCTTTCAGAGTTGGATTCTGTCTTCCTTCGATTTAGGTGTTCGATTTAGATCAAGGATAACTTTTTGTCAATGTTCCTGATTACGTGTGCCCAACAATGTACCCTTCTATGACTTTCTCCAAAAACTGACCTGAACCCATTTGTGATGGCATCAGCACTATCAGCTATTAAAATTTTAGGGGCATATTCAGGACCTGCTGCTGTTTTTAACGTCTGGAATAAGAGTGAATATTCGGTCTCGTCTACATTTGATGCAATTCCAATTCCAAACTAAAATAGCCTTCCCCAGTACAGTACCAGCAACGCATTGGAGTCTACTAAGAGAGTCATTGTCATTAAGGATGATGCCACTTATCGAGAGAGATTACCTATTCATCAGTTCATTCAAAAGGCATTGTCAAAACAATTCGAATCGGTCAAAAACGTAAGCGGGGTAGGCCTGCAATGGCGAAAAAAGCCCTTATTGTGCAGTAAATACTTACATTTTTCAATTGGAAATTATTTCATCGTTAATAAATCATCTTGAATCGTGTTATTGTAACATTTATCTTATTTAATTTCAATTTTGTATGGCATCTTTTTATTTGTACGATACATTCTTTTATTGCCTAGAAAAAGTAATTCCTTGCCACGTTTCATCCATTCCTCATTTTCAATTATTTATTGCCCTGTTTCATCCTTTTATTGCCAACATTAATTGGTAGCCGTTAGATTTTTGTTATTAAGTGTTGAAAACACTTTATGCGAATGATCCGTCGGTCCGTCTGTCGGATCGCCGGTCAATCTGTCGGTGCGATAACTGTCGAACGGCTTGACCAACGATCACCAAATTTTGTACACTTTTTTCGGTCCTTACACAGGTTAAGTTCGAACTTAGGTCAAATCGGTAACACTTAAGGTCTGTCCCCCATAAATTAAACTCACCACAAAAACCGTTAAAGTAGTAGACAACTTTGTTATATTTTGAAACTGCCGCTTAGGTAGCTTATATTAAACTCTATGTGTGATCCACCCATGATAACCCCCCGAAACCACATTGCAGTGTGCATAACCCGAGATTCTGGGGGAAATTGAGATATGGGTTTTTAACGATTCCGATGTTCAATGGAACATCATTGGCGTATACTTGACCACTCTCACTGACAGTAGTATGTGGTACTAAGGGTTTTTAGGAAAATTGAGATATGGGGTTTAAACGATTCCCTGGTGAAATAACACATCACATCATATACGGGACCACTCTCACTGATTGGGAAACTCTCACTTTTGGGGAAATCGAGATTTAGTTTGCTTAGTGATGTTTTCAACACTTGGTCACACCTGTTACATCGGTTCATTGATTCTGGGTTGAAAAGTAGTTCATAATTTTATGTTATTCATTCTGCGATAAATTCCAGACTCACCTTTGGGTTCCAGGTGATCAACTTTCCAAATAATTTTTGGGTTACAATGCCCCACAGCCTCGCATTTCATCTTGAATGCTTGCCCCTCCGTAACCGACTGCTCTCCAAGATTTAGATCAAAAATTATTGGACCTGCGGACATAAACGGAGGGAAACGGGAATTAATTTTATTAATTCCGGATTATCAAAAGGGTCAAAGAAGCAAAGTTGTATCCCGTTTATTTAAAAAAAAATAACAGGATTTGTATTTAAGACTCACGAATAACAGTGAGATTGAAAGAAGCTACACCCTTTGGGGTGACACACATGTAGACTCCAGCATCCTGCGTCGTTATCCCAGTGAGAAACAAGTCCGTTCCGAAGCCCATCTCGACCCGAATTCGGCTATCAAAAACAGTAACTCATTTGTGTCAGCTGTGTTGAGTTTTTTAATTATATTAATTAATAAAATAAAATAATAAACCATAAAAGCAGAAGTGCATTAAAATTTGTGCTGATATTTTATCCGAATTGAAATGCATCAGCAATTATCAACATGCAAAAACTTACTTCTTTGACGACGTGTCGATCGTCTTATTCCTGTGATTGAACCACTGAGCTTTTATTAAGCAGTCCGACGTTTGACAAGACACGTAATAGGAGTCGTTTATAAATTTCTTTACGTTTATTTCTTCTGGAATTATCGTCACAAATGCACCACTTGTTAAGGTCACCAACGGTTCGTATATTTCAAATGGCATTTCTGTTGTACCGGCGCCGACATCGGCGACATCTTAACAAATTAATGTAGAAATAACCATGTTGGGTTAGATAGATCGATTGCACTTTTTGAAATTATTTTTATTGACCACTATTCCCTTTAAAAAATTTTACAATACAATTGAGAATAATAACGCATCTGAATCACTAAAATTTGTAGAAAACCAAAAATTTGTTAACACGAGCTGAGTTTTAAGTAAAAAATACGAGTTTTAAGACGCCAATGTTGACTATACTAATCCAATTTCAATTTTCATTAATTGCAAGTTAGCATATTGACTAAAGTTTCCATCCTCCTAATGTACTTGCGAAGAATTAAATTTAGTTATTGTAGTGGATAACAAATTGAACTGAACAATAATTAAAGTAAATTAAAGAAAGTAATTTTAATATACGCCAGTTTTTAATGAAGAATTAGCGACACTCACCTTCTCCACTTTGGAACACTAAGAAGAGGCTAAGGACTAGAACAGTCGGGATTGCAAACACCGTCACAAAAACCCAACTTCCATGATACCCCATTTTGAATATTCAAAATTGCTTCTGGAGCATGAGGACTGGTTTTGAGCTACTAGTGCTGAGGCAAATAATTTACTGACGACCTCAAACGATTAGACACGATTTATAAATTCTTAAAATCTTAATCTTATAATCAAAACGGCCATTCATGGGCTAGCGGGACCTGAGTGTGACGGCTGGGGGCAGAAAATTCATACTATTAAGTAATACAATTCACGGTAATGATATTCGAACCGTTCACAGGGGGTATTCATTAATTAAATAAAAGTTTGGTAGTTGAGGTTCATCCTGGTCAACATTGATTTTGTAACTGATTAGAGTAAAAGTTCTATGGTTTTAAGCGACCAAAAGTGAATAACATAGTTTAAAATTTAACCACAACCTTCTAACCAATTGCTAAGAACGTATTAGAAACCTTTCTGAGTCTGTAAATAAACAAGGGTCATATTAATTTTACCCATTTTTACCAAGCTTTGCAAAATAAATGAATTGTATTCACAATCAATTAGTAAGATTAAATAGTTAATTATAGGTGTTACTGAACGAAAATAGACTATTATTCAGTCAATATGGTTAAAAGTTCTTAAAAACTTACTCTTGAGATATTTAATTTTGGCCAAGAAGTTCTTATTTGAAGTATTTAATGGGCCTTTTATAAATGTTAATACACCTTCTAATTTATTGAAACGTTGCCCTCAAAGACGTTAAACCTTTGGTCCGGAAAATATGCTCATGCTCCCTTTTTTGGAAAGTTGGCACCTAAGATTTTAATTTGACCCTATCAAGATAATAAATAATCAGTCAATTACTTTATGATCCAAAGTTCAAGTTGTTAATACATATTGATATTAGAATGAAGTATAGGTTTTGTAGTAGCCGTTGGCATTAAATACGCCCATTTGGTGGTGGCATCAAAAGTTCATATTTGAACGTTTTTCCCAAGGAAAACACGTCTATCTTTTACCTTGTTTTAATCTCAACAGAACAATTTTAACAGTTTCGTAGAATCGGCATAATTTCAGACCAATTTTAATCTTCTCGGGTCCATTCATATTTCTGCATATGTAATACAAATTCGGAAATAGCATAGTTAAGTTATACAGCATCACGAGTGTAATTTATGACCTCTTTAAACCCAACAACCTCGTAAATTATTAAATTTAATTCCGATTTACCACATTTGAACAGCCAGTCTCAATGTAAATGTAGATTTATAGTTAAAAACGCGTATAAGCCTTATCAAGTAAATGAACTTTGAATTATAGGTTACCCTCTGGCCAGGAGTGAGGATCAGTTTTATTATGCTTACTTAATTTTAGTTAAATATTATTATTTTAGTTCGTGGATTTTCTATAAGAAAGAGAATCAGTGATTTAGCGCTGGTAAAGTATTTAGTAGTATTTAGTATACGATAATACACGTGGTAGTCATTGTTTTCAATACCGACGTATTATATACCATTTTATGGAAAATTTTGCGTAGCTTATGAATCTGCAATTGAAAACAACACATATTGAGGATTTCGTGAAAAAAAATCCCGAAAATCGGGTAACCATCATGTTTTTTTCAGGTTTTTATCATTTTGTGGCGCTTTATACGTTGAAATGAATCTTTTGTTGTTAAAATTTATTCAGACTGCAATTTGATTTTCAAAGTTTTATACGGTTCTTGAGACATCTTTAGAAAACTAGACAGAAATAAAAAAAATTTATTAAAAAGTGATTTTTTTAGAATTTAAATGGTTAATATTAGTACCACTAACGCTTAAACAAACCTACAGTGTGCAGTCTTATATACCCCGAGTAAAAATTCTTCAATTTGTCTGTATTTTAAACCTGTTCCCTTGGCAACACTACTTTGCGTGACCCCCGCGGGCTAACCGATCGATCGATTTTCCCCACCTTAGAACTAAGCCTTCGCATTTGCAAAATACACAAGTGTCCCAAATTTCAAGTAGATCGGTCGAGCCGTTTGGCCGCTAGCGTGTCACGGACAGACGGACGGACGGACAGCATAATTTAATAAGCCCTGACTCGGGCTAAAAAGTAGGTTATTCAGATATGAAGGTAGTGTTGGGGTAGATTGCCGAGCTAATTGGGGTTTGTAGGGTGGAAAAGAGTACGATACCGAGCCATCCGTGGTAGAATGGACAGTGGGATTAGAACTTATTATAAGTGTTGTATCTTTAGTCATAGGTTATCCCAGAAATAAAATCATGTATCGTTGCTTCGTCTCCAGGTGGTTTGCCCAGCATTTCCCATGAATCCTGCCAAAACTGTCAACTGATATATTTTTATGTTCAATTAATTTATGATATTAAACGGATTTCAAATTGCGCACCTATACAGACTTTGAATGGACCGACGTGATCGTTCGTTTAAAACAAATTACCTATCTTTACAGATGCTACCTTAACCAAAACACTAGCATGACCAATTACAAATATTGAAATACAAGGTAAGGCATGGCAAGGTAAGGCTACTCCTTTGATGAACGTAATTTAGTTTAAAATAAGTAATTAAGAGCCAGATAAACTATAGGAAAAGCAGATGAAAAAGTCCCACAATCAATCCTTTTATTGAGACTTTTTGTATGTTTTTTATTTTTACATGATATAAACAGCAAAAATTGATTGAAATTAATTAAATGATTAAACCTCATTGGAATCTTGTCGCTATAGATTTAGGGGGCCTTGAGTTGTACTAGAATGGCAGTATTTACACATTGTTACGGCTCACAGTTCATTTGTATAGTTTTTTCTAGGGGAGGCGAAAAGTAACCATAGCAACGGTTACGGGCCAAGCCCTAGATATGCATTCACCCCTACCCCTCCAAAATTGATGATGACCTACAGCCTTAGCCCGTTGACCAAAATGGTCGCGGTTTTTTTATTCGGAATTGTCGTCAAGCGTAGATGTACCGCTCGAGCCTCAAAAGTTTAAAAATGATCTTCCTTTGTGCAGAAAACTCGATTTTAAATTTTAAAATCACTTGATACCTCATTTGCATTGATCTGTCGTAGCCCGGTTATTGAAATTATTAAATCGCATTTATTTCTTTAAATTCTGAAAAAAAGTTTTTAAAATTCTATTGATAATATTTTGAGATACGAATTTTTTAAAAAACCAGTTTGCATAGAATTTTAATTGCACATAATCTTTAAAGACACGCGAGATAAAGTATAGTTGCTTAGTCACAGAGGAATATTAAACCCATGTTTAAACATAATATACGCTTTTATATCCTTTTATGCCAAATATAATCATAATTAGCTACTTTGAGAAAAAAATCACTAAAAAGAATGAAATAAAAAAAAATTCCAGGGGAAAAGGGTTTCTAGGGGAGGGTGCACTTAAAACAATTAAACAAGATACTGTCTTCAGCATAATTAAAATTCAACGGTGTTTATTTCTTAATATCGAAATATCGCCACCCCGGCCGGCAAAAGAGGCTCCCGTCCGACTATATTCGTAATAAATGGGCGCAATAGAATAGAAGGTCCATTAGATTAATAATTGAATTTGAATTTAGAAATTGGATTTAGATTCCTAAATGAACCGTTAATGACAAACGGCTTTAAGGACATTAAACTATGATTCCGTATTGTGATCTAGAAAACGAACATTTTAAAATTCAATGTCCAGAATTGAATACAATTTCGGAGTATATTTGAAACTCTATTTTAAATTAGTCAGATAAGTTAAATTGGTTGGATCATGTCGTTTGGATGGTTGCCCCTGCCGGCGGGGGCAGCGATATTTCAATATTATGAAATAAACACCCGTTGAATTTTAATTATGCTGAAGACAGTATCTTGTTTAATTGTTTTAAGTGCACCCTCCCCTAGAAACCCTTTTCCCCTGGAATTTTTTTTTATTTTTGTTCCAGTTCCAAAAGTAATGCAAGCAATTCGGTACACGGAAGATACTTTACAAAGTGCTTGTCGCAGTGACCACGGTTATCGGCTCACTATAATCTCCATAGGAGGCGAGGTTCTTGGATCTTGCTCTGATTTGATAGGTTGTCCCAGCGCTGAAATTTCCAACTACAAAATCTGCAGCAGAGTTAAAAACAAAGAATAATTATTAAATCAGATCGCGTCAGATATATTTTATTAGTCGTAATTTCTGAGAATCTACTTGCATGCCCTTATTTTTCCCGTTCTTTTACCTTCATCAATTTTGCTATAACTTGAATACTTCCAGTCGCTCGAGGAAATTTTACTCTGGAAGACGTATTCAATTATGGGAAGAATATTAACTTGTCGAGTGTCCCCTGTGGGGCTTTTAAGTTCCTTCATTCTAATCTTGGCAGCATTGATGGTAACTTCAATCAGCTCCAGGACAAGGGTTTCGGGCTTCCGAGCCTTGGTCAGGAACATAGTCGTTTGCAGAGAACCAACTTCGTTTCTAGCTCTACAAGTGTATTCGCTGAACATTGCGTCATTCCGGACGAAGACCTGGAGAAAGGATTTGTGAACCACATATTAAATTGTAGCATTTCCACATTACTAGTCAATAATATTTCGTACCTGGAGAATAGACTTGTTTTCCTCGGGATTAAGAATCCGTATTTCGTCCGACGGTACGAGCGTCTTGTTTTTATGTGTCCACTCGAATCTTGCTGGGGGTTCGGCGTGTACTGCGCAGGTCAGATTGGCAAATTCTACAAGTGCTCCCCAATGTTCCGACCTGGCTCCGTTGACCAACCTGGGCTTAACTGTTGAATTAGGAATTGAAGAAATAACGACGCAACTTTTTATTTCGTGTAGCTCGGTTTCGACAATCAAATACGCTTACCTCTGACTTTCAGTGTAATGTTCATGACTTTGGAGTGGGGGATGGGTGAGTTCAAGTCCGTCCTGTTGATACGAAACCAAAACTTGTTTCAAATATTACTACCTAGAATAACTTTGCTAAAAAGCAATAACTTATATCTGAAAGTACGCTCTGCACGTGTAGTGTTTCCCTGCGTCCATTTCAGTTACGTTGTGAATAATTAATCCACTGTCCTTTGTAACCTTATACTTTGGTGCTGTAAATATTAAAGTAATTCATCAATCAATCGTCATGCCTTCCAGGATTTTTTTTATTAATTCTGGGTTGAAAAATAGTTCATATTTTTATGTTTTTCATTCTGAGATAAATTCCAGGCTCACCCTTTGGTTCCTTTTCATCAACTTTCCAAATGATTTTGGGGTGATACTGCCCCATAGCTACGCATGTCAACTTGTATGTTTGACCTTCCCTAGCCGACTGCACTCCAAGATGTCGGTTAAACACTAAAGGACCTTCAGATATCATTGGGGAAAATGCGAAATAATTAAATAAGTTACAGATAATCAAAGAAGGAAAATTCTACCACCTTTATTTAATAATAACATCATTCGAATGAATGACTTACGAACAACAGTGAGATTAAAAGAAGCTACTCCCTTTGGGGTGACACACATGTAGACTCCAGCATCTCGCGTCCTTATCCGATATAGGAACAAGTCCGTTCCGAAGTTCATCTCGACACGAATTCGACTATTTTAAACAGTAATAATTTGTTATTGTCATCTTTTTCGAGTTCTTTAAACCATACAGGCGGAGGATACATTGTAATTTGTGAGAATACGACTTGAAGTGCATGAGCAATAATCAACCAACATACACTGTAAAGACAATACATTTTAACTTTGTAAAGTCCTTTTTTGGACTTTATGCTTTCTAGTCAAATTCATGGATCACATATAATTAGAGTAGCTTAGCTGGCTCAATATTAGTTTCACCCTTATGTATTCCATGCAGATCCTCCGATATCCATGACCAGAAGTGCCTGACACTTCCTTGCAGCCAAAATCATCAGTACCCGCCGTAAAAATGTTCGTATGGAGTACTGTCTCTATAAAAGAGTTTGGAAATTCCCATACAAGGTTCAGTTAATCTTGTTTTGTTTCCCGAGAAGGTTAAATTCCTTAAAGTTAGTTATTATGGAGCTTATTCCCTTGGTTGAGGTAAACTAGGTTAAGGTTATATTCGTAAATTATAAAGTAATCCCAGTATGGTCAAGAATGTTCTCAACTTGTCTCAGTAAATAGTATCCTTGCGGTTCACATTCTAAGCTATTGTTTAAAAATAGTTAACTCAGTTTAATCTTTTCTTCAGCTTCCACTTCCAGCAAACGCTGAGGCAAAGGCAAGAGCTTTTAGCGTCTAAAATAAACGAGCTGCTTATACAGGGTGTCTACGCGTAATGTCCCGGTGTTTAAAATTAGATTTCTCAAAAACTACTGGGCCAATGTTAATAAAGTTTGATTTAAAATTTAGCCTGATAACTAGAAGGAATATCAGTGGGGGTAAAAAAAAATACGACCTTCAATTGGATGGGCCCATGCGGGTTTTGTAAAATGTCATAATTTTAAGATGGGGAAGGGGTACCCATTCCCTTCCTAGCAACGGTCGTTGTCAAGAAAAAATTAAGCAAAAAGGTAGAACACTAAACGGTTTTAATAGGGTTCAATCACCGTGACTATGGTTACGGGGTACCCCTTCCCTATGTTAAAATTATGACATTTTACAAAACCCGCATGGGTTCATTGAATTGAAGGTCATAATTTTTTCTGGCCCCCACTGATATTCCTTCTAGTTATCAGGCTACTCAAAAAACCAAACTTCATAAAAATCGGCCTAGTAGTTTTTGAGAAATCTAATTTTAAACACCGGGACATTACGCGTAGACACCCTGTACTTGCTTTCAGGATTGCTTGACAACCGGCTCTCCAAGGGGTTGCTCGAGATGGAAGTTTTTTTCAGAAAAAATCAATTGAGGGGCAAAATCGAGGATTTTGCCCCTCAAGATCCTGAATTAAATATCCCAGCCTGGGGAATTATTAAGAGTAACCATGGTGTAAGGCTTCAGATATAAAGGTGACTGAGGTTGTCATCGATCCCTGCCAGTTTCTTGCGAATTTCTTCCCATTTTCAAACAAGTCTTCTGCCTAATTCGCCATTTTGAGGTGAATTCCTTAGGTTATTATTAAGTAAATTTCATGCCAAACTTGTTGCTATTTTCATGCCATCTGCTTGCCATTTACACACATTGAAGAATTACTTAAGGAATTCTGAACATTCGAAATTGCAAATTCTGAAAAAACCTTCCATCTCACACAACCCCTTAGAGCGCCGGTTGTTAAGCAATCCTGACTTGCTTTCAATCACAATTCGTGGAAAACATCTATTTGGGGGACCCTACTAACACAAATCTTCGTTCCCTACGTAACTTCTTTCCCCTTAGATTGAAATTTCATCCGTTGCCGTATCATAACCTTGTTTTCCGTTAAAGGATAAACATATCTGCATGCCGAACTGTTCATTATCTACAAGGTATTTTATTGCACAGTTCTTAGAATTTGTAAGAGACAGAAGGCCTTGTATTATGTTGGGTTGAAAGATCATTGCACAAATGCTTTGATCAGTCGGCCGCTGAGGCAATTTCTTACCTATTTCTGACACAGGGCCTTAGAAAATCATTTACCACTTCATTAGAAACTTACTTCTGTAACGACGTGTCGATCATCTGATTCTTGAAATTGAACCACTCTGCCTTTGATGACATGTCCGAGGATCGACAGGATACGATGTAGGAGTCATTTATAAACTTCTTTACGTTTATTTCTTCAGGTATAATCGTCACATATGCACCAGTCAGCAACGGTTCATTTGTGTCAAGCGTCTCTTCTGTACTACTGGCGCCACCATCGGCGATATCTCCAAAATTTAAAGTAGAAATAACAATTTTGGGGATTTTTTCATACGAAGAGAAGATTGGACTTTCTTAAAAATGATTTGACAGCTACTGCTATTGAATTTTTTTATAATGAAATTCAGAAGAATACGGGAATCTAAATTCCTAAACTCTGTAGGTTACCAACAATTTATGTAAAATATGTTAGTTTTTCAATTTTTTTTATTATCTATCAAATGGCCATCTTTGATTTTCCGTAAGTTGCCCCTATCGGCATACAACGTTGTTGAAAAATTCAAAAATGACTTCAGTGAATTTAAATTTACAGACAATCCTTACCATCTAGACATTTAATATTGATTTTATGCCTTTCAAAGGTAAAATATCTACGTTATAAAATGTATTTGAATATTTTAGCTGCATTGGTTGAAGATTTATAAGCGCTCGAATACGGGAATTTTTTTTCCTTAGTGATATTACTCTGAAGCCTTAACTTCGCAACTGGAAATGAGGACTTAGTCATTAGTTATAGCAACATAATATGCAAAAATGCAATTATCCCTGTTGAACTTACGTCCATGAGACTTTCATATTTTGCATTTTTTGCATATTTTACAGTTTAGCTGCATATTTTGCATATTTGACTGTTTTGGGGTTTTTTAGTATCAAAATAGCTGACTTTTGGAATAATTTATGTAAATCCAGGTTATTTTTTTCTGTTTTGGGATGAACTGTTTAAAAACTTGAAAAAAAAAATTTAGACTTAGCATTCCAAAAATTAGGTTTACTTTTGAGAAAATCGAACTCGAATTCCCAACTACAAAACTATTTGTAGTTGTGAATTGCTACATGTTCGGATTGTATATAATAAAAGCCTTTGTTTAAATTAAATTTTCTGGACAAGAGATTTTCGTACTTAGATTTACATTAATTACAATCTAGTATAAAAAATCGAAAAATTAATGACTTTTATGCTATTTTTGGTTTCAAAGGGTATACTTTTAACTTTTTAGTTGCATATTTAGCTGCATATTTCGGCCTTTTTAGCTGCATATCTATCCCAAGGCCCTAAATCCTTAGCGACAAGATTCATTTACAAGGTTGGATCACTTGCGTTTAAAAAATTCCCCTCAATTCTACGGGATTTGTTGATTTTAAAATCAATTAGATTTTCGATTATGACTATGGAAATGTATGAAATGGGAAATAAAAATAAAAATGTAAATGAATCTCGTCGCTAAGGATTTAGGGCCTTGGTCTATCCTAATTTACTCAGGCATTTCCATGACACAGCCTAAATAATCTGTAAAAACTGCATACGTTTTATAGTCTCTTAGCTAATACCCAACGACTTAAGGTGTGCAATTTTTTAATTTTTAACGAAGCCCCATCCACGATAGGGTCATTTTAGGGACATGAATTCTTTTCAAAGCGTAGAGAATTTAATTGCCGAGCGCAGTGAATAGGCTGAATTTCTATTTTGTATTAGAAATTCCATTTTAAAAATCAAAAACCAAACCAAAAGTTATGAATTTTTGGAATAAACCTAGTTTTAAAGGGATTAAAGCAAATAATTGAATTTCAGCCTATTTAGTGCATTTGGCAATTAAATTTTCTACACCTTGAAAATAACTCATGTTCCTTAGATGACTCTATCCGACACGGGGCTTTGCGAAAGACTCAAAACATGGTTTTAAAACATTTAAAATGCAACCGCATAAAACCCCATGGGGTCAATTTAATGGTTTCATAGTTAGGGGGATTAAAATATCTTCATGATCTATTTTATTGGGAAATTGTAAATACTGTGGTTAAGGTGGTATGGGGAGGCAAAAACCCCACTGCCACTGATTTTCCCATATTCATAACTACTCTGAAGCCGCAAATAATTTTAGAATACGTCAATTTTTTTATTTAAGAATTACCAAAACTAACCTTCTTTGCTCTGGAAATTTAGGACTAAGCTAAGGCCTAGGACAGTCAGGAAAGTCAGGATGCAAAACACCGTCAAAACAACCCAACATTCCTTAAACCCCATTGTCCAAACTTTAATATTGTTGGTGGAGAGTTTTGAGCTACCAGTGCTGAGGCAAATTATATACTGACGACCTCAATCGATAAGGTACGATTTACGATATAATTCACATGTAATATAAAGCCTTAATTTTCTAATCAATCCGTCTATTCATAAACGGTGAAAAACCTTAGAGTATATAATATAATATAATATACTCTTAAGTGAACAACATCCAGTCGGGTTAAGGGAAATTGAGTGTTGCTAAAAAGGTTGCAAAGCAGAAAAATTCATATTCTCAAAGTAATGCAATTATTGACCATGATATTCTAACTGTTCAAATGTGGTATTAATTAAAGTTTAGTAGTTGAGTTTGATCCTGGATACATATGATATATAAATAATATAAAATTTCAAATCGCATTTAAACCAGTTAATCTGGGTTTTTAATAGGATTCTTTAAATTTTTGGGAGTGGTTTTTGATTTAAATGATTTAAAGTGCTCTTAATTCAACCACAACCTGTTAACCAATTATTATGTGCATTTGTGTAAGGAATACTGCAAGGACTACTAAAATGATAAAAATAAGATTAACCCTTTGGAGTGGGGTAGCAATTTAGGGTAGACGAGGAAAGACCTACTTCAAAGTCTAGTGGTTACCATGGTCAAACTCCTTAATCATTCAGGCCCATTGACACGGTACATTTTTTCATTGAACTGCCGTCTCAAATGGGGACATTTTTGGCGATATTGCGAAAATCAAATAAATTTTTGCAAGGTTTGGCGAAAAAATAAACAAGCCAATATTGTACTGTGTCTATGCTACTCCAAATGAGTATAGCATTATTGGACCCCATAAAACTTGATCAACTATCCTAGACGCTAACATGATCAAGGACAAAACTCACAATTGTCTTATGTTTCAAAATACAAATTTTATTAACAATGAAAGTATAAAAATAGCTGCTTTCATTGATAATTGATGAGAAATGGACAAGCAAATAAATATAATAATTACAGTGATAATTGAAATGAAACAACAATATTTGCATTTAAATATCATGGTTCATTTTTAAGAAGTCGGACGAGTGGGGGGGGGGGGTGGTCGAGCTTACGAAAAACGGAAAAGGTGGAGGTGAGGGAGGGGAGAGGAAGATAACGAGCGAGACAACTGTACTTTTGCTCCCTTTTTCTATAGTAAATGTCCTTCAGTTTTTAGTGAAATGACTCACAATGACGCTATACTATTTTTTGAATGTTCATTCCTCTAGTTGCAGGACTAACAAAAAAAAGTGAAAAGTTACTTTCGTTTCATTTTTTAACAAACTTAAAATCAATGAGTGCAACTTATTTCTAATACAACTTTCATGTTCAACTGTAAAAAAAATCAGGCAATTTATGACTATGAGTGTTCCCTGTGTGTCAGGTTATCCCCAAATAGTCTGTAGTGGCACTGGCAAATTTCTATTCAATCAAAAGTACTCATCAATTGAGGCCTTCTCAAGTTGAGTTGAACTGAAAATCAGATCAAACGACTGCGGTAGAAACTCTTGCAAATTGCAAAAATTCTTGCGATTTGCAAATTTTTGCTTGGGTAGAAAACTTCCCAGACCACGATAAGCTATTTTCTCGCATTGGGAAGAATACTTCCCATTCCATGGGAACGGTTTGAATTTGACTGGGAAGAATAGTTCCCAGTCTATGACAACGGTTCGATTTCCGTTGGGAAGAATAGTTCCCAGACCATGACAACGCTTTGTTTTTAGTGGGAAGAATACTTCCCGTCCCACTCCAAAGGGTTAATTTCCCACGTAGAAGAAGACCAGCTCAACTGGACTAACTCTCTTGAAGTCATATTTGAGATGATCACATTTTTGACAGTTTTAGCGATCTTCACTGCGTCCCAGCTCTTTTAACCTTTGACCAAAGCTTATATAACCAATTTGAAAAGAGCTTGGTTATTTTTAATTGATTTTTACCATTTTTATTTTTTTCGAAATTCGAAAATAAGTTTATAATAGAAAAGAAAATAAGTAAGAAATAAGTTTCTTTGAAAAATGGGAAGTCAGAAAGTATGGAATATTGTTACCCTTCATTTCTGCACTCAACTCATTTCTCTTCTCTCGCGCCTCCCTTTCTTCCACTCTCCCCTTTCATCACACTGCCGGAAAATATGCAAATTTCGAAACTTATATATTTTTTAACTACTATTAAAACATAATTATAGCAGCTAATTTTTATGTTTCAGTCGTTCGTATTAGTTGTATTATCTACTGTAAAAACATTAGACGATTCGGGGTGTTCACTTTGGGTGATATCCCTTGTCAGACTGGCTGGCACCTCTCGTATGACTTCAAGAGAGTTAGTCCAGTTGAGCTGGTCTTCTTCCGTTATCAGGGATACTTCCCTTGAAGTTATCAGGGCCTACACGTTATAACTCTAAAAACGCAAACGTATAATTTTCTATTACGGGTTGATCCGTTTTGGGTCAAGGGAATGCTTTAAATTTTAAATTGATTATGCCCGAATAAATAGTTATAATTATGTAAGAGAAAACATGAACTAATCAAAATTAAATAATCTTTCAAAGAGACAAGACCCTAGATACATTAATTAAACTTAGAGATGAGAAAGTTTTTTCTATAATTTGCGAAAATACTGTAAAAACCCAATTTACACTAAATCATTTAATTGAGTATAAATGCTAATGTATGTATTAGAAATGGATGTTCGAAACCCTTTAATGGTTTGACTCGGGCCATCGGTCCGACCTTGCTCTACTCTTTAACGATGAAATATTTTTAATTCGTTTCTTTCGAGAAATTATCAATATCAAGGATCAAAGGTGAAAATTTTTCAAATTGTAACCCTTTCAATATGCTGCATCGTTGGAAAGGTATTATCAAGTATTGCAATTCAACGATTTTTACTATTTCAGACTGAGCCATATCAAATCCACCGTATCAGGCAGATAGAAATCATCTAAGAAATAGCAGCCAGTTTACGATTTATCGGCAGTTTCTGTGCACGGTAGCTCTCGAACCTTTTGACGATTTGCTTTACTCTTCATTTAAACTAAGTTTCTTATTTTCTTAAATATTATTTCATTTTTTTGAATTTTTCAAAATTTCGAAAATTTTGACATTTTTCAGTTCTATTTTCAATCGCAAAAAAATGCATGTCACTGTGATCAGTAATTTTTAGAAAAAAAATGCCATTTTGTAGTATTTTTAAGTCTCCGTCCGATACGATAAATACTGAAAAATACTGGCCACAATGACATCACGTTTTTTGCGATTGAAAATAGCACTGAAAAATGTCAAAATTTTCGAAATTTTGAAAAATTTAAAAAAGGAAAAAATATTTTAGAAAATAAGAAACTTAGTTTAAATAAAGAGTAAAGAAAATGGTCAAAAGGTTCGAGAGCTACCTTGCACAGAAACTGCCGATAAATCGTAAACTTGCTGCTATTTCTTGGATGATTTCTGCCTGTCTGACACGGTAGATTTGATATGGCTCGACTGTGGTTGAGCTGGATTACTTAGACTTTTTCCAGTATCCAACGTGTTTGACAACGTAAAATGTAGAAGAACGTCTTGTTTCGTGTTTTCATTTCAATTTCACCCTTTTTCGGTAGGCGTATGCAACGGTTTATTTAAAAACGATATTTATCTTTAACCTAGCCGTTTTTGACTCAAACAATAATACTTTTCTCAACAATTGCACCTACATATACCAGAGCAAATATACAGTGATGAGAAAGGGTATGTTTATAAAAATGGATGCTCCCGAGCCATATTGGCGCCTATAAAGAAAACGCTCCATGTTCGCTCCTCGGGTCGAAAATGCAGCGGAGCGAAATGCCGCGCAACGAAAGCCCAAAAAGCCGCTCCGGAGCGGAGCGATTTTGTATTTTATAGTCCTTAGAGCGGATTACTCGAGTGGAGCAGACTTTGCAAAAGCTATCCCATCTCTGCTAACGACGAAAAGATGGTTTGCCACATATCTACAAAGCATTGCATTTTCCTCCAGAAGCATATATTTTAAATAGTTGCTGAGAGCTAACCGGTAGATATTTCTCACTAGAGAATTTACTAAGAAAAACTGCCTGTATCTTATTTTACCCGATGGAGTTGTATCTTGAATAATTAATGGCTTTTGCACAAATCAACATAATGGCTTACATCTGAAGGTTTTTCCTAACACGTCTATCTTTGACCTTGCTTTAGTCTTAACATCAAACAATTCCAACGTTTTCGTAGAATCGATGGAATTCCAGACCAATTTTAACCTTCTCAGTTCCATTTATATTTCAGCTTATGCAATACAACTTTTGAAAGTTTAAGCGTAGTAATATATACGACAGTAGGAGATTTATATGAGCTCGTTAAGCCAAACAAGTTCGTAAATTAATAAATTTAATTCCAATTTACGACATTAAATTCACAGATACCAATAATTTATCACCCTTATTGCTTCTCTTTTACTTATTTCTAATGAATGAAACCACATAAATTCAATTTAAACTTAATACATATTATTATTATCTCGTTTTATCTCGCTTTAGGATGACCAAGTCCAACTCCAGTCCATGAATGGTGGCCCAAGTATGCTCACGGAGATATAATAGAAAGCTGAATTGCCTAAAAATAATTGTATTTTGCACATAAATGTACACCTTAGGGTCTAGATATCTTCTAATAGTTTCACACAATTTTAGTTTGAATTTGATTAGTCCACACTCTTTTTGCAGTCCACATGGCAAAGAATTACACAATCAGATTACGAATTACAGTTAATTTTAAACAATTTGCCACCAAGGGTCTAATTTTCAGTCAGGAAACAGGTATAAGGTATATAGGGGGCAAGCGACACGTAGAATGCTTTAAAATGCAACGAACTGCAGTTTACTTTAAATTCTATGCTAAAATCGGACTAATTTTCGGTCAGGAAACATGGATCAGGTTTATGGGGGACATGAACTTTGGAGCATGCTATACACTTTGCCAAAGCGTTGGAATTGGGGTAATTTTGTATATTTCACTTCACTTCAATTTAGTATCAACTTCATTTCAAAATAAACATTATTTTTCCGATAAATAATTTTCACGTCACGATATTTTATAACAAAATTAACTCTCCTGGCCCCTAAGTTCTTTAAGGGGTAACATCACGGAGAAAAGTAGGGGATCGAGCAACTGCTCCATACTGGGTTGTGGTAAAGGAGAGAAACAGTCCCGCTGTTGCTCCTCCTCCCAACTCCGCCTTTATCATAGCTATCGACAACAATGCATAAAAGATGCGTCTTTTATGTAAGGTACTGCAAGCGAATGGGAAACAAACGGTATGATTTTAGCCTGCAGTGCAGGGCTAATAATGACCTATTCAATAAACTAATAAGCAACATAGCGAAGAAAAGAATATTTGATGTAAATAAAATAAAATAATTATTTAGATCATGACATTTAATTTATTTCCTTGAAATGAATGGGTTTATATTTTTAAATGGGCTTCAAAAAACCCAGTACCTCGAAAGTCCGCACCGCAAAACCAACAGTAATTATAGGCCGTAACAGCATCTGAAAAATAATAAAATGCACTTAGTTTGTAGTAGTTTATGAAATAGATTTAGGTAAGTATTGAATAGGTTTAGACAGTTAATTTGTAAAACTGTTTGTTTGGATAATTGATCAGATTGTTTCTAGGATAAGTTACATTTATTTAGGTACTGTAGAACGATTTAGATTTAGTTAGGTAGCTTGTAGAATAGGTTAGATTTAGTTAGCCAGTTTGTAAAATAGGTTATGTTTAGTTAGGTAGCGTTTAGAATAGGTTAGATTTAGTTAGGTAGCTTGTAGAATAGGTTAGATTTAGTAAGATAGTTTGCGGAATAGTTTAGATTTAGTTAGATAGTTTATAGAATAGGTTATGTTTAGTTTGATAGTTTGTGGAATGGTTTAGATTTAGTTAGCTAGTTTGTAAAATAGGTTATGTTTAGTTAGGTAGCTTGTAGAATTGGTTATGTTTAGTTAGGTAGCTTTTAGAATAGGTTAGATTTAGTTAGGTAGCTTATAGAATAGGTTATGTTTAGTTAGGTAGCTTTTAGAATAGGTTAGATTTAGTTAGGTAGCTTGTAGAATAGGTTATTATGTTTAGTTAGGTAGCTTTTAGAATAGGTTAGATTTAGTTAGGTAGCTTGTAGAATAGGTTTGGTTTATAGGTTAGGTATTTCAGGTTGTTTAGATAAATATAGAAGGTTACCTTTAGAGGTGGGTATCAAGCAGACAGCGCATCGGATACCCTTCGTCACGTCCTTCGGGCAGTGTCTACAGGACATCCTGGTTCTGTAGTTCCTGGTACTGCAATGACTGCAGTAGATCATGGAGAAGTTGTTTCTCATTTTACTGAGAACAACTGCATCTATGTCGCTTGACGATCGGGGCTTCTTGTCTCGACTTGGGGACTTGGTCATCCGGTTTCTATGGGAACTAGGGGGCCTGGTCTCCTTGTCACGGCTTGGGGACTTGGTCATCCAGTTTCCATGGGAACTAGGGGGCCTGGTCTCCTTGTCACGGCTTGAAGACTTGGTCATCCGGTTTCTATGGGAACTAGGGATCCTGGTCTCCTTGTCACGGCTTGGGGACTTGGTCATCCGGTTTCTATGGGAACTAGGGGGCCTGGTCTCTGTGTCACGGCTTGGGGACTTGGTCATCCGGTTTCTATGGGAACTAGGGGGCCTGGTCTCTTTGTCACGGCTTGGGGACTTGGTCATCCGGTTTCTATGGGAACTAGGGGGCCTGGTCTCTGTGTCACGGCTTGGGGACTTGGTCATCCGGTTTCTATGGGAACTAGGGGGCCTGGTCTCCTTGTCACGGCTTGAAGACTTGGTCATCCGGTTTCTATGGGAACTAGGGGGCCTGGTCTCCTTGTCACGGCTTGGGGACTTGGTCATCCGGTTTCTAAGGGAACTAGGGGGCCTGTTCTCCTTGTCACGGCTTGAAGACTTGGTCATCCGGCTCCTATGGGAACTAGGGGGCCTGTTCTCATTGTCACGGCTTGGGGACTTGGTCATCCGGTTTCTAAGGGAACTAGGGGGCCTGGTCTCCTTGTCACGGCTTGAAGACTTGGTCGTCCGGTTTCCATGGGAACTAGGAAGTGTTCCCAATCATTGACGGGTATTTGGTTGTCTTCTCAGCTCCAACTGGTTTCACTTTTGCCCCAAGCCTTTAGCTACACTCTGCTGCCCTCAGCCCCCACCTAAAAGCCCCCCAGCTGCTCCCTAAAGGCAAAACAAAGTCAGACATAAATATTTTAAAAAGTTATAGGAGTTGATCTAGCGTGGGTTTAACCTGTTGGTGATAAAATGGGCGGGAAGAAATGGTCCGGAAAAATGGGAAGAGAAATAATGCTCTTGGAAAAAATGGTCTTGGGGAAATAATGGTAGTGGGAAAATGGTCTGGAGGTAATGGTATTAGGAAATGGTCGCGGAAATAATGGTCTGATGTTTAATTTTTAGCCCGAGTCAGGGCTTATGGAATCATGCTGTCCGTCCGTCCGTCTGTCCGTCCGTCCGTCCGTGACACGCTAGCGGCGAAACGGCTGGACCGATCGACTTGAAAGTTGGAACACTTGTGTATTTTGCAAATGCGAAGGCTAAGTTCGAAGGTGGAATAAATCGGTTGATCGGTTGGCCCGTGGGGGTCATGCAAAGTAGTGTTTCCAAGGGAATAAGTTTAAAATACAGACAAATTGAAGCATCCTGACTCGGGCTATATAACTGTTGAGGGACAGTCAACTACCAGCTGAAAGTATCAACGGTTGAGATTTGGACACTAGGGTGATTTCCACTGTATCGTTGATGACTACTCCAATGCCGAGTCGAAGCCAATATGATAGTTGAACCCCGAATCTAGGTCAATAAAGTCAGTCCATTCAGAGCCACGGTTTAAGGCCAGTACTATGCTGAACGAGGTCAGGCGCTGGATATAGTTCTACCACTTGCCACTAATAGTTTCGAGTCTCTATGTCGTAGTAATAACGAGTTCTAAAGCTACACTAATTTGCTTTCTTAAGAAAAGTGCACTTTAAACTACTGTCCAGCGACGGGTGTTATTTACTTCGCAACGTCCTCAGTTTCTAATAGGCCCAAGATGATAAATGATTATGCTTCTTTAAACTCGCCGATTTTTAATACTCCTAATCGTACGAATTTATTAAACTCCAAAATATCTCAAAATTATATTATTCCAACTTTATATCTTTACCACTCTACTTACGAAGAATATTTACTAACAAGTTGATTCAGCCGCTCCTCGACGACGAATGATTATTATTTATTTCTATATTTACCATATTAGTTCTAATCTTAGTTATTAAGTCATTACAAATACACATCTATTATTTTATCTAATAAAGTTACACACGACATCAATTCAATTTACTCCAAGCATTACATCATTTTCTCATTATTAAATTAGTTAACCCAATTACTTAGTCCTAAACTGTTCATACAAATTGATTATTATTATTATTGAACAGTTGCTTTAGCCTAGGCCAGTCCGATACCATCCTATTGAACTAAAGATTAAACAATATACAAAGTTCACAAATCAAAGTTAATCCTAGTTAATCCCAAGCCAGTCCAATCCTATACCAGTAGGCTTAAGAATAAAGTATATACTAATTTCACAAATTAAAGTTAATCCTAAGTTAATCCTAAGCCAGTCCAATCCTATACCAGTAGGCTTAAGAATAAAGTTTATACTAAGTTCACAAATTAAAGTTAATCCTAAGCCAATCCAATCCTATTCCAGTGGGCTTAAGAATAAATTATGTACTAAGTTACCAAATCAAAGTTTAGCCAATCCAGAATTATCCCATCACAGTGGGCTTAAAAATAAATTATGAACTAATTGATTTGGCTACCGTCTAAAATATGCAGTCATCATAACCTATCCGCGACATCATCACTAAGTTTTTAATATAGCTATTTTACTTCCATTTAAGCCTATTCTGTCCGCGACAATAACACTGCACACTGTAGGTTTTTCAAGTTAGAATGTTTTCTTTAGTTTAAATAATAAAGTGTATTACTGTAGACTAGGGCAAACTTCAGTTGATAATCATGCCTTTATAATCCGAACATTGACCGAAAGAAAAATCCCAACATTGGAATATGGAATAAACACTAATTATAAAGTTAATTATATTCATATATAATATAACTTTACTACTTTTACTTTTACTACTGGGTCTACTTTTGTATTCTCTATCTTATTCATTTTATCTCTACCTGTTTGCTGTTCCTTTCAATCTCAGTTCAACCTTCTAAAAATTGTCTCAGATTGGATTTCTTATTCTGTCAATTTGTCATTGTTAATTATCTAATTTGTTTTTACGGATTTTTAGTTATTTGCTATTTCAATATTTTATAAAATAGCAGAAAAAAAGAAATTGAAACTATTATAGAAGGACTAAGAGTTTTTCCATCCAATAAAGGCACTGGTTACACTGTTCAGTATAAAAGATTTGTTTACCTGAATCATATGGATGGAAACGAATTTTTCGGTGTTTAAAACACAGAGATAATTATCATGGACGAATTCATCTTTAATGGACTTATTTACTTTTCATTCTTGACAAAATATCGGTATTTCAATAACGATTCCAATTACGGCACTAAAGATAAGTATACTAACTAATAATTGCAGGGAAATTCTTTCTTTTTGCGTTAACTTCAAAAATGTTCATTCTTGACAAATTATTGACGTAACTGTAATGAAAAACAATAATAATTGTGTTAAATAAATCATATTTATAATATTGTAATACAAACTGTTCGTCAAACCATTTCTTCATAGACTAATTTTCATAATACCATTATTTCCCGACCATTATTTCCCCGACCATTATTTCCCCGACCATTTTTTCCCTGGCAATTTTTTCCCTGACCATTTTTTCCGGCACCGTTTTAACTGACAGATGGGGCTTTAAATTAGTGATACAAATTGATTAGAGTCAGTATAAGTTGGTCTACTATGGTTCTAAACGCCCTATGGTGCCGATTTTTTAAACTTGCGATGTCATAATTTGAACGAAATGTTCAATAGTTTATGACAATATTAATAAAATTACCCCGAAGGGGTAAAAGTGTTTCTATAGGAGGGTGCACCAAAAAGAATAAAACAATATTGTCCCTATTTTCTAGTTACGATTCAAATATTACTAAGTAATTTTAATAAATATGTCCCTTTAAAATTATAAAAATACCGTCGACACGACCGTCAGCGTCAGGGGGACTTATAAACAGTTCACAAAAATTAGTAACTTTACGTTCCTAACATATTACAAACCCCGATCAATCAAGAGCGATACCCAGTACGAAACCCGTTACTGTGCAGTCATATCAATAACTATACTTTATATTTTTTAATGTAAGAATTTATTACGAAGGTCAATGTCATCGAAGTCTTTGCTGTGCGATTTTTTTTATGGGCGGAACCATTAATGACCTTCTCACTAAATCGGATTTCTTCCTAGGACATTGTAGGTCAAATATCATCGTAAATTGTACTGTTGCATTATGCATTATCAGGTTTGAAATTAGATACGTATACGATTTTACTCTATGATTAGGGCATCTGAAGATTTTTGAATAAAAAGTAGTTTTTATGGCCAAAATTAACGTTATTAAGGCTTTCCAGCAGATGTTAAGCCATTGTGATGGGCGCTTCGGTCAAAAGGCAAGATTGTATGGGCAGAGATCACGCTTTTTCAATTGTGTCATACATCGTTCAATAGAAGTGATGTGAGACGATATATCAGAATTTGGTATGATTGCGGAAAAATAAAATTTTTATTAAAACGTCCTTAATATTTCTGGCAACAGCATTAAATGTTATTTGACGTCCGGTTACGTTTGAGTGTTCTTTTTAGATGCGCATTTACCAAGGTTTGTTCACTTATTTTTAAACACTAAACACGATAGCAAAATATGAAGCATTTGCTGATTACATTTATGTGCAATCTTCCTGCATAATCTGAACCTTATTACATCACTTTAAATCATAATTCTATTCCCTTCAAAGGAATTTGTATCTGGGAGTTACAGCAATGAACAATTTAACATGGATAGATACAAAAAAATTATTTCGAATGAAATCCTAAATATGAAAGATATCTGATTAATATTATACTAACAGATTTCTGTTGTTAAAATTCGGTGATTTTGTTTATATTTTATAAACATTAAAACATACAGTATTCAAACTTTTTAACCGGCTTGAATTATAAATTATCCGTAATTAGTTATTAAATTGGTCCATTCAAATTGCATCGATGGAACGGCATTTGTCAGTGCAATTAAATTATTTAAAACTCGAGGTCAGTGGTGGGGGGATGGGGCTGACGGCAGCATGACGACTCTATGTGGACCAGTAAAATGCGTACATAGTATGAACCCTTTTGTTCGGTTGGTCACTTTAACCCCACACACTGGCCGCTGGAGGGTATAGTTAGTGAAACTTCCTATAACGGGGCGATATAAATCGAACCGAGGACCTACAGGGGCGATTTACTCGCACTGGTTTGCCAGAATGGGGCGACTTTGTCAAACCCAACTGACGGGGACTGCTGCCCCCGGTCACTACATTTTTGAACTTGGTCTGGCTCATCTGGACGGATCCATTGAGGTTTCCCTAGTGAAAACCGCTAAAGTGATATACCCTCCTGTGCTCTAATGGATTCGACCATTCGGTCTGTTTTGTACGCGGGTTATTTCAGCAAATTGTTCACCAGGACCTTGGCCATGCCTACTTATGGTTGGTTAATGTCTTGTCCGGGGAGTCCGTAATAGGCCAGAAATGGTCTCGGCGGCCGACAGGTCAAAGCATATGTGCAATGACCTTTCAACCCACCATAATACATACATACATACATACATTTAAAACTCTAAGGAATAAGGTCACGCATTGACCTGGGGGCATGGCTCAATTAAGTCAAATTGCAAACAAAAATATGTTACCTCGAAAAAAAGGGAACGCGGGAACGCCGGTTTCCGAAAAATTTCGAAAAAATTTCCGGGATTTGGGTAGATTTTTTTAACATCTCAATAATTAAAGTTATTTGAAGTTAGAAGCACAAGCGTGTATTAGAGTCGGAATCCACAATTTCAAAATTTTCAATTCCAAGAATTGCTAAAAATCGCTGTAGAAACGGGAAAAAAGACAACCTCCTGAGGAAAAGACCCTCAAGGAAACCAAGAGTATAGGAACCTTGGGAATTACCCGAAATCAAAATTACATTCTGAAGGTTCTCATGAATGTCTTTCTCTACTGAACTCCCCGGATTCGTATATTTGAAACTTAATTCTAAACTTTTAACCAAAACATTTAAATAAAAAAAATCAATCAATGAATTTGAGAAGTTCTGATTAATGTATTTTAAAAGTAAATTCCCTGATTCTAATATTAGAAAATCAATTTTTAACTAATTATTGAAATACTAGACGTAACTCCGGTTTTAAAAACCCGGGGATCGAGGCGGGAGCAAAATTAATAAACCCTTCAAAAATCCTAGAAACTGTTAACCATGCTTCATTTTAAATATCATGGTCCGGACGGTCATAGTTGAGAAGGACCCTTATAACATAATTCAAGTCATAGCGGAGGAGGACCCTTATAATGAGTAGTAATCGGTTAGGGTGTGTGGTGTATAGTGGTGTGGCGGACAGTGAAGGAGGCATACTCATGCGCACCAGACAGAATCGGCTTCATCACTCATCTTACTGTTCCTTCTATTATCTATATTCTTCTATAACTCTTCTCAATTCTTCGCCTCTCCAAGAGCCGTGCACGTGATGACGTTGACAGACTTGAAAATGTTACTTGTAAGTTTTTGCTCTAAATCGACTCTGGAGCATCTAACCTAACCTATTAATAGGGGTTTATAGTTATATGACCTATCCTACACCCCTCAGACCACTCTAAAGGTCAAAATACAACGAATTTACCCCCAACACAAAACATGTCGAGTGTGGTATCAATCGAAAGGTATAATGATGGGCTACCTGAAAAATATAAAATAATAATTTTTTGACAACTCATTGCTTTTTATTTAGTGAGTACCATAAATCTTTACAACTGGGTCATCTAATATTCGGTCACGAACGGGGTGTTTTATTAAAAAAATAGACATCTATTATGACATCAAAAAATTTAATGAAGGACTTCTAGTACAATTTAGCAGTGCTTTTGGGAATTGTGAAATTTCTTAGGCCATTTCGAATTTGTTAGACCATGTTGTGAATATTCTGAGAGTTTTAACGTTTACGCTATCAACTTAATTTCGGACGTTGTTACCATGTGACTAAGCTCAAAATGCATTAAGTCCTAATAAGACACTAATGGCTTTTTCAAGGTACTTCACTTAATATAATGAAACTGTAAATATGAAACCCATTGATTCACAATTAATTTTTCCATGACTTATCGTTTCACAATGATATCGAACGCAAGTTAAAATCTCACAAAGTTTTAAAAGAGTTTAGTAATCAAAAGTCGAGAGTTTTGAATCAATGGTTAAAAAAATTGAAAAAAGTTGTATGTACCTAAGATTGCGGATAACGAAAAAAATACCTTGGGTGACATAGGAAGATTTCATTGAATTTAAATGTAGATTTTCTATTTAAATCAATCAGTTGTTTGAATCAGCAAAGATTTCCTGACAAGTATGATCTTGTTGCCAAACCATTTACTATTTTTTTTTGACAGGGGTTGTGCGACGGGCTGTCGATGACAAGTTCGGGTTGCGCAAGGGTTGTGCGATGCCAATGGAAACCATCCTTTGTAACCGCACAACTTATGTGCTATAGGCCACAGTAACCACCCGCACACTGGCTGTGTGCTAACCCTGGACAGTTGGAGATTTTCAAGCAATTTTGAAAGGTTTTTAACAATTAATGATATATTTGCAACTCTTATGGGCATTTTGAGTTTTTTGGGACATTTTGAATGTTTATAGACCATTTTGAGGATAGTTCGCAATTTTCCGGAAATGTTGAAACTTTAGACTATTTTGAGGATTTTTTTGAGAATTTTAAGGAAATTTTGAGATAATCTGGCATTTTAGAAGCTTTTTAGACTAGAGGATTTTTTGAGAATTTTAAAGATATTTTGAGGATTGCTGGCAATTTTGAAGCTATTTAGATCATTGTGAGAATTTTTTGAGAATTTTAAGGATATTTTGAGATTTTACAGCAATTTTGGGGCATTGTGAGACATTTTACGAAATATTTGGATCACTTAGAGAATTTTGGGGGATTTGAAGACAAACATTTTGGCGGCAACGTATTTCCGGGAGTTTTTCAATTTTTCCTGTTTCCGGGAGATTCCACGATTTTCCAACCCCGCCTCGTTGTAAAGGTATATTTTAATACTCTCAAGTGCTATGTTAAACAGTTTTTTGGTGTGGAGGAATGAAAGTGGTCTCTATTTTATGCATTTTGTGTTGAACATGATATGAAGACAACATCCTTAAAACAGCACATTTACAATACGTTACTAGATTCGTTATACTGATTTGTATTTATTTCTTAGCTGCCAATAATACGACACGAACTGAAGCAACTTGCAAAGGGGATTGGAACGATTTATTTCGGGACCAGCTAGATGCTCCAACTCCTGGATCCGTTCTTTCAACACTTCCTTGAAACAGATAAGTAAAATCCAGCTGTCTGGAAATTATTTAAAATTCATTATTATTTGTAGCGAGTTTAGAACCTAACTTTTAACACTATGGGAAATCCACGTTTGCTTGACAAACGGTATCATAATTAGTGGATAGCCAAGCAATTTTGTGGTAAAACTGGCTCAAACAAGTTACAAAAGTTTACTTGGTTAATTACAATTAAGGTCTCTCTCACACCGCTCGTTTTATTCCGGTCATTATTACGCCCCTAACCTATGAATAATTGACAATATGACCTCTTAGGTTGACTGACACTATAGAAAATTATAGCGTTAGTTTTTATACAATATTCAGCTCATTTTGCTGATGACCGGAGCAGTTCTAAGCTTATTTTGCATGCTACAAGGACTCGTTTTTCGTTATTGGTCTAAGCGATGCGTCTTCGATGACCAAATTTTTCCTTTTTTCGAGGTTGCCGTAGTTGTCAACCTTCTTCAACTTCGTGAATCTTCGACAGCAACAGTTTTAATTACTCAGAGAATATTTGTTGACATCATTAGCGCAAATACTAGGCGGAAATAAACAAACGAGATCTGGGCAATCGTCATAGCAATTTCTACTGCGCAAAAAACCAAAACGTGTTCCCTGACCTAAAGAAGCCCGAAGACCACGAAAACTTACGACGACTGCTAAATTAGACCTATCGTCAACAATTCAATCGTCTGGCCATTGCAACTGCACTAACAATAGTCATGGTTCGTTGTAGACCGAATCTAACTAGAAACTATTGTCGTCAAACCGAAATAAGTTTCAAGACGTTGTAAGTTTTAGAATAGTTTGATATTACTACTATGCGAGTTAAACATTATTACCTTAAAAATTAGTATGGGAAGCTAGAGCAGGCCTGCGAATTTTGATTGGTCCTACATGTATGAACTAAAAAAAGTTTGTTGTTGAACGTTCAAAACGTTAAATTCAATTCATTTCATTTTATGCGTGATTAGGTTGATTCAACTTTAAGTTTTCAAAGATAGGTATGGTTCAGGGATATTTAACTTGATGTGATGATGCCCGTAAAGGGTGACTATTTTGCACCATTACTAAGTGACAACTTAACCAAAACATATTACATATTAATAAATATGAAGTAAGAGTTTATAATTTAATATTTTACGTTTACGTTACATTTATCATTTTTGATAGTTTACTATGCAGAAATGGAAAATCCTTGGAAATCAGACTTTGAGCAACAATGTATCCAACAATCGAAGAAATGAAGAACGGCGTAGTTCAATACGTCGTAGATATATTGGAAAATCGTCTTGGTCTTCACAAGAAAATCGTCAAAGTCGTTCCTCTACCAGAATAGAATCCGCGAATCGAGGGATATGGAGATATATGGTCGCAAATTTTGCCAGCTCCGAGGGTTCAGACCAAGGAAGTTAACCCGACAGTTGGCACATAAGTCAAACGGCGTCAGCTTGAAATTCAAAATTCAAAAAGATAACAAAGATTAACCCTGGACTGATTCTCTTTTTCATTTTTTGTAGTGTGCCGGACCCGGACTCGCCCTCAAACTGCGACAAGGAAACCGCTTTGTGGAATAAAAATCGTTTGGTCACAAAGAATCCGTTTTACCCTACAGATGTAGAACAATCGGAGAGCCTATTCGATAAGGACTGCGAAGTTTGGAACCATGGAATATGAATATCGCTTTTGGACATTGTCTCTGACAAGATTAACGCGAAGCCCTTAAAGGGATTAACCAAGTCATATACTTACTACGGGTCATTTGGAAGTGCATTTAATTTGAAACACGTGAAAAACATGAATATATATTAACTATTAACTTTCACCACTCCAGGGAGGACCAGGTATGTCCATGAAATATCGAGTACATGATTCCAAATAAAAATAAGTATTAGCAAATTAAGGCAAACTATAATATATTTTTTTAAACCGGTATAGTACGCAACCTAGGGTATCAGGATGGTGGTCCCCCTATCCTTCTGATGAGTGACCTACAAACCTGTTCTAGATCATATGATACCTCTAGTTACTCAATGTTGTTTTTAATTCAACCACACATTAACACTTGTAATAATTCTTATTCGGCAACTATAAAACCTTGTGTTCTACCTATTATTCGACTGTGAGATCCAAAATATATGTTTCTTGATTTTTTTTATTCGGAATCATATTCTGAAATAATTTTTTTAAATTTTGTTTCCCTTTATTATTTTTGGAATTAATTCCACCGTCTTACTTTTTTAAATTCCTTTACTGACTGCGAATCCTGAGATGTGTCCTTTGCCGATCGCCAATATCAGGATGATGGTCCCCTATCCTTCTGATGAGTGACCTACAAACCTATCCTAGATCCTATGATCCAATCTGACTTTATGTGACCTTATGGAGATAATCTATGTGGAGTTCCTCTTCGATTCTCCGTTCCCCAGATCTGCTGACCCATGCACACCCTTCTGCCGATTAAACTCTCCGCTTTTCCTATCCCAATATTCTAGATGTGGGGTGAGATGAGAGTATGGATAATAAGTGTTGGAGCAACAGTCTGTAGTTGTTCGTCACTACTCTAGATTTTATTTAGGACTGAGCTATGGTTGTACTATGACACATTGTATTTATAAACTAACCCAAGTACCTTAACTATATATATAATATCTAATACCTTGAGGTTGGCCCTTCGGACCACCTCTGATAACATCATCTCTGCTAAAGACCCAACCGGGGTTCGAGCGAAGTAACCTCTAATCGAAGACCCAAAGGGGTCCGGTGTTGACCTCGTTCCTTGTGCTTATTACTTCTACTCTTTTTCCGTACAATTATTTTTAGACCTCTTCTATCTCTATCTAAGTTGATGGCTTGTCTATTCCGTTTCTTTTCTAAATAGAACATCCTAACATCCTATTCATATAACTCCTATTAGGAATTGTAGTATTAATATCAATAGGTTCGTCCTCCTGTGAGTTACAATCTAACGGTAATTCATATACAATTTCCTTATCATTTTCACTTACAATATTTAAATTTCTGTATACCTCGTTTGCTTGTTCATCTACATTGTTAACAAATTCAGAATTACATCTTTCAATCCAATCATTGTTGCTTTCGCTTGATTTGATAATTGGTGTTTTATAATTATTGATTATTTGTATCAATACCTTGACTGACTTGAACCAATATCTTGACTTATGAATTACAGCTAGATATTTAATTTATCGATTGTCGTTGGTGTACATATGGTTAAAAAAACTAATTGCTAGTTAGACATAACATTTTCTGGTTTACAATTCAAACATTTAGCAATTTTGAGTCTACAGTACCATAATAGATTGTAGAGATTTTTACATTCATTAAATACATTTAACAATGATGCTTTTGTTTGTGGATTGTTATTTGAACACCTATCTAACCATGACTCAAAATCTTTACTGCATGATCTCTTCGACTTTGGAAATTTATATGCTATAACTGTACTTTCTTTTGTCTTATGAAGTAATGATGCGCTTTGTTCAATTAAAATTGTTTCCATTAACACTTTTAAAGTATTCCACGTATCTTATGTCAATTTAGCATCCTGGGCTGGGTAATTTTTCATCCTATATTATTGCTGATTCGAAATTCATGCTGCCTCTATTAGTGTATGCTTTTTAAATAGATTGTGTATCAATAACCGGATACACAGAGATGTCAAAATCCCTTTGTAAGTAGTACATGTCGTCTAGTTCGTCTACAAGAAAATTGTAACGATGTTCTTATCTAACAACATTGGTTCAAGTTTCTCTTTTAGATATGTAAATAGCTTGAATGGATCAACTAAGAAAATCTTAGTGGCTGTGGCTATCTGGATGAGACTGATCATATGATGATAAAATAATTTAGTGTCGAATTCCGTGTCTAATCCTATTTCATTACAGTTCCTCAGCTTATTAAACATTGTTCCTAATTCACAATATTCCTCAACCCATACTACTGTTTTTTTTATTACTTTTGTTGAATTTTGTGTGTTGTTTCTGAATTTGCCATTCTCAAACTTCCCATTCCTTTGGATGCGGTTTCCATGGAAACCAATCCATTAAGTTAAGTTGCATGCGGTATTTCAGGAGTTGTGGATGAAGTATAGGTGTTTTTAGTGGACCAAATTCCTGTAGTTCCTCCTTGCGTTGTAGTTTGTATTGTTGCAATTTCCCGTCTTTGTTCGAAGATTCAAAGGTCCTTGCCGGACATGACTGTTGTAGGTGAGAAAATAAACAAATGTTATTTTCTGTCCTTTGAAACGTAACCTCCAAGTCTCCTGTAATCAAGTCGTTCTGTGTTTCTCAACTGTCGCTGTATTGGAATTGTTGGTTCATGATTTCGTGTAATTAATCTATGTGGGATTGGTTCCGTCCGAGTAATTTGAGGTTTAAAATATGGTTTTAAGTCGGAAACGTGTCTTTTTGGTGATTTTTGACTTGCAATTTTTAATGTCTACGTTTGATCATGTCTTTTTAATATTTCAAATGGACCTATTCATTCCAGAAATAGTTTTTGCGTTTCGTGTTTATCTGAATCGGATATATGCATATTTCTAACTTAAATTAAATCTCCTACATTAAATGAAATATCCTTATATCTCCTATCGAAGTATTTCTTATTAATTTCGTGAGCTTTTATTATATTAACTCGAATGAATTCAATTATCTGTTTTAACTGTTCTGGAATTCTCGAATTGTTCAACATTTTCATCATAATTTATGTCCGTCCCTTGTTGAAGCTGTCAATCTATAGGTGATGCAATCTCTCTACCTAAATTAAGTATCGCTGGAGAGACTAAAAAAATCACAACATTTAAAAGTAACCACTGTACTTTCTAATGACTCTATCACTACGTTTATCAACGATCATCCGGACTCCAAGCTTGTTCGACGAGAAGTGATTTTTATTTGTTCTTACATACATATTGGCTTTGAACTAATATTTGTTTACATATATTTAGTCATTAATCCATTACAAGTACTCGTCAATTATTAATTAACAATAGTAAAACGAGGTTCATCCTATACAATATAACAACTAATCATTGCAGGTTAAGGATTGCTGGGGCCTGTTTCACCATGGATATGAAAAGTTTTGCACTTTTCACTTTACACTTTTCGAAATCGGCAAAGTGAAAAGAAAATGCGTTTCACCACAATTACCCCCCTACTTTGCACTATTCATACAATTCTTGCAAAGTGAAAAGTGTCGCTATGGAGTTTTTTACAACTTCACACTTTTGAGTATGAAATATTTCTGTTTCACCATGAACTTTTTATATTTTTAAAAGCAGATTACATTAATAGTATCTAATTGAAGATTTTTTGGATGGGACGGATAAACAAATTTTCATGCAATTTTGTTAATTTGTAAATCAACATATTACCCTCCCCCCAACCACCATTCCCCAATAGAATCATGTTCATATATCAACACGAATAACTAAGAATGTGAAGTCAAAAATGCCATTAAAATATTCTACTGCAATGGAGTATCATATATCTGAATGGAGTTTTGGAGGTTTTGAAAGAAATTGATCATGTTGGGTTTGAATTGAAACAATTAGTTATAGGCACCATATTTCTGTAATTTTTAAACAATTTCAAAACTTAATCTAAAACTTCCAATACAATTTATAAGTGAAATGGATCTATGCTAGTCTCTTTGCATCTGGTACAAAGAGATGTGTTTTGCAACTATACAGCTCGGTGAGGTAGGGATGTATTTAGATGAGGCCTTATTCTGAGGATTTTTAAATGAGATTAATTTAAAATTTTAATCTGATCATAATCAAATTCAAAGTTTGTTTCGCAATTATATAGTTGAATGTTGAAATCTTAAGGAGTTGTGAGGTTTAAACCGTCCAAAAACGGTAAGCATTCTATGCTGAGGATGAGTTGATTCGATAAATGCGTTTTTTAAATGCAAATATCTCTAATCATACAATTACGGGAGAGAAAAAAATATCAGAAGATTTACTTTTTACTTTGCATAGAAACTGCAAAACCAATAGAGGTTTTACAGAAAAACGTGTAAAGTGCAAAACTATTTACTATTCACTTTCCATTCGGAAACCACGGTGAAACAGAATTCTACTTTGCAGAAAATTTTCCCTACAAGGTTTACTTTTCACTTTTTACTTTGCATAGTTGCTAGGTGAAACGAAAACTTTGCAACTTTACATAAAAAGTTGCAAAGTGTAAAGTGAAAAGTTATGGTGAAACAGGCCCCTGGTCATTGCAGAAGATTATCAGCAACAGGTAGAAGAATGTTCAACCTACTTCTGTCACAAAAATACGATCCTGAGTCTTTTGTTAGACACAAAATCCGGTAATCGAAGGTAAAAATAATAAAAGAAGTACTTGTGTTATTTTAGTGAAGGTTCTTTAAAATGTTAAATGAATTCATAATTCATTATTCATAATGGCCGGCGTATTACTAATTTATTTTTGCTGGGAGATGGCTTCAAGTATTTAATAAAGGATTTGACGTCTCTGAAGCTGTGAACTTCATAACAAAGAATATAATCCAGATTGCGATTGGTGAAAAAGCCAAGCTCTGTCAAGAAACCTGTGAGTATTTTACGCGAGATTACACTATTGACCCTAACAAACCCAAGACTTTTCCTTTCTCGCTCACTCCACTCGTTTCTGGTAAAAAAAACTCCGCGAGCTCGCTTTCACCTCAATTTCCTTGACGATTATGAAAGCTGTAGGAATTCTCATGTATACCATTGCAACCGCATTGAAATAGAAAATAATCGCACAAAAAAATTGCAAAATTTTGTTATACCAATCGGGCCCACCTCTCTTAAGAGACCAGACTAGGGCGATGATGCCGTGAGTGGGCACAGAAGAGGTATCCTACTCCCTACCTCTTCTGTGGTGAGTGGGGTTCTAATCAGAATTCGGTCGGTCCTCAAAACAAAACTTCCCCTCCGCTCTCACTTTACAAAGGCACAGTGAAGGAATACTCTAATCTACTCTGGGTTTTTAAGCATGCATATTGCATAAGATATGAATATATTGGAAGACTAGTCAGTTGCCAAGCTAGAAATTCCCCCTCGTTGTTACAATGCTAGAGCTTGAGTTAACCAGCGAACGTATGCCCTTTCCATAAGTGAGGCATTGTAACAATCGGGGGGACCTCCAGGATTGAACGGGGGTTTTTGTAGCTCCTCCCAGAGGCTGAGTCTAACTGCACTGCACTGAAAATTGGCTCGCAAGATGTAACGCGTTCATGCACAACCTTCGAGTTTAAATGAAATACTAAAAGACATGCAATTTGACGATGCCAAATAATTTAAACCCCCGTCCTCAAATAAATTCCCCAGGTCGCATTGCCAAATGATTTAGACCCACGTAATTACATCCCATCCCTAAATAATTCCCCAGTTGACAATACAAAATTATTTACACCCCCGTAATTACATCCCATCCATAAATAAATTCCCCAGGTCGCATTGCCAAATAATTTAGACCCCCGTAATTACATCACATCCCTAAATAAATTGCCCATGTCGCATTGCCAAATTATTTACACCCCCGTAATTACATCCCATCCCTAAATAAATTCCCCAGGTCGCATTGCCAAATTATTTAGACCCCCGTAATTACATCACATCCCTAAATAAATTCCCCAGGTCGCATTGACAAATTATTTACACCCCCGGATTTAGGTTCTAAATAAAAGGATGGCATAAAAAATTGAACTAATAAAGATAAACGTTACAATTACACGAGTCAAGTATATTTATTAACGATGAATTAAGTTGCGATTTAAAAACTATACTATACATCCGTATATTGACTGGAAAAAGTTATTCCTTGCTAAGTTTCATCCATTCCCCATTTTCGATTATTTATTGCCCAGCTGCATGCGTTTATTGGAAACATTAATTGGTAGCCTCTATAAATCACTACCAAAGGACAGAAAATTCCAATTCAAAAAATTATGAGCGTGAAAATTCAAAAATCGAACATCACATCGGTTTTTTCAAGTAGTTCTAGTTCTAGTACTTAATACTGAATCGTTTTAGTTCTAGTTCTAGCCCTGTTTTGAAATTTCTTTTAGTTCTAGTACTGTTCTGCACTGGAGTAGTTCTAGATTTAGTACTTTCTATTTATGGAAATTTCATTGAAATGGTCATAAATTTAAAAAAAACACAGATAGTAGCATATGTAACCGGAATTAGTCCTCCTCGTAATTTAGGTCCAAAAATTGACTAACAAATATTAACGTAATAATTTTTACATCAATTTTTCATATCTAACAAGGGAGGTAATGAAAAGCGAAATTTGGATAGACTTCATTTTTGGACGTTGGACTATGTTAAATGACATTACTGAAAAATGATTGTCCAATTCATGTTTAAAATTTACAAAAAAAATTACAACGCTGAAAAATCAACGAAAATTTTTATCTTCCATCACCCGCTAAAAAATTAATGTTAGTGTATTGGGATAGGAGCATTATTGGTATTCAAGGCACTCATTTAAAAGAAAAATAATAATTCCTAAAAAATTAATTTTACCTGAAAAGGTACATTATACTAATCATACAATGGAACTATAACTAAAACCCTGCTATTAGTTATATTATAAACCCTGGTAGTTCCAGTATTTTTAAAAGAATTAAAAAAAATAATTTTAAAAGCTCTAGTTCTTACTTCTGAGGTTAATTTTATTCCTACTTGTAGTATTTTAGTAGTTCTGGTTTCTGTTAGTTCTAGTTCTTGTACCGAAAAACTAGAACTAAAAGGCATTCTAGTTCTAGTACCCATCACTATTTTTTTGTATTTGGAGCGTAAGAAATTTTAAAACCACAAATCCAAAAAGCCCTTTGAACAATAGTAGTATCTACAATTTTTCAAAAATAAATTTTGAAGCATATTGAAACACGAAGGCCCTGTGTGAGATCCCGCAGTCCGAAAATCAGGGTTTATTTAAGTTTGGACACGTTCACTTGTAATTTTTGTAAATTATAAATACTAGTATTGTTCATAAGGTCTTTTTTAAATTTGTGGTTTTAAAATTTCTTACGCTCCGAATACGAAAAAACCGATGTGATGTTCGGTTTTTGAATTTTCGCGCGCATAATTTTTCGAATTGGAATTTCCTATTATAAAAGATAAAGTACTTTGGTAGTGAAAAATGTATCTGCAAATCTTGAATTTTTTGGTTTACTGGTTCATTAGTTATTTATAAAAATCCGAAAATGCCAGGGACGGGACTCGGGGCGTAGGAGAGACAAAACAATTACATAATCGGGACCTTTAGGTATCATGTATCATGCAACAAACTAAAACATATGCGATTGATTTTTAAATTTCAAAATATTTTTAACTGTTCTCTCGATTACGTCCCTTGTGAGTTCTCTATACACACTCAACAAGCACCCCCCCCCCCAATGTCTATTTAAAAGAATGCTTCTCCAATGCCTCGATAAGCATGTTATATGCCGTAATAAGTTCCGAAGGATGAATGGAGGACCGGAGAATGCATGCATGGTGTGAAGACAGACATACATGCAGCTCCCTTCATTTGGCAGTTGGCGAGCTCTCCAACATGCCAGAAAGAAGAAAAGCATTAAGATAAGAGACGGCGTCCCTTCTCGAGGAAAAGTCCAACCGACAATTTTGAGCTTGGCAATATACTCTACTCCACGCAGTCTGCTGCTGTGGAGAAGAGTATATTTTTATATAGACTAATGGAAGACTAGAGTTCTAGTAAAGTCCACCAAAAAGCAAGTTCTCCGTGTTACTTGTACAGTAGATAAAACAAGACAGGTGGGGAGGCCACGAGAAGTTGGGCAGGGGCCATTTAGTTTCGCCGGAGGCCCAGCAATCGTACAATTCGATGCATGAGTTCAGATACCTACCCCTATCTACATCGAATAGCATGGTATCCCACTACTACCGACCTCGCATAGCTCGGTATCCTATCCCTACCTACCCCTAACTACCTTGCATAGCTCGATATCCTACCCCATATCTACCCCTACCTACCCCTAACTACCTTGCATAGCTCGGTATCCTACCTCTACCTATCCCTACCTACCTCGCATAGCTCGGTATTCTACCCCTATCTACCCCTACCTACCTCGCATAGCTCGGTATCCTACCCCTACCTATCCCTAACTACCCCTATCTACCTCGCCTGGCTCGGTATCCTACCCCTACCTACGCCTTCCTACCTTGCATAGCTCGGTATCCTACCTCTACCTATCCCTACCTACCTCGCATAGCTCGGTATCCTATCCCTACCTACCCCTAACTACCTCGCATAGCTCGGTATCCTATCCCTACCTACCCCTAACTACCTTGCATAGCTCGATATCCTACCCCTATCTACCCCTACCTACCCCTAACTACCTTGCATAGCTCGGTATCCTACCTCTACCTATCCCTACCTACCTCGCATAGCTCGATATTCTACCTCTATCTACCTCGCTTAGCTCGGTGTACCACCCCTATCTACCTCGCATAGCTCGGTATCCTACCCTAACCCTATCTTTCCGACCTGAATCAACTGTTTATTTTTACATTTATTAGGCGCCTGCCGGCGGGGCCCCTGCCGGGGGCAAAAAAAAAGTGGAGCGTTCAATGTTGTACTGCCCAGTATACGGGGCTATAATTAAAAAAATTGAAACAATCGAATGTAAAAAAATTAACGTAAAATACGTTAAAATGAGGAAAATTCGAACAAAATTGATTTTTTACCCGTTTGTGGGTTAGTATTTTGCACATATTATGTGTTAATATAATGTGTTAAAATATTATTAAATATTACTTCGTGAGATTATCTCACGAACGCTTGGGAGATATTAAAATCTGGTTAGTGATTTAAACTCGTAACAAAATCGTAAATAACATTTTGTATCTTGTTGTCAACATCTAGAATCTTAAAGCACCGAAAAATTAGCAAAACCCGAAAAAACCTGATTTTCACCCGGTTTTCGGGGTTTACCTCAAAAACGTCTCGATGATTAACGTTTTTGTATTCCAGATTCGGAGTCGACGCAAAATTTGCGATAAAATGGTGTATAATATGTCCGGATTGAAAAAATTGACCTGAATATATGTCATTTTAGTAGTGGTATACTAAATATATATGGGTCTTTGGTTTCGAATTTTTGGCGAGCAGAGGGATCGGCCGATTTAGTCCAAATTCGAACTCACCCTGCCCTAGGACCCAATGAGGAAGTATCCGTAAGAAAAATTTGAAAAAGTTCAGCCGTTTTCGAGTTAGAGCACGGAAGGACGGACGGACGGACGTATCGAACGTTCTTATTAAGGGATTTCATCCCTTAATAAATATTGTTAATAGTATTATAATGGGAGGAACTTGGAATTTGGACTTCGTAGGTTCGTTCGGAGGAGAATTGGCCAAGGGCTAAGCAATGTTAAGGTTCTAATAAGTTCTAGAAAGCACACCCTACAACTTAACCAATTCTCACAAACTATTGCCGAATTTATTGAATTCATTACCGAATCGTATGATTATCATCATAACACGAGAAAACTTAATTAAAGACCTTGTGACCTAAGGCATTCGTTCCTAAGACAGTTGTTCCTAACGAAATTCGTTCCTACCCGACAAATATTCCTCGGACGGTTGTTACTAGCCGACGGTTGTTCCTACGACTATCGTTCCTAACGAGAATTGTTCCTAACAATAAAAAAACGTGTCTAAGACCTCGGACCAAGGTTTTTAATTTAACTGCCGATACATTTTTCGTCCTTTGCCTCAGCTCTAAATATATTCCCTGCCCATCCAAAAAACTTCACATCTCCTTTAAACTAAACATTGCAATGCTATTACAATCAATAATATTATAATGAGAGGATTTTATTGTCGTTGGGAACGAATGTCTTAGGAACATTTGTCGTAAGGAACAACTGTCTTAGGAACGAATGTCTTAGGAACGAATGTCGTTGAGGAACAGATGTCGTAGGAACGAATGTCGCCGAGGAACGAATGTCCAGGAACGGATGTCGTAAGAACAGATGTCGTAGGAACGGTGGTCGGTTTACCCGCTGAGGCACTTACAATGACATTGGAGAAGGTTTCCTTCACCAACGATTAGGGGTTATACGCCATCTCGCCCCGTCAATCTTGAAATGCATGTATGAAACAAATGCTTGAAGTTATGCAACTTTCACCTTTTTTAAAATACTTTCAGCTACTGGCAAATATTCATTGAAGCCTTTCATATAATACTAGTTTAAACCGTTAGAATATTGTAGATATTACGAATCAAATCTTTGTTGATATAACCAATAGAATTTTAAGGTTATTGTTCATTTGATGCCGTGTCACAAGTGGGCCTACAGAAAATCAAATTATCGAAATGAAGATAACAAAAGTATGTCAGCTTGTTAGTGTACACAGGATTTAACAGTGAATGGGTTTTATCGATATGGCCATGATCTAATTATAGTGGGTCTTTATAAAACCAATGAATTCGTCACAATACCTTCATTGCTTTTCTACTATTCGTTTAAAGACTAAAAGTACAGAGTTCTACTGAACTGTTAGAAAATACAGAATCCCTTAATATATAGAAGTTGTGTAATTAAATTTTTGACTCAACCAAAGGTAAAATATTTAAGAAAAATTTAAAATTGTAAATTTAAACAAAAGGTGTAATTTGTATATAGTAAATGAATATTCCTGAGATGGAGTCTACGATTTCAATTAGCCAAATCACCGAAGGGGAGATAGGGTAAGTTCTTAAATTACTATAAAAACAATTTTACTGGGCAAACAATCGGGTTAGATTGATGGGCATAGAAGTAATGATATCGAGTCTCTCTTTGTTTCCACGTCTGGCCTGTGTTGAAATAAATCCCAAACGGATATAAAGCTCTTGCTCAAGTTTAGGGTGCCTGAAGTTCAAGGGGCGAAATGTTAAAGGTCAGCATTTTTTCAATAGCAACCCCTCATGTGTGATACATAAATGGAAAGCTATTGGCAAGTGCTATTTAAATGATGCATAACATTTCGGGATGGGGTTAACCGATCTGGTGAGAGGCGTTTCTACGACATCGATTCCTACGGCATTCGTTCCCGACATTCGTTCCCACGACATCCGACAAATCCTAAGACCGTTGTTTCCAAGACCGTTGTTCCTAACGACATTCGTTCCTACCCGACAAATGTTCCTCGGACCATTGTTCCTAGCCGACCGTTATTAGTATTTAGAATACACTACTACCATTACATATATTCAGGTCAATTTTTTTAATCTAGACATATTATATACCATTTTGTGGGAAATTTGACGTAGAATCCGAATCTGCAATAAAAAAGGCCGTATCAAAGAAGCGTTTTTGAGATAAACCCCGAAAACCGGGTAAAAATCGTTTTTTTCGGATTTGCTTTATTTTAAGGTCCTTTATGATTCTATGTGTGGGACAAATGATGCAAATTGTTGTTAACAATTTAAATATCAGTTTATATCACTAACTAGATTGTCAAATCTCAGAAGTGTTCGTGAGATATGTGCCAAAAACTAACCCAAAAAACGGTTAAAAATCAGTTTTGTATGAGTTTTTCTGAATTTAAGGTATTTTACATGATGATTGTTGTAACATTGGATTGTTGTTACAAACAATAAAATAATAAAATAACAAACAATATGTGAGATAGATAGGTGTAGGATACCGAGCTATGCGAGGTAGCTAGGGGTAGGATACCGAGCTATGCGAGGTAGTTAGGGGTAGGATACCGAGCTATGCGAGGTAGTTAGGGGTAGGATACCGAGCTATGCGAGGTAGTTAGGGGTAGGATACCGAGCTATGCGAGGTAGTTAGGGGTAGGATACCGAGCTATGCGAGGTAGTTAGGGGTAGGATACCGAGCTAAGCGAGGTAGTTAGGGGTAGGATACCGAGCTAAGCGAGGTAGTTAGGGGCAGGATACCAAGCTATGCGAGGTAGTTAGGGGTAGGATACCGAACTATGCGAGGCAGTTAGGGGTAGGATACCGAGCTATGCGAGGGAGGTAGGGGTAGGATACCGAGCCCTGCGAGGTAGTTAGGGATAGGATACTGAGCTATGCGAGGGAATTAGAGGTAGGATACCGAGCTATGTGAGGTAGGTAGGGGTAGGTAGGGGTAGGATAACGAGCTATGCGAGGTAGATAGGGGTAGAATACCGAGCTATTCGAGGTAGGTAGGGGTAGGATACCGAGCTATGCGAGGTAGGTAGGGGTAGGATACCGAGCTATGCGAGGTAGGTAGGGGTAGGATACCAAGCCAGACGAGGTAGGTAGGGGTATGATACCGAGCTATTCGAGGTAGCTAGGGGTAGGTATCTGAACTTATGAATCGAATTGTATCTATGATGGGCCTCTGGCAAAACTAAATGGCCCCTGCCCAACTTTACGTGGCCTCCCCACCAGTCTTGTTCCTACTACTATTGCTCCTAACATTACAAAACGTGTCTATGACCTTCGACCAAGATTTAATTTAACTGCCGATACATTTTCCGTCGTCTGAAAAAAACGCGTCTAACCATTGCAATGATATTACAATGAATAACATTATAATGAGATAATTTTGCAAGTTCACTTTCAAGAATACTAAATGTAAATGACGTTAACAAGGCTCTTGTTTTTTTCTAATATTTTTTTCTCACTCACCTTAGAAACTACAGATTGCGATAATAATATTAATATTTTCTGACCATTCTTTTCAAAGACATACATTGTAATTTTAAACGTTCCCTTAAATTGTAAATACCACTTCCAAATGTTTATGAAGTATTTATTTTCTCGTCCTCTTAATACAACGACGTAATAATAATTGATTTTTATCACGGCGAGTTAGGAACGAATGTCGTTGAGGAACGAATGTCGAAGGAACAAATGTCCAGGAACGGATGTCATAGGAACAGATTCCGTAGGAACGGTGTCAGAAGTTGCCATACCTTCATTGCGTGTCTTAAACGAGTTTAAAGACTAAAAGTATTGTCTAAGAGTAAGTTCTATTGAATTTTACCCAAACAATCATTGCTTTCATGAAAACCAATACTTTTTAAATCTTGTTAATTTTGGTGATATGATAATTGCTTAATTTACGTAATATACCAATCTCTTTCACCAATTATTAACCAACTTTTTCTCGGGGAGGCGAAAAAAACCATAGCAACGATGGTTATTGCAACCCTAGATATGAATTCACCACTACCCCCAGTGTTTGAGGCGGCTCTGCAGCCAAAACGCTTGCACTTAGATACTTAAGGTTTTTCTCATCGATCGATAAATGAAAGATAGTAGGGTGGGAGAGCTGTCAAAATAAAAAAAAACTGTCTCCTTCAGGCTTAAAACTTGATTTTAAATTTTAAAATTGGCCCTTTCCCTATTTATATTTGAAAGAAGAAATCAGGACGGCAAAAATATTAATGGAAATTTATTTATTTTATGGTACCATATTTTTTAAATTTGCCTTAATAGTTTTTAAGATTGAGACACATTGCGATATCTTTTAATTAAGTTCAGTTTGAGACGTTTTTTCATTTTCCAATAATGTTTAACTACATACTAAATTCGATTTATGTGCTGTTGCTTGCTACTATCGATTTAAAATCCCAATAAATCGTGCATATGGGTCTTGCAAGTCAGAGTTTAGACTTTCGTCTCGTTTGTGACACGATATATGTTGTCATAACGACCAAGGCTGTTGAATTGAAAGGCACCCGTATTATGTAAAAACAAAGCCCATGTTCGAGAATGGAGTAAATCGGAATTACCTCGCAAGTCATAGAAATAAATATGTCATTTGTATGCTTTGTCAATTTTTATAGTTATGCAAACAATAAGCCATTGTAAATGCACATCGAGAAAGGGTGAAACAACACATACAATTTTTTTACTAACATTTATTATCGTTATCTGACTTATAAGAAACTTAGATGTTCCCAACCATAATGAAAAGCCCAATACGTCGTTGGAAATTACTAGACATTACCTGTCCAACGATGTATCAGATATATGACGTTGCCGTTTGAAAAACATTGACCTTTGATCTTCAACGACTTCAACCCAACAAACGAAATTGCCCTATTCATGAAGGTATTAAAAGTAATATGCTATAAATATGGGTACAACGACGTATCTGCGCCCTGTGTCAACGTGACCTTTCACGTCTGTGACACGAATTTAGATCAAGTGTAGTAGTAAATGACAGTGGTCTTATCTGAATTTAATTACCGTTTAACAATACTGCACTGATACAAATATGCCAAAATCTTTACGATTTCGGGTATACAGTATAAAAAGAAAACAAGCTAAAAACTTATTTTCAACACATTTTCAAACAACTGTGCGAAGAATTTAGAATATACTAACAACTAAAGTCCATCAATCAATCAATCCAAAAAAATCACTAAAAAGTATAAAATAAAAAAGCACACAAAAAGGAAAAGTGTTTAAAGGGGAGGATGCGCCAAAAAGAATAGGAAAAGATGGTTTTAACTTTCAAGTTATTATATATATATTAGTATGTTATTTCGATTAGTTTGTGTATTGCAAATTATATTACTATTAGTAATAAAGTAAAAGTAATTTTATTCTTTCTGGTGCACTCTCCCGTTGAAACACGTTTCTCCTATGGGGTTTTTTATTTTATACTTTTAAAACATGACTAGGGACAAATCAATTGAATTCGAAGTTTTGGAAAGAAATCACTTTATGAGTTCAAATGAAACGCCAACTACCAAACTCAGAATTTCCGACGGTGCAGGAGCTGAAATTATTTTGATGTCGTATGGTACCTTGGCAAAACAACACTTTCAACGATTTGAGGTAAATGTTGTTGATTAATATATGACTTACTTTTAAACTTCATAATCAATATTGAAACTGGCATAATAATTTATTGAAACCAGGATAATCTTAATACACTTCAATTACATCTTATTTTGACACGATAAAAGCTTAATTTCTCATGTTCTACACTGACTTTACAAAATAGACATAATATTCTACCCTATTCAAAAATTAAAAAGTAATCTTATGTATTAATACATGTACTGGAGGCGAATGCCAACTCTAAGCCATTTCTGGCCTTTTACGGAGTCCCCAAAGAACAAGAAGTCCCGGAATTAGAGCCCCTCTCGATCTCGGTTGCGGTAGCGATTAATTCCGCTATGCTGGTGAGGGGCGCTTTTGTTAGTATCCCCGGGCACAGCGTGTGTGACCCAAAGATTTGTAAACGCAAGGCACAATATTTGTCACACTTTTCAAATATTATTTGAAAAATATGATTAGAGGGAGAAATAAATGTTTTTATGAGGCAATAAAATAATATTCCATTTGATTTCTAGTCATATTTGTTAAATTCCATTATAAAAATTACATATTTTATTTTCAAAATAGCTTTTTTAACAAGCTCAATAGAATTCGTCAATGCAACTAATAATTTCAGAATATTTATCATAAAAATGAAATATAAACAGTGTCATTTGGACTGATCGTCACAATATTGTGAGGAAGTGGTAGATCATTTTAGGTTAGTTTACAAAATTTGATGCTTTTAAATATATTTTAGTAATCCCCAATGCGTTGCCTATTCAGGCAATTAGAAGAAAATATTTGGCTATTCTTCAGAATATACTGCGCTATTATGTCATATACGATTAATAAGTGCAATTGGGGGCTTTTAAATTCATTTAGAATATACAGTGTGTTTTACCCAGTCGGTTCATTTAAAGCAACATATTGAACATTCTTGACTGCATACGGAGCTAATAGATAATTTTAGACTAGCAAGCAAATTTTGTGACTTGTAAGTCTGTTCTCAAAATGTCTGCATGGGTCACCCACACCAGTCGTTAAAAGCAAAAATTTGGCCAGTCTTTTATCCTTAGTCAGGTCATTAGTAATCACATTTTGTTCGAATCAAAGGATAATTTTATCTCAATATAACGCAGTTTGGTTTGTCATATGTAATCGACATCATTCGTAAATAATATTGGGAAGCTAGTCGCGCTAATCAAAGTTGTATCGATATTTTTTTAATTGATTACTGAGCAGTATCAAACTTTTTTAAAATAAATAGCTAATCATTTTCAGGTGGTCTGACTTTCTACACATTTTAGGATTGATTTTAAAAAAATTAACAGATGTACTTAACATCATCAACGCATACATCTAAAATTAAAGCATTAAAAATTGATCCGACCATTTGTCATTTTATTAAATGTATATTAATATTTTTTTAATAAAACTTTATTATTTGTACTAATGTAGACTGGAAGATTCTATAGAATAAAAGGACCAATTAATGCTTCTCCCAGAAATGCTTCCTACTTACATGTTGATGCAAGCTGTACTTCTTCGTGCCAGCTATGGGTTAAAGATATTGAAATTCAAGACATAGATGGCCTTCGAGGAAATGTTTGTACTACTGTACGCACAAGAGTAGCTACTGGAGGCCGACAAGGAGCCATAGCGCGCCGAGGAAATGCTCGACGTGGTAAGAGCCTTGCAAACTATCTTTTTGCGCGACAGTTTAATTGCTTTAATGAGACAATCATTTGAAGTTTACGCGATTTACTAAATGGTTGCGATAATCAGTTTTATACATTTACACTCAAAGCTTTACTTATTTATTTATTAACTCAAAATGAGGACTTGCAGGCGTTCGCTCATGGTATCGAAAATTGTATATCTTGTATTCATACAAAATTCATTTCCGTACAAACGAACATTGTTTTAGCAAAAACGAAGGTACTGTTTTTTCATAGATTTTGAGCCAAGTTCTCATTTAAATTCACAGTACAACCATGGGCATGTGTAGAACTTTCGAATTGGCTTAGCAACTATCTAAAAGGGTCGATTGTGGACCACGTCATTGGATAAATATTCAGCGACGGCATGAAATTTGTTTCTGAGCAATTTGCACCGTATGACACATTATTTTTGCGTAACCAATGATTATAGGATTTAATAAATCTTATGATTATTGTGATTATGTTTAAATGATATCTCAAAATCCCCTCACCGTCCAAGCAGGATATTATGATTTTCGGATTCCTAATTTTTTTCTAATTTTTTATATGATATATTATGACATTAAGCATAGTACTTGAATTTATTTTCATGTTTAATGTTTGTAATTTTTTTAACCTGGTAAATATCAATAAGGGCCGCTAATTCTTTTATTTTAATTGTTAGTATCATTAGTATGTTCAACACAAAAATAAAGTGATTCTGGGTGTTACGTCCCGGGTACCTCCCTTGTGAGTTTCTACATATTGCGTGTTGAAATCACACTTTTCTTTACAAGATCTTTTGTGAGATTGGGGTTAGATGAGACCTAAGCTAAAGAGGTAAATGGGTACAGAACACAAAATTCCCACATTGAGATAATTTCGGGTGCCATTGCTGGAAATTCGTCAGTCTGAGAGAGTCTAGGAGAGAGATAGGGAAAAGAACAATCTTCCTCTCCTTGTAATTTAATATCTGCTTTGAAGGAATACATCTATATATTGTCCTTAATGTTCCGGTACACGATTCCTGCTATGTTCCCGACTCATTCTTGATTTCCTGTTAAGTGACTTATCCCTTCCGTCCTAATGAGGAACTTAACTGAACATCGAGGGCTACAGCCCGGCAATCTCTTAATTCTGAGTGGTACAGTATCTCTTACAAGTACTTACAAGTTACAAGTACAAGGTATTCGCATAGGATTAAGGATTCATGATGGAGCCAATCTATATAGCCAGCTACCACCTGTTGTGCTTGTGTCCAATCAGTCAAATGTTCTCTATTGCATCACTTTAATTACACTGAATAGTAGCAATACTATTGCTACAACAATAGAAATAAGATCACCGACCATATTGTAAAAAATGAAAATTGAATTTAAACCTAGTATATATGAGGTTATTAAAATGCAAGTTTATTTTCTTCTAGCTAATGCACGGTTGAGACGGACGGGTCCCGGACCAAGAGCAGGCTCGACAGGGGAAAATATTCGAGTCTTGAAACTTCAGTATCTGGGAAAAGGCCTTGACTATATTTTTCAGGTGTAACTTTCCAACAACGCGGGGTTATTCATATTGTTTTAATAACGTGCGAAGTAAACGTTATGTCCAAATTTTAAATCAGAAATGAAAATGGCAAGACAAAGATTTTGAAAACACTTGAAAAATAATCAATAAAATTTGGAAAAAGTATTTACTATACAAATCAATTAATAATTTATAAGCTTAAAATGCTCCATAAAATGTAACCTGATCTGAAATCCTTCTAATTTGGTAGAGGAATTTTTCAGGTTGCGATAAATTTTTCACTATCAGAATTAGTAATCAGCATTAATATTTAACGTCTGAGCCTTGGTTTGTTCCAAAGACCAGATGAAGGTTAATCCTAATAACCGAAAGTAAGTAAAAAATTATTGCTTAAAACAGCTCTCTACAGCATCAGAAACTCGAAAGTTTTTGAAAATCGACCCACAATTCGTTGTTTTATAACGGTTTGAAAATGACAATTTTAGAGATTTTTTTATTTCATAATTTTCCAAATACAATAAGGATGAAATGTAGCTGATAATTTTTACATTTTCATTGTTCCTATTAGTTTTTATTTTTTAAATCAGACGATTCTGTAATTTCGCTTCAATAACTTGTTCGTAAAATATAGAAAATTTAAATAACAAGACTCGTGGAGAGGCCACGAAAAGTTATCCAAGGGCCATTTAGTTTTACCGGAGTCCAAGCAAGGATACAATTCAATCAGATAACCCCTTCCTACCTCGCATAGCTCGGTATCCTACCAAAACCTACATCGCACACTTCGGTGTCTTACCCCAACCTACCTCGGATAGCTCGGTATCCGACCCTAGACCCTAACTTAATCTTCCTAACCCGACTGTTGAGTTACTCTAACTACGAATAAACTATTTTATCACATATAGACTGCCGGCGGGGTCCATGCCGGGGGCAGGAAAGTGGAGCGTTCAATGCTATACTGTCCAATATTCGGGGCGAAAATTACCGAAATTGAACAACTATCCAATGTTAAACAAATTCACGTGTAAAATACTTTTAAAATGCGGAAAATTTGTACAAAACTGATTTTTAACCGGTTTGAGGGTTATAATTTGGAACATATCTCACGAATGCTTCAGAGATACAAAAATCTGGTTAATGATTTAGACCCGTAATAAAATTTTCAATCTCGTTGTCTACATCTAGAAGCGTAAACCATCTTAAAATGGTAAAACCACAAAAAATAATTTGTATTCGGTTTTCGGGATTTATCTCGAAAACGCTTAGAATACGCAGGACTTTTTACTACAGATTCGGAATCTACGCAGAATTTGTGACGAATTGGTGTATGATGTTTTGGAATTGAAAAAATTGACCTGAACATTTTAACGCGGGTATGCTAATAATTATTCTTGTAGGGGTCTACGATACTGTTATTCTATTAATGTGATCTTTATAGACTTTATACGATTTTGTGAAATATAGGATTAAAAATAGGGTTTCCCGATGATTAAAATAATTCCAATATAATTTATATTCTTGACAAAATACCATCCTCACGTGCGTCTTGTTCGTTAATTTATTGTAATAAACGGATGGAGCGGGTGTCACCAATTCTTGAATGTCACCGTTTGTGTCAGTCCAGGAGTCTTATGAAGTAATGATGCGCTTTGTTCAATTAAAATTGTTTCCATTAACACTTTTAAAGTATTCCACGTATCTTATGTCAATTTAGCATCCTGGGCTGGGTAATTTTTCATCCTATATTATTGCTGATTCGAAATTCATGCTGCCTCTATTAGTGTATGCTTTTTAAATAGATTGTGTATCAATAACCGGATACACAGAGATGTCAAAATCCCTTTGTAAGTAGTACATGTCGTCTAGTTCGTCTACAAGAAAATTGTAACGATGTTCTTATCTAACAACATTGGTTCAAGTTTCTCTTTTAGATATGTAAATAGCTTGAATGGATCAACTAAGAAAATCTTAGTGGCTGTGGCTATCTGGATGAGACTGATCATATGATGATAAAATAATTTAGTGTCGAATTCCGTGTCTAATCCTATTTCATTACAGTTCCTCAGCTTATTAAACATTGTTCCTAATTCACAATATTCCTCAACCCATACTACTGTTTTTTTTATTACTTTTGTTGAATTTTGTGTGTTGTTTCTGAATTTGCCATTCTCAAACTTCCCATTCCTTTGGATGCGGTTTCCATGGAAACCAATCCATTAAGTTAAGTTGCATGCGGTATTTCAGGAGTTGTGGATGAAGTATAGGTGTTTTTAGTGGACCAAATTCCTGTAGTTCCTCCTTGCGTTGTAGTTTGTATTGTTGCAATTTCCCGTCTTTGTTCGAAGATTCAAAGGTCCTTGCCGGACATGACTGTTGTAGGTGAGAAAATAAACAAATGTTATTTTCTGTCCTTTGAAACGTAACCTCCAAGTCTCCTGTAATCAAGTCGTTCTGTGTTTCTCAACTGTCGCTGTATTGGAATTGTTGGTTCATGATTTCGTGTAATTAATCTATGTGGGATTGGTTCCGTCCGAGTAATTTGAGGTTTAAAATATGGTTTTAAGTCGGAAACGTGTCTTTTTGGTGATTTTTGACTTGCAATTTTTAATGTCTACGTTTGATCATGTCTTTTTAATATTTCAAATGGACCTATTCATTCCAGAAATAGTTTTTGCGTTTCGTGTTTATCTGAATCGGATATATGCATATTTCTAACTTAAATTAAATCTCCTACATTAAATGAAATATCCTTATATCTCCTATCGAAGTATTTCTTATTAATTTCGTGAGCTTTTATTATATTAACTCGAATGAATTCAATTATCTGTTTTAACTGTTCTGGAATTCTCGAATTGTTCAACATTTTCATCATAATTTATGTCCGTCCCTTGTTGAAGCTGTCAATCTATAGGTGATGCAATCTCTCTACCTAAATTAAGTATCGCTGGAGAGACTAAAAAAATCACAACATTTAAAAGTAACCACTGTACTTTCTAATGACTCTATCACTACGTTTATCAACGATCATCCGGACTCCAAGCTTGTTCGACGAGAAGTGATTTTTATTTGTTCTTACATACATATTGGCTTTGAACTAATATTTGTTTACATATATTTAGTCATTAATCCATTACAAGTACTCGTCAATTATTAATTAACAATAGTAAAACGAGGTTCATCCTATACAATATAACAACTAATCATTGCAGGTTAAGGATTGCTGGGGCCTGTTTCACCATGGATATGAAAAGTTTTGCACTTTTCACTTTACACTTTTCGAAATCGGCAAAGTGAAAAGAAAATGCGTTTCACCACAATTACCCCCCTACTTTGCACTATTCATACAATTCTTGCAAAGTGAAAAGTGTCGCTATGGAGTTTTTTACAACTTCACACTTTTGAGTATGAAATATTTCTGTTTCACCATGAACTTTTTATATTTTTAAAAGCAGATTACATTAATAGTATCTAATTGAAGATTTTTTGGATGGGACGGATAAACAAATTTTCATGCAATTTTGTTAATTTGTAAATCAACATATTACCCTCCCCCCAACCACCATTCCCCAATAGAATCATGTTCATATATCAACACGAATAACTAAGAATGTGAAGTCAAAAATGCCATTAAAATATTCTACTGCAATGGAGTATCATATATCTGAATGGAGTTTTGGAGGTTTTGAAAGAAATTGATCATGTTGGGTTTGAATTGAAACAATTAGTTATAGGCACCATATTTCTGTAATTTTTAAACAATTTCAAAACTTAATCTAAAACTTCCAATACAATTTATAAGTGAAATGGATCTATGCTAGTCTCTTTGCATCTGGTACAAAGAGATGTGTTTTGCAACTATACAGCTCGGTGAGGTAGGGATGTATTTAGATGAGGCCTTATTCTGAGGATTTTTAAATGAGATTAATTTAAAATTTTAATCTGATCATAATCAAATTCAAAGTTTGTTTCGCAATTATATAGTTGAATGTTGAAATCTTAAGGAGTTGTGAGGTTTAAACCGTCCAAAAACGGTAAGCATTCTATGCTGAGGATGAGTTGATTCGATAAATGCGTTTTTTAAATGCAAATATCTCTAATCATACAATTACGGGAGAGAAAAAAATATCAGAAGATTTACTTTTTACTTTGCATAGAAACTGCAAAACCAATAGAGGTTTTACAGAAAAACGTGTAAAGTGCAAAACTATTTACTATTCACTTTCCATTCGGAAACCACGGTGAAACAGAATTCTACTTTGCAGAAAATTTTCCCTACAAGGTTTACTTTTCACTTTTTACTTTGCATAGTTGCTAGGTGAAACGAAAACTTTGCAACTTTACATAAAAAGTTGCAAAGTGTAAAGTGAAAAGTTATGGTGAAACAGGCCCCTGGTCATTGCAGAAGATTATCAGCAACAGGTAGAAGAATGTTCAACCTACTTCTGTCACAAAAATACGATCCTGAGTCTTTTGTTAGACACAAAATCCGGTAATCGAAGGTAAAAATAATAAAAGAAGTACTTGTGTTATTTTAGTGAAGGTTCTTTAAAATGTTAAATGAATTCATAATTCATTATTCATAATGGCCGGCGTATTACTAATTTATTTTTGCTGGGAGATGGCTTCAAGTATTTAATAAAGGATTTGACGTCTCTGAAGCTGTGAACTTCATAACAAAGAATATAATCCAGATTGCGATTGGTGAAAAAGCCAAGCTCTGTCAAGAAACCTGTGAGTATTTTACGCGAGATTACACTATTGACCCTAACAAACCCAAGACTTTTCCTTTCTCGCTCACTCCACTCGTTTCTGGTAAAAAAAACTCCGCGAGCTCGCTTTCACCTCAATTTCCTTGACGATTATGAAAGCTGTAGGAATTCTCATGTATACCATTGCAACCGCATTGAAATAGAAAATAATCGCACAAAAAAATTGCAAAATTTTGTTATACCAATCGGGCCCACCTCTCTTAAGAGACCAGACTAGGGCGATGATGCCGTGAGTGGGCACAGAAGAGGTATCCTACTCCCTACCTCTTCTGTGGTGAGTGGGGTTCTAATCAGAATTCGGTCGGTCCTCAAAACAAAACTTCCCCTCCGCTCTCACTTTACAAAGGCACAGTGAAGGAATACTCTAATCTACTCTGGGTTTTTAAGCATGCATATTGCATAAGATATGAATATATTGGAAGACTAGTCAGTTGCCAAGCTAGAAATTCCCCCTCGTTGTTACAATGCTAGAGCTTGAGTTAACCAGCGAACGTATGCCCTTTCCATAAGTGAGGCATTGTAACAATCGGGGGGACCTCCAGGATTGAACGGGGGTTTTTGTAGCTCCTCCCAGAGGCTGAGTCTAACTGCACTGCACTGAAAATTGGCTCGCAAGATGTAACGCGTTCATGCACAACCTTCGAGTTTAAATGAAATACTAAAAGACATGCAATTTGACGATGCCAAATAATTTAAACCCCCGTCCTCAAATAAATTCCCCAGGTCGCATTGCCAAATGATTTAGACCCACGTAATTACATCCCATCCCTAAATAATTCCCCAGTTGACAATACAAAATTATTTACACCCCCGTAATTACATCCCATCCATAAATAAATTCCCCAGGTCGCATTGCCAAATAATTTAGACCCCCGTAATTACATCACATCCCTAAATAAATTGCCCATGTCGCATTGCCAAATTATTTACACCCCCGTAATTACATCCCATCCCTAAATAAATTCCCCAGGTCGCATTGCCAAATTATTTAGACCCCCGTAATTACATCACATCCCTAAATAAATTCCCCAGGTCGCATTGACAAATTATTTACACCCCCGGATTTAGGTTCTAAATAAAAGGATGGCATAAAAAATTGAACTAATAAAGATAAACGTTACAATTACACGAGTCAAGTATATTTATTAACGATGAATTAAGTTGCGATTTAAAAACTATACTATACATCCGTATATTGACTGGAAAAAGTTATTCCTTGCTAAGTTTCATCCATTCCCCATTTTCGATTATTTATTGCCCAGCTGCATGCGTTTATTGGAAACATTAATTGGTAGCCTCTATAAATCACTACCAAAGGACAGAAAATTCCAATTCAAAAAATTATGAGCGTGAAAATTCAAAAATCGAACATCACATCGGTTTTTTCAAGTAGTTCTAGTTCTAGTACTTAATACTGAATCGTTTTAGTTCTAGTTCTAGCCCTGTTTTGAAATTTCTTTTAGTTCTAGTACTGTTCTGCACTGGAGTAGTTCTAGATTTAGTACTTTCTATTTATGGAAATTTCATTGAAATGGTCATAAATTTAAAAAAAACACAGATAGTAGCATATGTAACCGGAATTAGTCCTCCTCGTAATTTAGGTCCAAAAATTGACTAACAAATATTAACGTAATAATTTTTACATCAATTTTTCATATCTAACAAGGGAGGTAATGAAAAGCGAAATTTGGATAGACTTCATTTTTGGACGTTGGACTATGTTAAATGACATTACTGAAAAATGATTGTCCAATTCATGTTTAAAATTTACAAAAAAAATTACAACGCTGAAAAATCAACGAAAATTTTTATCTTCCATCACCCGCTAAAAAATTAATGTTAGTGTATTGGGATAGGAGCATTATTGGTATTCAAGGCACTCATTTAAAAGAAAAATAATAATTCCTAAAAAATTAATTTTACCTGAAAAGGTACATTATACTAATCATACAATGGAACTATAACTAAAACCCTGCTATTAGTTATATTATAAACCCTGGTAGTTCCAGTATTTTTAAAAGAATTAAAAAAAATAATTTTAAAAGCTCTAGTTCTTACTTCTGAGGTTAATTTTATTCCTACTTGTAGTATTTTAGTAGTTCTGGTTTCTGTTAGTTCTAGTTCTTGTACCGAAAAACTAGAACTAAAAGGCATTCTAGTTCTAGTACCCATCACTATTTTTTTGTATTTGGAGCGTAAGAAATTTTAAAACCACAAATCCAAAAAGCCCTTTGAACAATAGTAGTATCTACAATTTTTCAAAAATAAATTTTGAAGCATATTGAAACACGAAGGCCCTGTGTGAGATCCCGCAGTCCGAAAATCAGGGTTTATTTAAGTTTGGACACGTTCACTTGTAATTTTTGTAAATTATAAATACTAGTATTGTTCATAAGGTCTTTTTTAAATTTGTGGTTTTAAAATTTCTTACGCTCCGAATACGAAAAAACCGATGTGATGTTCGGTTTTTGAATTTTCGCGCGCATAATTTTTCGAATTGGAATTTCCTATTATAAAAGATAAAGTACTTTGGTAGTGAAAAATGTATCTGCAAATCTTGAATTTTTTGGTTTACTGGTTCATTAGTTATTTATAAAAATCCGAAAATGCCAGGGACGGGACTCGGGGCGTAGGAGAGACAAAACAATTACATAATCGGGACCTTTAGGTATCATGTATCATGCAACAAACTAAAACATATGCGATTGATTTTTAAATTTCAAAATATTTTTAACTGTTCTCTCGATTACGTCCCTTGTGAGTTCTCTATACACACTCAACAAGCACCCCCCCCCCCAATGTCTATTTAAAAGAATGCTTCTCCAATGCCTCGATAAGCATGTTATATGCCGTAATAAGTTCCGAAGGATGAATGGAGGACCGGAGAATGCATGCATGGTGTGAAGACAGACATACATGCAGCTCCCTTCATTTGGCAGTTGGCGAGCTCTCCAACATGCCAGAAAGAAGAAAAGCATTAAGATAAGAGACGGCGTCCCTTCTCGAGGAAAAGTCCAACCGACAATTTTGAGCTTGGCAATATACTCTACTCCACGCAGTCTGCTGCTGTGGAGAAGAGTATATTTTTATATAGACTAATGGAAGACTAGAGTTCTAGTAAAGTCCACCAAAAAGCAAGTTCTCCGTGTTACTTGTACAGTAGATAAAACAAGACAGGTGGGGAGGCCACGAGAAGTTGGGCAGGGGCCATTTAGTTTCGCCGGAGGCCCAGCAATCGTACAATTCGATGCATGAGTTCAGATACCTACCCCTATCTACATCGAATAGCATGGTATCCCACTACTACCGACCTCGCATAGCTCGGTATCCTATCCCTACCTACCCCTAACTACCTTGCATAGCTCGATATCCTACCCCATATCTACCCCTACCTACCCCTAACTACCTTGCATAGCTCGGTATCCTACCTCTACCTATCCCTACCTACCTCGCATAGCTCGGTATTCTACCCCTATCTACCCCTACCTACCTCGCATAGCTCGGTATCCTACCCCTACCTATCCCTAACTACCCCTATCTACCTCGCCTGGCTCGGTATCCTACCCCTACCTACGCCTTCCTACCTTGCATAGCTCGGTATCCTACCTCTACCTATCCCTACCTACCTCGCATAGCTCGGTATCCTATCCCTACCTACCCCTAACTACCTCGCATAGCTCGGTATCCTATCCCTACCTACCCCTAACTACCTTGCATAGCTCGATATCCTACCCCTATCTACCCCTACCTACCCCTAACTACCTTGCATAGCTCGGTATCCTACCTCTACCTATCCCTACCTACCTCGCATAGCTCGATATTCTACCTCTATCTACCTCGCTTAGCTCGGTGTACCACCCCTATCTACCTCGCATAGCTCGGTATCCTACCCTAACCCTATCTTTCCGACCTGAATCAACTGTTTATTTTTACATTTATTAGGCGCCTGCCGGCGGGGCCCCTGCCGGGGGCAAAAAAAAAGTGGAGCGTTCAATGTTGTACTGCCCAGTATACGGGGCTATAATTAAAAAAATTGAAACAATCGAATGTAAAAAAATTAACGTAAAATACGTTAAAATGAGGAAAATTCGAACAAAATTGATTTTTTACCCGTTTGTGGGTTAGTATTTTGCACATATTATGTGTTAATATAATGTGTTAAAATATTATTAAATATTACTTCGTGAGATTATCTCACGAACGCTTGGGAGATATTAAAATCTGGTTAGTGATTTAAACTCGTAACAAAATCGTAAATAACATTTTGTATCTTGTTGTCAACATCTAGAATCTTAAAGCACCGAAAAATTAGCAAAACCCGAAAAAACCTGATTTTCACCCGGTTTTCGGGGTTTACCTCAAAAACGTCTCGATGATTAACGTTTTTGTATTCCAGATTCGGAGTCGACGCAAAATTTGCGATAAAATGGTGTATAATATGTCCGGATTGAAAAAATTGACCTGAATATATGTCATTTTAGTAGTGGTATACTAAATATATATGGGTCTTTGGTTTCGAATTTTTGGCGAGCAGAGGGATCGGCCGATTTAGTCCAAATTCGAACTCACCCTGCCCTAGGACCCAATGAGGAAGTATCCGTAAGAAAAATTTGAAAAAGTTCAGCCGTTTTCGAGTTAGAGCACGGAAGGACGGACGGACGGACGTATCGAACGTTCTTATTAAGGGATTTCATCCCTTAATAAATATTGTTAATAGTATTATAATGGGAGGAACTTGGAATTTGGACTTCGTAGGTTCGTTCGGAGGAGAATTGGCCAAGGGCTAAGCAATGTTAAGGTTCTAATAAGTTCTAGAAAGCACACCCTACAACTTAACCAATTCTCACAAACTATTGCCGAATTTATTGAATTCATTACCGAATCGTATGATTATCATCATAACACGAGAAAACTTAATTAAAGACCTTGTGACCTAAGGCATTCGTTCCTAAGACAGTTGTTCCTAACGAAATTCGTTCCTACCCGACAAATATTCCTCGGACGGTTGTTACTAGCCGACGGTTGTTCCTACGACTATCGTTCCTAACGAGAATTGTTCCTAACAATAAAAAAACGTGTCTAAGACCTCGGACCAAGGTTTTTAATTTAACTGCCGATACATTTTTCGTCCTTTGCCTCAGCTCTAAATATATTCCCTGCCCATCCAAAAAACTTCACATCTCCTTTAAACTAAACATTGCAATGCTATTACAATCAATAATATTATAATGAGAGGATTTTATTGTCGTTGGGAACGAATGTCTTAGGAACATTTGTCGTAAGGAACAACTGTCTTAGGAACGAATGTCTTAGGAACGAATGTCGTTGAGGAACAGATGTCGTAGGAACGAATGTCGCCGAGGAACGAATGTCCAGGAACGGATGTCGTAAGAACAGATGTCGTAGGAACGGTGGTCGGTTTACCCGCTGAGGCACTTACAATGACATTGGAGAAGGTTTCCTTCACCAACGATTAGGGGTTATACGCCATCTCGCCCCGTCAATCTTGAAATGCATGTATGAAACAAATGCTTGAAGTTATGCAACTTTCACCTTTTTTAAAATACTTTCAGCTACTGGCAAATATTCATTGAAGCCTTTCATATAATACTAGTTTAAACCGTTAGAATATTGTAGATATTACGAATCAAATCTTTGTTGATATAACCAATAGAATTTTAAGGTTATTGTTCATTTGATGCCGTGTCACAAGTGGGCCTACAGAAAATCAAATTATCGAAATGAAGATAACAAAAGTATGTCAGCTTGTTAGTGTACACAGGATTTAACAGTGAATGGGTTTTATCGATATGGCCATGATCTAATTATAGTGGGTCTTTATAAAACCAATGAATTCGTCACAATACCTTCATTGCTTTTCTACTATTCGTTTAAAGACTAAAAGTACAGAGTTCTACTGAACTGTTAGAAAATACAGAATCCCTTAATATATAGAAGTTGTGTAATTAAATTTTTGACTCAACCAAAGGTAAAATATTTAAGAAAAATTTAAAATTGTAAATTTAAACAAAAGGTGTAATTTGTATATAGTAAATGAATATTCCTGAGATGGAGTCTACGATTTCAATTAGCCAAATCACCGAAGGGGAGATAGGGTAAGTTCTTAAATTACTATAAAAACAATTTTACTGGGCAAACAATCGGGTTAGATTGATGGGCATAGAAGTAATGATATCGAGTCTCTCTTTGTTTCCACGTCTGGCCTGTGTTGAAATAAATCCCAAACGGATATAAAGCTCTTGCTCAAGTTTAGGGTGCCTGAAGTTCAAGGGGCGAAATGTTAAAGGTCAGCATTTTTTCAATAGCAACCCCTCATGTGTGATACATAAATGGAAAGCTATTGGCAAGTGCTATTTAAATGATGCATAACATTTCGGGATGGGGTTAACCGATCTGGTGAGAGGCGTTTCTACGACATCGATTCCTACGGCATTCGTTCCCGACATTCGTTCCCACGACATCCGACAAATCCTAAGACCGTTGTTTCCAAGACCGTTGTTCCTAACGACATTCGTTCCTACCCGACAAATGTTCCTCGGACCATTGTTCCTAGCCGACCGTTATTAGTATTTAGAATACACTACTACCATTACATATATTCAGGTCAATTTTTTTAATCTAGACATATTATATACCATTTTGTGGGAAATTTGACGTAGAATCCGAATCTGCAATAAAAAAGGCCGTATCAAAGAAGCGTTTTTGAGATAAACCCCGAAAACCGGGTAAAAATCGTTTTTTTCGGATTTGCTTTATTTTAAGGTCCTTTATGATTCTATGTGTGGGACAAATGATGCAAATTGTTGTTAACAATTTAAATATCAGTTTATATCACTAACTAGATTGTCAAATCTCAGAAGTGTTCGTGAGATATGTGCCAAAAACTAACCCAAAAAACGGTTAAAAATCAGTTTTGTATGAGTTTTTCTGAATTTAAGGTATTTTACATGATGATTGTTGTAACATTGGATTGTTGTTACAAACAATAAAATAATAAAATAACAAACAATATGTGAGATAGATAGGTGTAGGATACCGAGCTATGCGAGGTAGCTAGGGGTAGGATACCGAGCTATGCGAGGTAGTTAGGGGTAGGATACCGAGCTATGCGAGGTAGTTAGGGGTAGGATACCGAGCTATGCGAGGTAGTTAGGGGTAGGATACCGAGCTATGCGAGGTAGTTAGGGGTAGGATACCGAGCTATGCGAGGTAGTTAGGGGTAGGATACCGAGCTAAGCGAGGTAGTTAGGGGTAGGATACCGAGCTAAGCGAGGTAGTTAGGGGCAGGATACCAAGCTATGCGAGGTAGTTAGGGGTAGGATACCGAACTATGCGAGGCAGTTAGGGGTAGGATACCGAGCTATGCGAGGGAGGTAGGGGTAGGATACCGAGCCCTGCGAGGTAGTTAGGGATAGGATACTGAGCTATGCGAGGGAATTAGAGGTAGGATACCGAGCTATGTGAGGTAGGTAGGGGTAGGTAGGGGTAGGATAACGAGCTATGCGAGGTAGATAGGGGTAGAATACCGAGCTATTCGAGGTAGGTAGGGGTAGGATACCGAGCTATGCGAGGTAGGTAGGGGTAGGATACCGAGCTATGCGAGGTAGGTAGGGGTAGGATACCAAGCCAGACGAGGTAGGTAGGGGTATGATACCGAGCTATTCGAGGTAGCTAGGGGTAGGTATCTGAACTTATGAATCGAATTGTATCTATGATGGGCCTCTGGCAAAACTAAATGGCCCCTGCCCAACTTTACGTGGCCTCCCCACCAGTCTTGTTCCTACTACTATTGCTCCTAACATTACAAAACGTGTCTATGACCTTCGACCAAGATTTAATTTAACTGCCGATACATTTTCCGTCGTCTGAAAAAAACGCGTCTAACCATTGCAATGATATTACAATGAATAACATTATAATGAGATAATTTTGCAAGTTCACTTTCAAGAATACTAAATGTAAATGACGTTAACAAGGCTCTTGTTTTTTTCTAATATTTTTTTCTCACTCACCTTAGAAACTACAGATTGCGATAATAATATTAATATTTTCTGACCATTCTTTTCAAAGACATACATTGTAATTTTAAACGTTCCCTTAAATTGTAAATACCACTTCCAAATGTTTATGAAGTATTTATTTTCTCGTCCTCTTAATACAACGACGTAATAATAATTGATTTTTATCACGGCGAGTTAGGAACGAATGTCGTTGAGGAACGAATGTCGAAGGAACAAATGTCCAGGAACGGATGTCATAGGAACAGATTCCGTAGGAACGGTGTCAGAAGTTGCCATACCTTCATTGCGTGTCTTAAACGAGTTTAAAGACTAAAAGTATTGTCTAAGAGTAAGTTCTATTGAATTTTACCCAAACAATCATTGCTTTCATGAAAACCAATACTTTTTAAATCTTGTTAATTTTGGTGATATGATAATTGCTTAATTTACGTAATATACCAATCTCTTTCACCAATTATTAACCAACTTTTTCTCGGGGAGGCGAAAAAAACCATAGCAACGATGGTTATTGCAACCCTAGATATGAATTCACCACTACCCCCAGTGTTTGAGGCGGCTCTGCAGCCAAAACGCTTGCACTTAGATACTTAAGGTTTTTCTCATCGATCGATAAATGAAAGATAGTAGGGTGGGAGAGCTGTCAAAATAAAAAAAAACTGTCTCCTTCAGGCTTAAAACTTGATTTTAAATTTTAAAATTGGCCCTTTCCCTATTTATATTTGAAAGAAGAAATCAGGACGGCAAAAATATTAATGGAAATTTATTTATTTTATGGTACCATATTTTTTAAATTTGCCTTAATAGTTTTTAAGATTGAGACACATTGCGATATCTTTTAATTAAGTTCAGTTTGAGACGTTTTTTCATTTTCCAATAATGTTTAACTACATACTAAATTCGATTTATGTGCTGTTGCTTGCTACTATCGATTTAAAATCCCAATAAATCGTGCATATGGGTCTTGCAAGTCAGAGTTTAGACTTTCGTCTCGTTTGTGACACGATATATGTTGTCATAACGACCAAGGCTGTTGAATTGAAAGGCACCCGTATTATGTAAAAACAAAGCCCATGTTCGAGAATGGAGTAAATCGGAATTACCTCGCAAGTCATAGAAATAAATATGTCATTTGTATGCTTTGTCAATTTTTATAGTTATGCAAACAATAAGCCATTGTAAATGCACATCGAGAAAGGGTGAAACAACACATACAATTTTTTTACTAACATTTATTATCGTTATCTGACTTATAAGAAACTTAGATGTTCCCAACCATAATGAAAAGCCCAATACGTCGTTGGAAATTACTAGACATTACCTGTCCAACGATGTATCAGATATATGACGTTGCCGTTTGAAAAACATTGACCTTTGATCTTCAACGACTTCAACCCAACAAACGAAATTGCCCTATTCATGAAGGTATTAAAAGTAATATGCTATAAATATGGGTACAACGACGTATCTGCGCCCTGTGTCAACGTGACCTTTCACGTCTGTGACACGAATTTAGATCAAGTGTAGTAGTAAATGACAGTGGTCTTATCTGAATTTAATTACCGTTTAACAATACTGCACTGATACAAATATGCCAAAATCTTTACGATTTCGGGTATACAGTATAAAAAGAAAACAAGCTAAAAACTTATTTTCAACACATTTTCAAACAACTGTGCGAAGAATTTAGAATATACTAACAACTAAAGTCCATCAATCAATCAATCCAAAAAAATCACTAAAAAGTATAAAATAAAAAAGCACACAAAAAGGAAAAGTGTTTAAAGGGGAGGATGCGCCAAAAAGAATAGGAAAAGATGGTTTTAACTTTCAAGTTATTATATATATATTAGTATGTTATTTCGATTAGTTTGTGTATTGCAAATTATATTACTATTAGTAATAAAGTAAAAGTAATTTTATTCTTTCTGGTGCACTCTCCCGTTGAAACACGTTTCTCCTATGGGGTTTTTTATTTTATACTTTTAAAACATGACTAGGGACAAATCAATTGAATTCGAAGTTTTGGAAAGAAATCACTTTATGAGTTCAAATGAAACGCCAACTACCAAACTCAGAATTTCCGACGGTGCAGGAGCTGAAATTATTTTGATGTCGTATGGTACCTTGGCAAAACAACACTTTCAACGATTTGAGGTAAATGTTGTTGATTAATATATGACTTACTTTTAAACTTCATAATCAATATTGAAACTGGCATAATAATTTATTGAAACCAGGATAATCTTAATACACTTCAATTACATCTTATTTTGACACGATAAAAGCTTAATTTCTCATGTTCTACACTGACTTTACAAAATAGACATAATATTCTACCCTATTCAAAAATTAAAAAGTAATCTTATGTATTAATACATGTACTGGAGGCGAATGCCAACTCTAAGCCATTTCTGGCCTTTTACGGAGTCCCCAAAGAACAAGAAGTCCCGGAATTAGAGCCCCTCTCGATCTCGGTTGCGGTAGCGATTAATTCCGCTATGCTGGTGAGGGGCGCTTTTGTTAGTATCCCCGGGCACAGCGTGTGTGACCCAAAGATTTGTAAACGCAAGGCACAATATTTGTCACACTTTTCAAATATTATTTGAAAAATATGATTAGAGGGAGAAATAAATGTTTTTATGAGGCAATAAAATAATATTCCATTTGATTTCTAGTCATATTTGTTAAATTCCATTATAAAAATTACATATTTTATTTTCAAAATAGCTTTTTTAACAAGCTCAATAGAATTCGTCAATGCAACTAATAATTTCAGAATATTTATCATAAAAATGAAATATAAACAGTGTCATTTGGACTGATCGTCACAATATTGTGAGGAAGTGGTAGATCATTTTAGGTTAGTTTACAAAATTTGATGCTTTTAAATATATTTTAGTAATCCCCAATGCGTTGCCTATTCAGGCAATTAGAAGAAAATATTTGGCTATTCTTCAGAATATACTGCGCTATTATGTCATATACGATTAATAAGTGCAATTGGGGGCTTTTAAATTCATTTAGAATATACAGTGTGTTTTACCCAGTCGGTTCATTTAAAGCAACATATTGAACATTCTTGACTGCATACGGAGCTAATAGATAATTTTAGACTAGCAAGCAAATTTTGTGACTTGTAAGTCTGTTCTCAAAATGTCTGCATGGGTCACCCACACCAGTCGTTAAAAGCAAAAATTTGGCCAGTCTTTTATCCTTAGTCAGGTCATTAGTAATCACATTTTGTTCGAATCAAAGGATAATTTTATCTCAATATAACGCAGTTTGGTTTGTCATATGTAATCGACATCATTCGTAAATAATATTGGGAAGCTAGTCGCGCTAATCAAAGTTGTATCGATATTTTTTTAATTGATTACTGAGCAGTATCAAACTTTTTTAAAATAAATAGCTAATCATTTTCAGGTGGTCTGACTTTCTACACATTTTAGGATTGATTTTAAAAAAATTAACAGATGTACTTAACATCATCAACGCATACATCTAAAATTAAAGCATTAAAAATTGATCCGACCATTTGTCATTTTATTAAATGTATATTAATATTTTTTTAATAAAACTTTATTATTTGTACTAATGTAGACTGGAAGATTCTATAGAATAAAAGGACCAATTAATGCTTCTCCCAGAAATGCTTCCTACTTACATGTTGATGCAAGCTGTACTTCTTCGTGCCAGCTATGGGTTAAAGATATTGAAATTCAAGACATAGATGGCCTTCGAGGAAATGTTTGTACTACTGTACGCACAAGAGTAGCTACTGGAGGCCGACAAGGAGCCATAGCGCGCCGAGGAAATGCTCGACGTGGTAAGAGCCTTGCAAACTATCTTTTTGCGCGACAGTTTAATTGCTTTAATGAGACAATCATTTGAAGTTTACGCGATTTACTAAATGGTTGCGATAATCAGTTTTATACATTTACACTCAAAGCTTTACTTATTTATTTATTAACTCAAAATGAGGACTTGCAGGCGTTCGCTCATGGTATCGAAAATTGTATATCTTGTATTCATACAAAATTCATTTCCGTACAAACGAACATTGTTTTAGCAAAAACGAAGGTACTGTTTTTTCATAGATTTTGAGCCAAGTTCTCATTTAAATTCACAGTACAACCATGGGCATGTGTAGAACTTTCGAATTGGCTTAGCAACTATCTAAAAGGGTCGATTGTGGACCACGTCATTGGATAAATATTCAGCGACGGCATGAAATTTGTTTCTGAGCAATTTGCACCGTATGACACATTATTTTTGCGTAACCAATGATTATAGGATTTAATAAATCTTATGATTATTGTGATTATGTTTAAATGATATCTCAAAATCCCCTCACCGTCCAAGCAGGATATTATGATTTTCGGATTCCTAATTTTTTTCTAATTTTTTATATGATATATTATGACATTAAGCATAGTACTTGAATTTATTTTCATGTTTAATGTTTGTAATTTTTTTAACCTGGTAAATATCAATAAGGGCCGCTAATTCTTTTATTTTAATTGTTAGTATCATTAGTATGTTCAACACAAAAATAAAGTGATTCTGGGTGTTACGTCCCGGGTACCTCCCTTGTGAGTTTCTACATATTGCGTGTTGAAATCACACTTTTCTTTACAAGATCTTTTGTGAGATTGGGGTTAGATGAGACCTAAGCTAAAGAGGTAAATGGGTACAGAACACAAAATTCCCACATTGAGATAATTTCGGGTGCCATTGCTGGAAATTCGTCAGTCTGAGAGAGTCTAGGAGAGAGATAGGGAAAAGAACAATCTTCCTCTCCTTGTAATTTAATATCTGCTTTGAAGGAATACATCTATATATTGTCCTTAATGTTCCGGTACACGATTCCTGCTATGTTCCCGACTCATTCTTGATTTCCTGTTAAGTGACTTATCCCTTCCGTCCTAATGAGGAACTTAACTGAACATCGAGGGCTACAGCCCGGCAATCTCTTAATTCTGAGTGGTACAGTATCTCTTACAAGTACTTACAAGTTACAAGTACAAGGTATTCGCATAGGATTAAGGATTCATGATGGAGCCAATCTATATAGCCAGCTACCACCTGTTGTGCTTGTGTCCAATCAGTCAAATGTTCTCTATTGCATCACTTTAATTACACTGAATAGTAGCAATACTATTGCTACAACAATAGAAATAAGATCACCGACCATATTGTAAAAAATGAAAATTGAATTTAAACCTAGTATATATGAGGTTATTAAAATGCAAGTTTATTTTCTTCTAGCTAATGCACGGTTGAGACGGACGGGTCCCGGACCAAGAGCAGGCTCGACAGGGGAAAATATTCGAGTCTTGAAACTTCAGTATCTGGGAAAAGGCCTTGACTATATTTTTCAGGTGTAACTTTCCAACAACGCGGGGTTATTCATATTGTTTTAATAACGTGCGAAGTAAACGTTATGTCCAAATTTTAAATCAGAAATGAAAATGGCAAGACAAAGATTTTGAAAACACTTGAAAAATAATCAATAAAATTTGGAAAAAGTATTTACTATACAAATCAATTAATAATTTATAAGCTTAAAATGCTCCATAAAATGTAACCTGATCTGAAATCCTTCTAATTTGGTAGAGGAATTTTTCAGGTTGCGATAAATTTTTCACTATCAGAATTAGTAATCAGCATTAATATTTAACGTCTGAGCCTTGGTTTGTTCCAAAGACCAGATGAAGGTTAATCCTAATAACCGAAAGTAAGTAAAAAATTATTGCTTAAAACAGCTCTCTACAGCATCAGAAACTCGAAAGTTTTTGAAAATCGACCCACAATTCGTTGTTTTATAACGGTTTGAAAATGACAATTTTAGAGATTTTTTTATTTCATAATTTTCCAAATACAATAAGGATGAAATGTAGCTGATAATTTTTACATTTTCATTGTTCCTATTAGTTTTTATTTTTTAAATCAGACGATTCTGTAATTTCGCTTCAATAACTTGTTCGTAAAATATAGAAAATTTAAATAACAAGACTCGTGGAGAGGCCACGAAAAGTTATCCAAGGGCCATTTAGTTTTACCGGAGTCCAAGCAAGGATACAATTCAATCAGATAACCCCTTCCTACCTCGCATAGCTCGGTATCCTACCAAAACCTACATCGCACACTTCGGTGTCTTACCCCAACCTACCTCGGATAGCTCGGTATCCGACCCTAGACCCTAACTTAATCTTCCTAACCCGACTGTTGAGTTACTCTAACTACGAATAAACTATTTTATCACATATAGACTGCCGGCGGGGTCCATGCCGGGGGCAGGAAAGTGGAGCGTTCAATGCTATACTGTCCAATATTCGGGGCGAAAATTACCGAAATTGAACAACTATCCAATGTTAAACAAATTCACGTGTAAAATACTTTTAAAATGCGGAAAATTTGTACAAAACTGATTTTTAACCGGTTTGAGGGTTATAATTTGGAACATATCTCACGAATGCTTCAGAGATACAAAAATCTGGTTAATGATTTAGACCCGTAATAAAATTTTCAATCTCGTTGTCTACATCTAGAAGCGTAAACCATCTTAAAATGGTAAAACCACAAAAAATAATTTGTATTCGGTTTTCGGGATTTATCTCGAAAACGCTTAGAATACGCAGGACTTTTTACTACAGATTCGGAATCTACGCAGAATTTGTGACGAATTGGTGTATGATGTTTTGGAATTGAAAAAATTGACCTGAACATTTTAACGCGGGTATGCTAATAATTATTCTTGTAGGGGTCTACGATACTGTTATTCTATTAATGTGATCTTTATAGACTTTATACGATTTTGTGAAATATAGGATTAAAAATAGGGTTTCCCGATGATTAAAATAATTCCAATATAATTTATATTCTTGACAAAATACCATCCTCACGTGCGTCTTGTTCGTTAATTTATTGTAATAAACGGATGGAGCGGGTGTCACCAATTCTTGAATGTCACCGTTTGTGTCAGTCCAGGAAATTTGGTGAAAACAGGGGTTTTCGACCGACAACTAACAACCATGCTCAATGTCCGTTTTATTTTCTAAACATCCTGTTATCTTATAAAACTTGTCATTTGTCATACGCAATTAATTGCACAATATCGGTACTTGACGTGAAATTTATTACATATTCATTGATTAAAAATTGATTGATGATTGACGGCGCCGATTGATTGAAACTACAGGTTTGAAGCGTAATTTGTTAAAAGAATCAAATATCGAACTATTCGAACATTCCGTCACACTTACCCGGCTTTCCCAGTTATTATCAACGTAACCTCGTTACGCTACCGTTATCAATTCCCACAACAACGGATTTGTTTTGCAAATTCGAAGTGCAAAATATGAAATACTTACAATGGCCGAATTAAATTTATTTAATTTGAACAAAACAAATCCTTAAAATATCGCTACTACACCTTTATTGAATTCACAGTTAAGTTAAGAATTCACAGAAATATACCGATTTAATTTATCGTTATTAATATCGGCAAGTCGACAATGGCGCTGGCGTTCAGATGTCGTTATATGAAACTATGTAATGTATCATCTGAGTAAATATTGGACATTGTGTGAAAATCTATGTTGCAGGGAACTCTGGTATTATCATAATAGAAGAGAGATAATCTTGAAACCAAAATAGAATTAAATGTGAGACTCACAAGGGAAGTTTTTAAGGGTGTAATAATAGAATTGCTTGAAACTTTTACAGTGAAATCTACAAGTCTTATGGACAATAAAAATCGAAAAATTAGGTGCTTAATTTGACGTTGACTATGTTTTAAACAAACCTATCCAAGCAGCTATTACAGGCCCCCTGCATTAAAGTACTGAAACATTTGAAGAATGTTATTCCTTGCTTCTAACTAATTCATCCATTTCTCCTTTAGCCTGCATGTTATAAATTCAACGTGTTCTGTTTATCTCAGATTAATTAATCAGGGGTATATAGAATTCGGAGATCCAGATCACATTTTAACAAAAAGCGCTTGGGTCACACGCCAGTGTCGATAATAGCAATGTTTCGGCCACTACAACAGTTGATAATACTCCGTATCTCAAATAGTATCCATAGCAAAGATGTTGCTATAAAGTAATGGTATTATCGAATTTTCATTTAGATAACATAGGTTTAATATACATATAAATTGAAAATGACCCCCACGGGTCAATCAATGGACCAATTTTACCTATCTTCGAACTTAGCCTTTGATTTTGGCCTAACCCCAGGTGTACTAAATTTGGAGTATCTATGTTAACGCTAACGGAATTAATCGAGTTAACAGACGGACAGACGGACAGACAACGGCATCCATATAAGCCCTGCATAGCAACGGGCTAATTACCTTATACAAATAAACCCTTCCCCCCATGGAGGAAAAGTGTCTCTAGGGGAGAGTGCACCAAAAACAATAAAACAAGGTTGTGTTTACGTTTTAGTTACGATGTGAATCAAATTAGCATATCAATTCCATTAATGATTCTATTTAAAATTGTCACAATCTCGCGCGCCCGGCCGGCAATGGGGGAAGGGGTGTAACTTTTACGTAGAGTTTCTATTTTGAAATATTAGTGATTTGCGATTGCATATTATAATCCGCCTAGAATCTAAAGCCATATTGTGGTTGCCATTAGTATGCATCACAAATACATTATGCGATGGCTCGATGTCTATGTCCGTCAATTCGATAACTCGTAAACGGCTCAACTTTTTAAGTTTTTTTGCTAAAACAATTACGATCTTCAAACCGACACTCTCGAGGCTCTGCAGATCAAGGGGGGAAGGCCAAAGTCATCTGAGGTCAAGATATATATTTCAACAACGATACAGTTTAAATTATTTTTTTTAAATGCGCACGCCCATGTGTGATACATCGATGGAATTTTTGTAAATATTCCACGATAAATATTACAAATGCTTTGGTATGGTATATTATGGTGATTCCAAAATTCGTTTTGTTTTTATCCATTTTTTTAGATTTAGTCTTAAATGTCATAAAAGTCTCTAAAACATTATCACTGACGCATTAGTTTTAAGTAAGGGTTTCAAATACTATAATTTTGAAACTATTTTAAATCTCCGGCAACTATTCTATTTAACCTTTTCCTTGCCGACATAATATTTCAAAGCGTTACTCAGCGACTAACTAATTTAAGGCTTATATCTCGCCAGATTCCATGTAAAAAAATATGAAATCACAGCTAAGACCATGCAAATATATCAAAGAAACCCTTCTGGACCAAATTAATGCAATGATATTTTATTATCATTTTATTAAGTACTTGCAAGTACTTAAGACCTTAAAAGTACGTTTTTAAACACATAACATGAATATTATTGATGACTATGGTGTTCCAAGTTAAAAGGGCCGTCCTCTCCAGTTTAAGTACAATTTTTTGTAAAAAGGACCATTCATATTTGACTTTCATTTAAAAAAAAGCCGAAACATTCAAGATTTTTTTTAAACCATGAAAAGCAAAATTCAGGATCATCGAGGTATACACAGCCACTACCTAGTGACTGTGAAGTGTGACGAATTGTGAATTTAGGCGATTTAAAAACGGTACCGAAAGGTCCAAAGGGTTAAGCTATGAATTAGGGCTATGAATTAAAGGGTTCATATCACAGTTGCCCAAAATGGAGGATTTCCAATTTTTTGCATCAAAATAATGAAGTTAATATATTTCTCAAATGTCGAAAAATTACAATTCCTCCATTTTGGGCATTGGAGTTATAATTAATACCCCGAGGGGGTTTTTGGCAAGGATTTTCCCTTTAAAAATGCAGACAGCAAAAAATGGATTTCAAATCTCTACGGTTACCAAGGCCACGATTTCAAATATTTCTCGCAGTATCTCATAGTTTTCATTTCCACTCCATCCGTTCTGGCAAGTAAACAATTCAGAGGATTTTCTTCGATTTTGGATTTTGTGTGTATTTTTTTAAATAAAATTGTCCCAAGGCCCTAAATCCTTAGCGACAAGCTTCATTTACGAGGTTGGATCACTTAGCTTTACGAAATTCTCCTCACTTGTTGGGGATTTGCTTAGAAATTCATATCGCCGAATTCCTATGACACAATAAATTGAGGTTGGTGTCAAAAATTAGATAAATGTCTCAGGTACATAGCTCAACAAATTGGTGTTCCAAAAATAGGTTTAGGTGACCCGTGGGGGTTTTTTGAATTGGTCCTATTTAAGCGTTGCTAAGGGGGGTGCCCTATCCTCCATAATAACAAATCCCCCAGAAGTGAGGAGAATTTTTTAAAGGCAAGTGATCCAACCTGGTAAATGAATCTTTGTCGCTAAGGATTTAGGGCCTTGAATTGTCCAAAATGACACGAGAAAGAGGTCTACTGAACTGCTGTGTCCGATAAGTCGGCAGATGTAATAAAAGAATAAGTAGAACGCAGTAAGGGTGATCATGTTTTAGCAAACTAAATAAGGGAGAACATTTTTAGGGAACTAAATAAGGGAGAACATTTTTAGGAAACTAAATAAGGGAGAACATTTTTAGGAAACTAAATAAGGGAGAACATATTTAGGAAATTCAATAAGAGAAAACATTTTCTCAGGAAACTCAATAAGGGAGAACATATTAAAAAAACTCAAAAAGGGAGAACATTTTTTAAAAACTCAATAAGGGAGAACATTTTTAGAAACTCAATAAAAGAGAACATTATCTTAGGAAACTCAATAAGCGTGATCATGTTTTAGCAAACTCAATGAAGGAGAACATTTTTAGGAGACTCAATAAGGGAGAACATTTTTAGGAAACTAAATAAGGGAGAACATATTTAGGAAACTACATGAGAAAACAACATGTAGCTGAAGCATGGATGGAGATAATTAAGAAAACAAGGAACGAGCTCAGTCTGTATGCGATTTTTGCTTCGAGTTGCTGTTAAATGAGAAGGAAAGCGGTGTTAATAAGTTCCAGCTCATGAAAAGTCACAATGAAAGGGAGAGTATAAAAATAGTTCAAGTAACAATAAGACTGGTGGGGAGGCCACGTAAAGTTGGGCAGGGGCCATATAGTTTTGCCGGAGGACCAGCATAGATACAATTCGATTCATAAGTTCAGATACCTACCCCTAGCTACCTCGAATAGCTCGCTATCCTACCCCTACCTACCTTGCATAGCTCGGTATCCTACCCCTACCTATCCCTAACTACCCCTATCTACCTCGCTTGGCTCGGTATCCTACCCCTACCTACCGCTACCTACCTCGCATAGCTCGTTATCTTACCCCTACCTACCTCGCATAGCTCGTTATCTTACCCCTGTCTACTTCGCATAACTCGGTATCCTACCCCTAACCCTATCTTCCTAACCTAAATCAACGTTTTTTTTTTACATTTTGGCGCCTGCCGGCGGGGCCCCTGCCGGGGCAGGGAAGTGGGGCGTTCAATGCTATACTGCTCAGTATTCGAGGTGATAACAATCGAATCTTACAAAAACCAACGTGTAAAATACCATGATAAAAAATGAGGAAAACTCGTACAAAACTGATTTTTAATCGGTTATTGGGTTAGTATTTGGCGCATATCTCACGAACGCTTCGGCGATATGACAATCTGGTTAGTGATAAAAACTCGTAGTTAAATTGTTTACAAACATTTACATTATTTTATCCGCGTATACAATCATAAAGCACTAAAAATAAATAAAATCTAAAAAAAAACGATTTTTACCCGGTTTTCGGGTTTTATCTCAAAAGTTTTTGTTACGTGTGCGAGTTTTTTTTTGCAGATTTGGAATCTACGCAAGATTTGCGATAAAATGATATATAATATGTTGATATTGAAAACTATGACCAAAACCATATGTAATCGTAGTAGCGTATACTAATAAAATCTGCATTCGGAAGCCAATATTTAACTGTTTGCGCAATGTGCGTGGACTTGAAAGCATCAAAATAATATAATACACACACAGATGTAAAATCTAATCGCTGAAGTATTTCGTCGGCGACCATATAAGTACATGTAAAACGACTTTATTAAAACTTAAATATATTTATCACAGACCTTCATTCATAATATATCGTTTGGAAATCGAACACCTAAATGCAGACTGCAAACGAAACGTATAAATTACTTTCCGGTGGGTATGCGACACTATCATCACATTTATCAAGACACGTCATTTCCAAAACATCTATAATATTATGTACAATTAAAATAATATCTCTAGTCACAAAACATAAGAATTTGATTGAAAATTGAAAATGTTACAAAAATATTGAACACAATAACATACAATGGGATACAGGAGCCCTTTACTGGCAAAACGGATGATAAATTGTGATGAGAAAAATCCCAATTGAGAAATGGATTTCGTTTAACAATGAAAATCCAAAATTCAATGAAAATTAAACTCGATGGATTTTACATGGCAGTCCTAATCACCATAAATACTGGAATAACTGATATCCCCGGATCAAGTCCCCATCCGTTATCCTATTAATTCATACAATCACTTAAGCTAACACATAATCAAGCCTCAATATACAGTCACACGTCTAATCCTACTCGTACATACTAATTTGCAACATTCATAATTTCATTTCGACATTTAAACGTACAGATTACATAAAATTTTTAATGTATTTAGGTATTTAATATCTGATAACTTTGAATATTTAAAGTTAAAATATTAGGGCACTTCACTTTTCATATATAGATTGTAATCACTTTAAGGTTTTTCAAAACGAAATTGTAAATGCAGGAGGTTTAAAGTTTCTTTAAAGTCTCTAAATTGTTCTAAATGTAAGTATTTCTTGGTTTGCCTAACGTGTCCGTGTTGACGTTATTTTTAAGAGGATTTTGATTAATAATAGGCACATTTGCGAGATAGTCAAGTGACTTTGTATTTGTAAGTTTTTGGGATTCATTATAGCTTGCTGACAACTGTGAATTTGTCGACGCTTGGGTTTTTTTCTGTCGAGAGAAGAGTAACTTGCACATGAGGAATCCAAGAGAGAATCCAACCAATAGAGACAAAACGGCGGAAGACGTTGTGGCTAAAATCACCGACTGTTGGCTCACCATCCCCTCACTTGATCTCACGTATAAGGACTCGAAATCTGAGGAAAATCCAATGCAGGTTTTAAATTTAAAAAACAGTGATGCTGAAACTGAATCAAATTTTTGGTTATTCTGGAATTGAGTGTTACCTCTTTGTTTATTGTTGTCTCCAATCCGAGGGATATTGTTATCCAAAAATGTTTCGTTCTGTTCTCGAATGATAATGTTCTCCCGATAATCTGACCAAACAGTTGACTTGGTTTCTTCCTTGTCGAGATTGGTTGTCGAGGCTGTGGTACTAGTGGAACATGCACAACACTCTCCGTCAGATTTGGCTTCGATATCGCTGATTTTCAGAGACTTGGACGAGAAAATCTCGTTATTCTGCTCTTCTGGAAGTTGCGAATTAAAAACAAGTTAGTCAAAAAGTCATGGACAAAAATAATAGCTTAATTAAGATGAAACTAACCAATCGGACACAAGTTGACATCCCCAACAGAGATATCTTGCATGAAACTTTCATCCCTGTCCTTATTGGAAACGGGCTGATTTTTTGGGACGCAAGATTTTAAGACGTTGTCCCATCCACAATGCGGATCTCGAATCGAGATGCATTTGGAACAGGAACTAAATTTAGTACAATTGTCAACTTGTACAATTTCCATTCGATTTTCGGTGAGGACGAGGAGTCGAGTCGGGTTGATCAATTGTACAGATTTGATGGGTGTTTTTGTAAAGACTTCCCAGGATTGAGAGATGACACTGTTCATCGGATTAAAGGAAGCTAGGTTCACATTTTCTGACGAATCACTAGCGTTCACAACTCCTTTGTAAACTTTCCCAGATTCTGAAATAATTTTGAAAACCATTAGAAACTTCGTTCTGTTTTAACATTCAAGATGACCTTCTGAAACCTACCTGTCCCAACGTAAATTATATGGTAAGGTGCAACACTGGCGGAAGAGTCAACGGTCAAGGAAGTAAAGGTGTCGGTACTTGAGGTCAGAGTTAAGACAACCGTTCCCTGGACCACTTCGTCCATCAGAGGGTGACCTTTGAGAAAAGCGTGGGAATTCGAATCGGGTTGGTGACTGGGGTCATTTGAGCATTGACCTGGTCGAGGATTCGGAACTTCGGTTTCAGGGACTGGGAGCCAATTAGAATCCAGAGATGATTGTCCCTTAAAAGGACCGTCGAAGGCCTTCAAAATGTCCTTCATGTAAAAGGAGCAGACGGCCGATGCCCGGATGGAATTAGGAGCCGTTGTAAATACTGCGTACATCATCTCTTCCCGTTTTTCATTGTTCATGAAAATCTCAGTTGTCCCCTCTGTAGAAATTAGATAAAAAATTGCATTTAAAATTGGTATTTCTACAAGAAATGACTGGATTGGAAAGCTGTAAATTGCTTACGGATATAATCAAAGTAGAATGGATAGTCGCCAGGGACGGAGCAATTGAGCCTGGCTTTGAGAAACGTAGTGAACCGATCCCGATGTTTTTTGCCCCCATTGTCATGTCGACAAATCCTGGCGACGCGACTAAAGACAGCCTTTCCACAATTCGAATGTTCCACTGCATTTTCTCGGAAGAAGAATAAGGCCAAATCTCCAAAACTCCGCGATGACACAAAAGACGGACCTTTTAAATCAGAAATTTGTCAATTTAATTCAAAATTCTTTCAAATGTTCATACTTTACCCTTAGCTAGAAGGATAAACTCACTGTTAAGATGGAGATCGTAGTATTGTTCCGTCCTGAGTGGCCTCTTGTAAATGAGTGAATCCGTTCCTCCAAAATCAGCAACCGTTGCAGAATAAACCGATTCGTGATGAAGAACTGATGTGGATTGGTGGGTGGGGTCAAATGGGCTGTAACCGACTCCTGAGAATTCCTTGCTATGTGACCTTAGGTCAGCTGAATACCATCGGCAAGTTGGCTTGAATGCATTTGTTCCACACAAAAGATATCGACGTTCTGTCGATGAGCCGAAATTAGCGTTTGGATGGTTGGGATGGAAGGGTCCGTGGAGGAGACGGATGAAGTTGTGACACTTCCGGTCGGCTTGACCTTTGAACTGGCAGGATTCTCGGTTCTCTGAGGATACTGTCCAATTTACGCTCTGTAATTAGAAAATTAGGAATTGGTTAGACTGTTTTAGCTTTAAAAAATCCGATCCTGGATACGTTTTTGGAATATTTCCAGGAAATAAATCTTGAATTATGACAATGCTACCTGAACAAATTCACGATCCTTAAATAGTTTGTAATTGCTCTTAGACTGTTTAACTTTCACTACCCAATTTCTGTAAACTTATCTTTTAAATTAGTATTAAAAGCCTTGTAAATTAAATACAAAAATGACCAAATATGTCAGCTTTTGATCCCTCAAATATTTTGACAACAAAATTGTGCTATCGTGATCTTATTGCTGATATCAATTTACAGATAAACGGTTTTCACATGTAATTCACAAATTAAGATTTCATTAATTGGAATTTTTAAAATCTGGCCGAATTGCAATTGCTGTACTTAAGAGATTGATTGATGGAAATTATAGGATCTGATTAACAGGTTCAACGTCCAACTCAAAGCAAAGAATTGGGCAGCGTTCGCCTTGAAAATGGCAAACTCTCAGCAGTCGGCACGATGCTGATCATAATATTTTTTTTATTCCATAAAGTGTTAGTTTGATATCTTGCTGATTTTTTCGTGATCCTCGATAATTGTAATTAAATTCGAGTATTGGAATTTTTGAAACAATACAAAAAGAATAACTTACAGATCGTTGGATGAGATCATTTTTGAGACTGAAGTTGTGAAGCTTATCTCTAGCTCCGATGAAAATATTGTCAGTTGTTTGACCCAAGAGGGTCAAGTGGTCGTGGGGGTCACCTTTAAAGCCGCTTCCTACTTTTGAGATTTCATCTGTAATAAAAAAAATTAGAATTAGTTAAATTAGGCTTAGACACATAAACTGTTAATTAAAAATCTCTGTTTGCATTTACAATCCAACATTACTAGATTTTTCGTAAGAAGTTTCAGTAGCTAAAACCTCGAAAATATTATCAGATGAAACTCCCGTTTGTTAAAAATGGTTAACATCAAACATGCAAAACGTCTAGCCAAAGTAAATTTACATTTTCAATCTACGCTAAACAAAAGGTCCATTTATTTTGACTAGCTTTGAACAGTAAGTTATGCATTTCCAAACAATGGCTTTGTAAAATATGACATTTTCCGTGCAAATAAATAAAAACCCTTTACGTATTGGGCTACGACCGAAAAACTCGGTTTGGCAAACCGGTTTCAATCTCTAACTGTAAAATACTAGTAAATTGTAAGTTGTAAGTGATCCTTGTCGATTTAAAACAAGACCATCGTCCTACTCCATTCAGTTTTATCAGACGTTGGGATTGCATGAGTTCATTCTCTGACAATTCAGACAAGTTAGCAGCTGCCGAATTTTCGATGATCGCATTTTGGAAATTTTTTGATGTAAAAATATTTGGTCAGCGATTGATCAATAATCAGGGTTTGACTTTCAACTCTCTGGAACAGGCATTAACTTTCATGAAAAGCTGTTAAAGCCTCTAAATACCAAAAATTAAAAAAAAACGCATTTACCTCGGGTTTTTAATAAACAAACCCCGGTTTTCGAACCCTGCTCTTGCCACCATAAATTATTAATACCCCAATACACATCAATCCTCTTGTTTGTATTCAAACTCTTCAAAAAACCTCAAACATTTCCTTGTTGTTCTTCAAGAGCAAGGAAAACGAGACTGCCACACGATTGTTTATTCAAACGAGAGCTGAATGCCATCATCAGACTTGTAAAAATTTTATTACAGATTCGAACATGCTTTTAAATAATAGCCCATTGTTACCCAACAATTGCATTTAATTACTCCATCATTCGTCAACAAGTCTCCGAAGAAGCCAATGGAATCCACAACAATCTCTCAATGTCAATGCCAATGTCCCAACCCAATCCTCAAATGTCATTGTCTCCCAAGGAATTGGACGTTGCGAATCGCAAATGTAAATAAGGAAGCCGTTAAACCTGCTTTTATTTTCCTACCTCGTTAGAAAAATATTTGTTGACGTTAGGAATACATTAAAATTTGTAGTTTTAATTCCTCAATTTATCTTCATCGTCTCAGTATTTCTTCCGGGATTATTCGATAAGCCATTAAATTGTCAAAGCATTGGCAAAGCCTTTGACGGTCCCGAAATCAAATTAATAAACAAAACCATTTATAAATCATCGGCATTTATGTACTATGTAAGGATGAAGATATCTATCCATCATCCATCAAGTTCAGAATCGGCATGCTAAAAACCCCCTTCGATTTCGATCATGATCTTGAAAATATTGAGGAGATCATGTCCTGCCAATCAACTTCAAAACCAAACTTGTAAATCAGCTCTGATAGCGAAAACAGGTCCCCTGTCTTCATTTCTGAAGATCTTCATCGGAAAAGTAGCTTACATGATTGAATCGGAAGATTCTAATCGGCAAATCACATTACGAGGAATCTGATAGATAAATTATACATTTAGTCGGATAGGATCATAAGTAGGAAGATGTGGTTTAGGATTGCAGTTAAGTGAAATTGATTTTAAGGAATCAATCAAGTTTTTCGACTCTCTGAAAACTGCTAAATGTTGTTTATGAATTATAGTTATGGAATGTCGGATGAGAGAGACAACTGACACGGATTACTTATTTTGAATCGAAAAAATATTCATACCGGTGATTGGGTAAATTAAAATTACTTTCAGTTTATGTTGAGATAGGACTCTTATAAAGTAATTGGAATTTTCTTACGGATTAAAATATTTAGAATTTTACTTGATGATGAGTTAATCGATAAAATTTAGTTGGTTATTAGACTTTAAAGAATATTTAATTTCGGACTTAATCAATTATAAGGCTTGAAAAAGCAGTCTCGAGTCTATGTCTGAAAATAAGTTTACTTGAATTAGGGTACAAGGGAAGTCTAAGAGGTGTAAATCTCGAATTAATACTTTGATTTTTGGTGATGAATCTACAGCGTCCATCACAAAATAAAGCATTAAAAAATAACTCTTAGAATTCGAGCTAGATTTCATTGTTTGAAGAGCATTTAAAAATAATAGTCTTGATGATTTTCTGCTATTTTAAAAACATAGCAAACATTTAAATCAGTTACAGATTCATCACAGAAAAATTCAAAACAATTGGTGTTTTGTGTGTGTGGAAATTCCATTAATAAATTATTATTTTCCAAAAAACTGTTTTGTCAAAATCAAAATGTGTAGAATAAACATGTTTTCTCACACTCTTCATCCGCTATTCCGAGCAATCAGTGTTTAATCACACCAACGATAAGCGAATTACAATAATCTTAAACTCCAAAACACTATACGGTAATTCAAAATAATGTAGGCTTTAGAAAATTATCGCTAAAAACTAACAAGATGAAGGCCATCAAATTACGTATCATTCACCAGGAATTATGCTGTTTTCCTAAACGGCTGCTCATTGTTTGCAATTTACACAAATTAACCAACTTATTTGATGACCTTTCACTCTTCGTTATAATCAAGTTACCAGTACCTTTATCTTTTAACAGAACATATAATTATTTGCTTTGCCGCTGTTCATTTTTGCATGGAAATTGAAAGGTATCAATTGCAATTAGCAAATTACTAGATTGGAATGTCTTAAGGAGTGTCTATTTGCATTCCAAAGCTATATTCTGATGTAATGTAAAATAGCGCTAATGAACTTGAAATCAAAAGTAAAGTTAGCAAAAAATGGTTACAAACGGCGAATTTAACTGTAGTGCAATTTATTAATCAAATGCAAAAGCGGCTTCTGCCAATGCCAAACAAAAGACTAATCTAGGTAATGATTTCTAACGTTTTTTCACCCAAATTATACTTGCGTTTTTGCTTGTGTGATGATCAATTACTTCGTTAACTTTGTGTAAATAAATATTTTATTTTGTGTCGTTTGTGTTTGTAAACTTTTTTTTAACTTGAAAATAGTTCGAACCAAATATCCTAACTTCAATTTTTAATTTTATATTTAGAAACTGTTCATCATTTGTCCGATATTGCACGCACGCTTTACATTTACAAACACAAATCCATGTTTTCAATTTGTATCAAATCGTTCGATTAGATATCGAAATTTGACAAACACGAGCATAAAAATGTGTTTGCTTTATCGGTCACCGAATGGACCGCAACCACATAAGAACATATAATATAAAAGCCAAAGATGAGAAACCAAGAACAAATAACAGCAAATCTTAAATCAATAACAAAGTGCCGAGTAAATCAATAAATTTTTTGTACTGGAATTATTTCAGGCAAACTGTCCAATACAATCAGTTCAGAGTTGACAACGATAATATTTTGATTTACGTTACAGAGTCAAAAAAAATGTTATTTTCTTGTCGAAAATAATTTATACCCGAGCTTATTCAGGACAGAGCTTCTTTCCTAAACAATTTACAAATCAAATTCGAGTCAGTATAATTCGAATTAAGGTTCTAATCATTCAGGCGTCAGTATTTTGATTTTGATTGTCCGGGGGGATGTGAAACAGTCGTAGAAATTAATTAAAATATGTACTATCATAGTGAACTGATTTTAGCTGGTCTCCTGTTATTAATCCGATTACAGAATTAAATAAAACGTATCAATCGACCCCGATGTGAGGAACCTTGTTTTGTATAATTCCCTTTGATCTCTAACCCCAATATCAAAAATGTCTTATAATAAATAGATCCGTATTTTGTCAATAGAAAAGGAATTTGATGATAACCAGAAACGGTTGGATTATTTACAATCAAAACTTTGTAGATATAAAACTGTGGATTGTGGACTTTGACTCATGTGAAGATGGATTTATTGACAACTTGACTTCACGTTCACGGTCCATTAATCAAATCCAATTATTTTTCCCTTTCTCATTCAAATTGTCGATTTTTTTTTTACAAATTCACTCCTCATTTTTTAAAACGTAAAATTTTAATCTCTTATTTAAATGTCTTTCTCTAATATTCGGAATCGTATAGTGATATAAATATTTATATATTTATGTGGTTTCTTTATAGTTTTGCTTGAAAAGGACTCTTGACAAAGTATCCCTTGTTCATTTTCGAATGAATAGATGGATTACTCTGCAGATTTTTGCTCATCTCTCAGGAAATCTCAAGAAAGATATTAATCTACTCTCTATCTTTATTTCTATATACTTGCAAAAACGAGGATGGAAAAATGAGCTCAGCAAAATGATTTTTTTTAATGTTAGTTACTTATACTTTGTTACATGCACTAAAGTCATCATGGGACAGAAAAAAACTGTCAATGTTTAGTCTCCAACTTTCGCATTCGTAGCTTTTTGAAAGGAAAAATTAAGAGTGAAATTGAGTCACTTTTTACCAAGTCTTTGGTAAAAATCACAAAACGGTATTCTGTGTAAATGTAAACCTCAGTCGCAAGTAGTATAAATATTTACCTTGAGTTTAAGCTACAGCTAACTCTAGTTATAGAGCATAGCAGTTAGTGCGGGTTTAGACTGTTTAGTACAGTTACTGAGGTTATGATTTAGTTGTCGGCGTTGTTTATATTTGACTTCTTAGAACTTATATTGTGGTCGTTAGATAACGTCAACCATCAAGACTTTTGCATATTAGGCCCTAATCTTATATTCGTCAGCAACTATAAGATGGACAATTATAAAATCGCTGATTATATAGGGAGAGTTAACTAAAAATTTGCACCAGGATGTATTTGTATATTCCTAGGCACATAAATTATGAAATTGGCACCGGTTTTGTACTTCGAGGAACCTCCTTCTTTAAAGTACACAAATCCAATTTATGTCAGCACTGATTGACAAATCCCAATCTTTTTGGAATCGTAGTTGATCAAGTATAGTTTATAAAATTAACATTATGATAGTATAACTGAATGTAAGGTAAATATTTATCATGTCCAAAATTTTAGTTATCTAAATTAAAAATTTCATCCGAATTTGAAACTGTTCCAAATTCATAAACTGTTGTAATCAAATGGCTTAAAATAGTCAAACACAACCTTAAAAAAGTAAATGAGGACATCGAAGATTATGAATCAGCTTCGTTTCGATTTCTTGAGAAATTTTAAAGCTACAAAACCCTAAAACACACTAGAAAATAAAAATGCTTACAAAGTTTGCAATTGTCTGAGATTTCGAGTTTCGAATCCATTAACCCCGATGTCAGATACTAAACACTCCAAAATAAACAATAGCGAAATGAACACATGTTTCTAATCTGTAATTACAAGTCATAATTACCAGACAACTGTCCGCCAACATTTGTCATTTCCCCAAACGATCCTAAAAACGAGTTTTCTTAAAATTAATTGAAAAGTAAATTCGGTATAATAAATCAACAGGCATTCATCGAAATATAAATGGAACTCTCTGAGGTTTTTGGCAAGCTCTAGAAAATGTCAACTATTAATTGCCAATTTGCTGGCCTAATGACCTCTAGTCTAATAGATAAATGTTAATAGTCAGGATCAGCCATGATATCAAGAATCTAGTCCATCCTCTGTAATTTGTCCAAGGGGACAAAAGTGAAATTCTTCCTCGTAAAATTAAGAAGTCGTAAATCATGAAAGAGAGCTTATTAAAAGGCAATGAATTATTTATTTCCCCTGACATGTTCAACATAACATTTGACAAATTGACCATTTGTCCAACTGCTGTTGGAAATCGTTAAGTTGTTCCGTTTTTTTGCAGGCGGTAATGGACGTTACAGGAACTTTGCAAAAATTAAGCTAGTTTGAACGACTAAGTTTCAGTACAACATAAAATTAACAAAGCAACCACTAACCCGCAGATCAAATGTCTATAAATCAAATTAGCATAATAATGTAATTCTGAGCTTTGCAATTTGCAATATTATAATTTATTATTGATACTATTGCCGATTTTTCTTAATCGTCTTTTGAGTAAATCCATTCGACTAGAGAGATAATGAAATCGTTGGAAAGCCCATAGTATCGATTTAAAATATTTGTATTCAAGTATTCACATATTCTTCGATATAAAAAACATGATCTAAAACCTTTGAACATAACTACCACAATAACAGAATAAAAAAGAGATTGTTAAGCTTAAAACAAACGCATTTTATTTAGTTTAAATCCGACTGATAAGTATTTCATTTAAAAGCCCGTAGTGGTTTTCCCTAGTTAAAACATGTCAAGAATCAGAATCAATACATATCGAAAATCAATATTAGACCTGAGATAAATAATAAGGTCATCCGAAATCGATGCGAATACTATAACAAGTCCGAAACGAAATCAACAAAACGGGGGTCCTAAACCCCGGATCAAGTGATTAAAAACTGCAATAAATAATTTGCATAAACTATTTTGCATATCCGACCCTGCTTCAGGACACGGACTCATCAATTACCATTCCCAATTCCCATATATTGAAGCATAAGACGTATTAAATTCCATAAAAGATCAAGATTCTTAAACAAAACACGAAGGGATAATTATTATTTACACGTAAGAAGTAGGATGCATCGGGTCTCGGCGTTAGGATCCCATGTCATGCCACACTTTCCACCACCATGCACCACCTCTGACTATCAAATAAATTTTGAGATGTATTTGCTAACAGGATACAGATCGTAAAAGGGAATAATATTTACTTTAACAGAATTCACTAACTAATCATTATCCTCTATATTCCAAATAAATCTGTGTAGTTATCAAATTTTAATCCCATACACAGCTCGTTTATGAACTCGTTATTTGTTACTCAAAAATCTGCTAAATGAATCACATTCCTAGCTCTACTGAATTGAGAATATAAGGTCATTCAGGCACCAATTTTCTGTAATTTCCTGTAATTATTGGCCAACAATCAGTAAGGTCCTATAATATCTTCGTAATAAATTCCTCAGGAGATAGTCATCCGTCAGTAGTTAGTTAATTACCATACGCACAAATCATTGTCAAAATATTGTAAAACAAAGACTTATCCTGACATCTGATTTCCTGATAAGATCTGTCAATTCAATGATCTTTAGGCTATTCTTGTCGCGGATTCCTTGAACTATTCGAAGCTGAATAAATCATACTTATTAAAATCGATTGAATCTGTAAAACCTCAATTTTCGAATGTTAAAACTGTTTGAAGTTTAAAACCAAGAAATAATTAAAGCTAGACATTTTTTACCACATTTGGCCGATAGTAATTAGGAACCTGCTTCAATTTGTAGGTTAGGAGTTGAATTAGAAGCCTCGTCCTGTCATATTATCTTACTAACTATCCTAACTACCTACTAACTTTAATTTAACGGCTCCTAACGTAATACTAGAGGTTGAGCGTGTCTTTAGAGCAAGTCAGGCAGGCTGATTCAGCTGCAGTCCCTTATAATTACATGTTAAATCCATCAGCCGACTTGATTCTGATTGTAAATTTTGCATAAAAGAAGTAGGAAACTGTAGATAAATGCAATGATGTCGATTTGATGTTTTCTATTATGTTCAGATTGGACGGAGGAATAGGCACTTTGTCATTTAAGTGCCATAGTATAGATTCAAACCAAAATTTGTATACAATTGTTAGCTTATCCGATGATTAGCATTTGCCTCCGAGGCATGGATCACAAACTTGAACTCGGCATTTAATTCCTTATTTCACAAGTTGCTTTTGAAATTGCATTTTAGGCTCTTATTATATGGCTTTAAAAGCGTAGGTTGTTTAGAAATGCAAATGCATTCTCGTGCTTCTAATCAATAATCATATAGGATGCAGTGGAAGAGTATTTATGTGTCAGCAGGATCTGTAATTAGTAATTAACTAATTATTGAGGGATGCATTCCAATTTTTAGAACGTTCTTAATTGCAGGCAGATCAGCCAAGCGGATCTGATTTTGTATGCAGGCTTTAAATTTCAAGATTCGGTGGATTGACATTGATCTCAATTTTAAGATGATGTTGGTTTTATCAATTCGGCTACTGTATTTTTTTGTGAATTTAACGAACTGATTTTTTAATCATGTATGCTCTTGAATGTCTTTAGAATTTTAATCTGAAAATGTATACACAGAGTCACTATAAAATTGCTGAAGTCGCTTTGATGAAGCAAAGTTGGTCTGGAATTTACAGATCAAGCTCAATCACCAATTGAAAAATCAATTAAAACCAGGAGTTTTAAAAAATGTGATGATTCTTATGAAACTCGAAGATGCAATCCTTTTAAAATTCTTTCAGAGTATTAATAAAGTCCGTAATGATGACGAGGTAAGAATTCGGAGTTCAAATCGCAAATACATGAGTCGCATGATGACTCATTCGAAAATGTAATAATAGGATCTTAAGGATCTGGTTACGCTCTTTAAAATGTATTAAAAATCTTTAAATAAGAATAATATATGTCATTCTGAATTCTCCTTTACCGAGTCATTCAAGTCACGAGGAATTCGTTCTGCTAAAACGATCCTCTTATGTTGTAGTTGTAAATGACAAATTTTGTTTATCAGCAAAAAATTGTCATTTTCAGTTTCAAAAGCTTTTGAACAGTCATACATAATGTAGTAATTTAAAGTTTCTGAGATTTCTCAGAGTTGTGACTAACGTTTAGATAAGCAGCTTAGGATTGTGATTTTTTTAATTTGCAAACACTCACAGTGGTCCGGTATTGCCTATTCGATTTCAAAATGTCCCACGTCGGATAAATTAAAAGCTTTAAATACTTGCGAGCATTACAGTAATCAACAGTTTCAACAGGTTGTTTCTAGGAACAATATATTAGCTCTAAGCCCTTGAATTAAATCCGCTTAGTCGTCTATGTTCTGAAAGAAGTTTAAGGTTTATTGGTCTTGAATTTATGTTTGGCTTCAACTAAGTTGACAGGGCTTAAGGATGAGTCAGAACATGCGAGGTGAGCTCGAACAAATATGGTTGATAATTGCAATAACCAAGTTTTGGATGTCAAATTGTCATATTTATGCAGTTGGGCTAGATTTGACAAAATCTCTTACTTTCAGTGAAAAATCACAAATCCTGGAGAGATTAATAAGTCTGTAAAGCATTTGCTATAATTTTAATTATTGCTAAAATAAAACTTTTATCGACGAAGCTAAACATTTGGCAAAACTTACCCAAAATGACGACAAAGGTAAATTTGCAAATCCGGTTATTGGGTCAGTATGTCCTTCAAAATACGAAAACTAAGTACCAGTCCGGAGTTAAAATAATCCAGTTTTAATGAGTTTTTAATTAATACTCATTTCATTCAATCCTCTGCTGTGAAAGCCTGAATGGACCTAATTTTAAAAGATGCAATCGCAAAATACGTTGCATTTTACTTTCCAAACAAAGAACTTGTGTATGGGATTAAAAATTCACCTACTTTTAAAAAATAATTTAATGACTCTCCAAATCCCACAAAAGGATGCATTAAACCAACTAATTCCGGCTCATATTATTATAACTATCGACGTCATATCGGATTAAATCTTCACTACATTACCAAACTTACCCTTAAAATGAACTCAATTCATAATTTGTTCAGGAAAATAACAAAATATTTAAATCCTCAACTGATAACCCGAATGGAAAATAAATAGGAATCGACATGTTTGATATCTGAATGGGAAATCCTCTGAGCTTTATAAGATTTTCTCACAATTACAGAGTCACCGGGTTATCAATACTACTAATTGCAATAGATTGTAAATGTGTCAATTTCTTGAATCGTTTCGAGTCGTGGCAAATGCCACGCGATAACCCTTCTTTCCGACCGGAAGTAGGTTGGGTTTGAAGTGTTAGAACTAATTGTGGTCTGCTGGTAATGAGACGTTCAATTGAGTTCCATTCAGTCATTGTATGCAATGAATGCATATATTGTATGCATATTATGAACATGAATATGATGCCAAGAGGGGCAAGATAAGACAAGCTTATCTGAGCTGATTGTAAGTCTTTCCCCTACTGACTTCCTAATTCATTTCTCACAATGAGTACATCCTCTTTCCTCTCTCTTCCAAGCTATTTACAAAAAACGAGACTTTCTAATAACTTACTCAACTATAATTGTGAATCCTGAGGCTCAGAGTAAAAACAATTAAATATAAATTTTACAACGAGTAACATTTAAAAACGGATGGATTTAAATACGAAAACAAAAATAATAATTGTTCAGGAGATGACATTGATAATCTCAGCTGAACGATCTGGCTGACGTTAATATTGCAGTTTTTAATGCAGAAATGTCTGACCAAAAATGTCTTTAACAACTAGTTTAATTTCTAATAAACATTTTTTAATATACGGTTCGCAACCTTTACAGTTCCTCCGGATTCGGTACAAAAGCAAAATCGTATCGAACTTTAACACTTTAGCATCCGAAGGCAGCACGGTTTAATGTACCAAATTTTTTGATGCAAAAACACCAATTAAAAACGCTACCATTGTCATCTTTTTTTTCTCTCGACATATCCCAAATTCTAATGCAAAATTCCTGAATCCGACAAAAAATTCCATAATAAGATTGATTAGATCCTCCAGTTGATCTTCAACAATCAATCTTCAAGGAGCCTGTCCTTCATTCCTCATCTCCCAGCCGTATTATCTGCAAAACTTTTACTTGCATTTGAAATGGTTAGGAAATTGCTGGTAAATGACTTGCACTTCCCATCACAAAATCATCGGTCTAAAATGAGACAACAATAGAATGGACCTTTAATAACGAACAGTCTTCGCAACAATAAAGAAAAACTTTTCAACTTGTTATTTCCCTTTCAGCCACTTTTTTTTCTCTTATGAATGTTTAAATGCCAACTCCTCATTCTGTATCCTCAATCCTCATCATAGTAGACTCATAGTTAGTTATGACAGACAATGGAATCGGTGGATATTATTCAATAAAGGCGTATTATCTATCTTATTTTATGGATGAAACTAAAAGTCTTTCAAAAGTCTGAAAATCTTTGCCCGACTCTACAGTTCTTTGTAGATGGTCACTGAGTTGAATTTAACGAACATGCATATTGGGAATGTTTCAGTGTCAGTCTGTCTGTCGGAACAGTTTATTAGTAATTTTGGCGGGGAATCATTGTGAATTTTGAAAAGAGTCTAATACCAACGCTCATGTGAACGAAATCGCAATCGGTACAAAGGTATGTCATGGCAGTAAACATGATTTTACTCTATGGTTGGGGCAATTAGAGATTTTCGTTGATTTCCTCATAATTTGCTTTTATCATTGATCGGGTAGCTGAATATGCTGTATATAGTTTGAGTTAGTATACGATACATGCTGCAATTACAATAAGCATGAGTTTGCTCTATGATTGGGGCAACTGGAGATGTTCTTTGGTTTCCCCATGTTGTATTTTAGCATTGACTAGCAGATGATGTATGGTTTCGTCTCATCTACGATACATGCATACATCCGTAAAAATCGTTTATTTTAAAGGAAATGGGATCCAATGAACCATGAACCCTTAGCCAAACCCAGTTTCCAACGTCCAACCTCTAACCTGACAAATGGCAACTGAAAGATAGGCTTGACTAATTGCTGAATCAATAGGAGGAAACGGAAGATCCTGCCTTAAACTTCGGGAGAGGACAGATGGACCATCATCACATTTCACAAGATACAAAGACTGTAGCTTTTAAAGAGAGGAACACACATGAAGATAATGACGATCCAGTATTACATAACAATTTGCATCTGTTGACAGACAAACGGTTTCAAATGGAGAATGCAGATCGTCATTTGCCTTTAATTACTCACATCGATGAGTTGTCGACGGAAGAGTCATCTAATAGCCACAGGCCGTCGATGAGTTATCTCGGTTTTGGCAATTAGGAGTTGGTCCACGTTTGGGTAATCTTAAAGTCAGACGTGAATGCTCTTGCCATGCTGGATTTGTCATTCATATAATTATTCAATTAAATATGGAAAAAATGAATAAGCCGATCACAATATTGAGTCACTCTTAGAGGTTAAGCGAAATCTGATTTAAGACCCAGAGACAATTGAAATCAAAAGCAATTTCAACCATATCTGAACAATCAAACCCAACGTTTATAAATAAAAAATCCATGGTCCATGATTCACAACAATTAAACTACAATTAGTCAGCAACAATCTTTTGTAATTTAAAATTCGTATATTTACAAGTCGTGTTATATTCTAATCCCATTAGCTGACCTGGCACCACGTACTTGTACAATGATCATAAATGCCACACTGCCCAGCCATGACTAATCCCAAGTATAATTTATAAGGCCCTTATGCCTCTATTCTCACAATTCTGCAATTGTAGTCTGTCGGACTTGTCAGATTAAGGAAACCGGCATATGCATAAATTACGTACCTGGAGCAGGTTCTAAAAATTTGTCGGTTAATAAACGGAATTAAAGGTGAATCATCGAAGGAACCCCAAAGCAAAATCCATCTGGCCGATTGTTACGTGAAAACACAATCCATATGAAGTTCCATTGCTACGAATCACCTGCCGTGTACCTCAATCTAGATGAAGATGGTGATATTCAATATTTGATGATAATAATATGATGGTGCTTTTTTCGGTTGTACTCTGTTTTAAAATAATATATTGTAACTTCGTATAACTATGATGATTTTTTAGGGTTGAACATATACTAGAAGTAACTAAGTACCAACGTTATAGTATGATTTTAAGAGATCTATGAATTTGGACCACAGAGACTAAATGGACGAGATTTTGGGTTTTTTATGAATTTCGGGGTTTATTCCAGTTTATTATATGCTTTTTCGTTTTTTTTTTTGCAAAGTAAATAAATTTAAAAACAGCATTACACGAATCCCGCTACAGAATTAGTCGAAGAATTGATGCAACCATACAAGACTCAACTTAACGAACTAACTTTTTTTTTAATTTTTACTAATTAAGACACAAAGATAACCCCCAGAACATTTAATATGATGCAATGACTCTCAGATAATGCTTTAAAATAAAATAAAAAACAATGCTTGTTGGTGTCTTCAGTATCAAAATTTCAAAAAATTTCTAATTTCGGTCGCCAATTTGAAGTTAACATTGACCACCCACACAAACACTGGCATAAGTAATTCATGGATAGTCCCCGCTAATACCTGCCGTTTTTATTGTTATTGCTTATTTTAAAACGCAAGGAAAGTAGCGACGGATTTTAAAGCACCAATAATATATAAGTAACAATAAAATAAAATCCAATTGCAAGGAAGAAGAAGCATCGCCTTCTCAGTTTGAAAATCTCAATTCCAAATCCATTTGGATTTTATTATTATTACAACTCTACTTAAAAGGTCTTAGGAAACCGAGTAGTTCCCTGTCTGTTTTTTTGTTCACATGACTTTTGTTATTAGACGTTGAAATATATGTTAAAGGGGAAGCACGTAAAGTAAAATCCACCCTCAACCTAATCTCAAACTCTAATCCACCACCACCATCTCCATTTAAAGTAAGTCCTGGAAAGGTAAAACCGGTGAGAGGGTGGATTGTATACGGAATCCAAACCTGTGCCACAATCTCAGGCTTCGACAACAAAAAAATCTGTTTCTCAGGAGAAAAGGTTCGTTAATCTATCTAAGCAAGACGAGCTTTTGTCTGGAAATATAGAGGATGTCCATATGCGCAATATTACTTAGGCTTACAAGGGAAGTTTTTCAAAGATTTTTCTCTGATTGAGTTTATTTTTTTGTGATGAACCGACAACTCAAATAAACGATATTGAGGAAAAAATCAAAGCCCAATTTCGTGTTTACTGTGTTTAAAAAATTTCCAAACATAATTTTTAAATTCTTTACCGACTATCAGTACCGCCTATCATTCTGGATCTGTATCTTTGATAATAAGGTCTGCCGAAATAAAAGTACAATACAATACAATACAATAAAAAATCATGAACATTGAAATTTTTAATTGCTATACATCAACTAATTCCTGTCGGATTTTCGTGGTTTCTATCTCAAAGATGTCGTTTGTTAGGGTAGGTTAAAAATTCCAAAAAGAAAAACTAAAATAAAACGACATTTTTGAAGAAAACGTAGACCTATCATGTTTTTTCTTACATTTTTAAACATCTAAACTAGGTCGCTAATTTGCTCATAATCAATCTGTATATGAGTTGTAGGTTACTCTAAAAAAAGTTTAGGCAATCCGAGTTTAGTCTTTGTGAAAATTCCCTTGTTAGCATCGGAATCTGCATCGTGTGGTTAAAGTCATTAGGATATATGGTTTTGGTAGCAATTGCCTGTTGCGTCTTATACATAATACTTTCTTCAATAAGAACAGGGCATTATAGAAGCTGTTTTTGGCCTTGAAATCTCTTTTAAAGATGTCTGGAGTCCATGAGAATTGAGAAGTAACCTCTATTTCAACTTTCAACATTCAACATTCAACCCCTCTTGGGCTTTCTATTCAGAATTTAAGATCTTCTACCAAACTGCCACCCCCGATATTTTAAGGCCTCTTCTTCAAGAAGAGCTGGAGGAACTCATGGATTTATGTTTTAAAACCTTCTTCGTCTTTAGTTAAAAGCTGGATAGAAAATGTATGGATAAAAATGGATGGAGAAGGTCTATTGAACCACAACAGAAGAAGCAGGGACTCGACAACCATCAGCACTATACCGATTTTTTGTTGTTTTTATGTTTCTTATATGACCGGACACGCTAGGGTTTCTGGACTTGTTGCTGGAACAAAAACAATACTGGAAGTAAAAACAAGTATTTGATGTTTCGCTTGAAATGAATCGCTATTATGGTAAAAACATCTAATACATTTCTAGAAAAATATTAAAGTTACAGCGAAATTTTAGGGAGTTGATACAGGCACATTTCTTGGTGTCGATTTCTCGTGTGTTTTATCGCATTAGCAAAAAAGCTCTCAACAATAAAACTCAAAATTTTTATTTTCGCTAAAAATTATTTATGACCGATTTTAGTCAAAAGTTAAAATCGTTAAACACTGATTTTAAACTAAAGGATATCCATCAAACAGCAAAGAATAACAAAATCCCTTAAATATTAATTAAATGCCTCATTTTAAATCACAATAAAATTCCTTAAAACAGCAAGCTCTACGATTTATGAAAGAAAATCGTGACTAATTACCGACAATTCACAATCAAATTCTCCCATTCAATTTCTATAATAAAAACAAAGTTTACCTATTAGAAAAGCAAACAAGACCGGAGGAGGAAAAAGCAATTAAAATTCTACAAGCGAAATCCCAATCCTCATAATTCATAATTCACAAACACAGAGCTAGTTGAATAATTGTCAGTAATCTCATCAAAGCTTCTTCATTGTGTATTTAACAAAGACAAATGATGAAATCCCTAATGAGTTCCTCCACACATCCATTTCCATAAATGACAGTTTAATAAAATATTTCCGAATTATTAATTACTCTTCGTGGTGAACTTTGAACACTAGAAGGCAAATAGAACCTTTTGATACTTAAAAAACAGAGAAGAGGATGAAAACGAAGGTTTTCCGTCACAATGTGATGGATTGCAAAAACAAAAACAAAATTCCTAGCCCAGAGAAACAATAAAAAACCAATAAAAATAAATTCTTACCCTGTCTAAAGCTGGATTTGATGTCCACTCCGTCTTGCCAAGCTCCAAGGGCCAATCCCACAAACAGAAAATGAATTATTCCCTTCATTTTATTTTATTCTGAAAATAGGGAAAACATATTATGTATAAAACGAGTAAATTATTCGCATTTATTTCAAACCTTAATTTAAATTTATCGTTAAAGGTTAAGTTTACTAACTACAATTAAATAGGGAAAGAATGCCAAAGGTCTTGGATGGATGGAGGCATTTTTCATTTGATTATGAAAATGTGACAGGAGGGCTAATAATTTAAAGATTTTAGCATATTATTTTTATTCTTTGATTTTCATAGTCAAATCCTCTTCCTTATCCACTCTTAGCAGCTTATACAATTTGCAATCAACAGCTTATTTATAACTTATGCCTTGTTGATTGAACTTGATTGTAAGGGCCTTACTTATCGAGATGGAATAATAAATAAAGAATTCTGAATGAAATGTAACCTTCACTCGGAATCTGTTGAAAAGTTGATCTTATTGTGCTCAAATCCCATTTCATTCTTCATTTAATAATGAACTTCAAGTGCCATAAAGTATTTATTAGCCTTAAACCTGAAAAGAATGCGGAGATCTTTTAATTGAGCTAACCCTGAGCTGTTGCATTATTCAATCGGATTAGAAGTTATAAGAGTTTCTGGTTAGCTCTTGCTGTTTTGCTTATTTAAAACGGACGAAACATCCTGATTCCACCAATGACGAAGTCTGACTTTTGCATATTTACTCAGTTTTTGATCATTTTAATATCATAAGCAGAAGAGTTGGCTTGTCGGAAATCCATTAATTAGTTATTAGGGGCTAGGTAAGACTAATTAATTAATTAGCTAATTGCTTTTCTACTGTTGTTTGTCTTATACTACTTAATGGACGGTTAATTAGCTCGGTTAAGGGCCAGGATCGTTAGAGTAAATTCCATTTAGCCAATCACATTATTGTGACAGATTTTGAAGAAATTACTTGCATTTTTGTTTTGTATGACCAATTTTACCCCCGAAATAGTTCCCCATGTTCGCTTTCCTCAGTTTAAATTTCTTGTGAATTCTAACTAAACCTGTAATTTCAAACCCTGTCATGTCATCAACTCCATTTAAAGACACTGACAAACTTCTCCACAAAGATAATTACATGTTTTCTAAATGATGTAAAAACAGTGGATCATCCGTCCAGAAAATGCCTTGTCCAACAGCCCAACCCTCCGTTCATCTTCACAGGCCAAGTGTGAAGTTACTGTAATCATTAGCACCCAAAACTAAAGATACGAAACTTGGCCCTGGACACACCTCGTTCGGGCTCAAATGTCAACAGTCAAATCTAACAGGCTAATATTAGCCACCACATATCATCAAGTAATCAAGGCGGTGGTCCTCTGCTGAGGCTGACTGTCGAAAGTCAAAAGTGTCATCAACCTTGGTGATTTATTTGATGACAATTTTCCATTAATTATAGTAATTTCATCTCGGGAAAAGGTAAAAGGTCCATGTACATGATGGACAATCCCATTTTTTAATCCGATGATGACAGTAGGTGCAACTGATAATCCATTTGCATTATTTGACTTTGCAATTTCACATCTGCATAGGAATTACAGGTTTTTCGCCCCTGTGGAAACGCCCTTCATTTATGATAAGTGCGGTTGCTAAAATTAAATTTAAATTGACACGGAAGTCCATAAAGTCAGATTTATTTGCATATCCACAACTGCATTGTCAATGAATCAAGTGCGGTTTTGGAGTTGCTACAAGCCGTCAATTTTAACCTACAAAGAATGGAACTTAATTGACCTAATGAAATCATTATATTTTACTGATATTCCAGTTTGTCTGGGGTTATTAACAGTATTTAATCTAATTTTAAAGCTGGAAATCCATTAATATGCTTAAGGCATCAAATTAGCAATGTCATTTCAGTGCAAAAAATCTCAATTTCTTTTGATCGATGTTCCGCAATACTAAAGATTACAGTTGTTTGCAATATAAACAAATACATGTCTCTTCCCTTGTCTCTTGTTACCTCTCTTCTAAGAGTACGTGGAGCCACTTAAGATCAATTTAAAACATTTAAAATAGTCCTAAGTGTGCAATTACAAGGAATTGAAGCTACAGTTCAATTCACAAGAATAGAGACAGAGATGAACATACATTATTAATAATCACACGTTCTTTGGAGTTACGAAATCCTTTAAAAGCTTCCTACTTTGAGTTCCTTGAGATTTGCAGTCGCACAAAGGAGCTCCTAACAAACCCATTCAACGAAATGTAATAATCATCAATTACGATCAGTAGGAATATGAATGAAAAAAGACAGGTTGGCCGAAGGGGCCTTTGCTAATAATTTCATGTGTGAATTGATTCTTTCTATATTGTGTCTTATAGGTTGTGTATGTGCTTAGCAATTGTAGAAATCCATACCACACCTAGTAATTTGGAAGGAAAAAGTCAACGGTAGATCATGTTATTATTAAATGCTTTTTATACTCTGCAAGTGTGTCATTTAACGACTCCTTATCCTCTATAATGAGAAGCTATCAAACCAGCTAACTGGCTAACTGAATTTGTAAATGGCTAATCAAGAGTTGTTCGTAAATGCTAGCTGAATAAACGATTGAATGTTCATATGGGTGAATCCATTTGATTTTTATGGACGATTTCATGATTAATATTGGCTCATTAATTAGTCCGGAGGGTGTACAACGAATGTTATTGTTATCCGCTTGCGAAGCAATACACAATAGCAGGGTTAAAATCCATGGCAGGATTTAGACTTACATATACATGCGACTAAATCTCGCGCAGGCATTATTCTCAAAACACCCCCAAATCGTCTCTTTCTCCTCATTTATGAACAGACCCTCAATTCAACTTTACAACCGGAACCTATAACCCTTGATAGCCTTATATAAATAGCAAATTTAAATTCCCGTTCCGCGTAGGTAGCTATTAAAGCATTTAAGTAACTATACAATCTCCTACATAATATATTATCAACAGAGAGGCTGTAATTAAAACTTTTTAAAGTGGCATTTATTTCACAGTCGTAACTGAATGATTCAAGATGATTGGAGAGTGGACCAATCCAATCCCTTCAATCTCCCAAACATATTACTCGCTAAATAATGGCAGACAGTTGGACAAATAATACCTATTATTTAATATTTATGACTTTTCAATTTTCGATTACTGGGACGGAGGGACGGGCCCAAGAACAATTAATTCTTCAGTTACCAACACTTCTTTTCATTCACTTTTATAAACCTCCTTTGAAAGGGAAATCAAGTCTCGGAATTAAATACAATTAAAACAAACTTTGAAAAGAATGGTCGTGGAGAGATGCCATACTCTCCTAAACCAACAGTTAAGGAAGCCATCAGTCATTTTTTCCATTACAAATAATAACTAACGACTTTGGCGAAGGGGTGCTAAAACTTAAAAGCTGTTGCATTTTTTGTTACGTAAATCCCTCTTTTTGTAGACTTAATAGAAGACATTATAATCCTAATTTAAACTGTCCATCATCCGTCTTGTCGAGCTGTCGCGTATTATTAGGACGAGGAAGACATTAATTTAGTTTCTAGTTTTTCTGAAACTGAAAGTGAGATATGATGCTGTTTTGTAGGAAAAGTGTATCAAAAAATTACTAAAAAATACAACCTCACGATTCTGAAGCTACTAATTGGGACTTGCTACTGCCAACGTGGAGAGGTGCAGGAAGGGCCTTACATAAATTGTTTAGCAGGCTTTAGTCTATCGCAAAAAATAAGGATTAAACCCATCCGATTTTTCAAGTTATTTGATGTATTTCGATGAAATTACATGAAATTTTGCCCAAAAACCGTTATCACGTTCTATATTTAGCTTAGGCCAAAACACGCATTGAACCCCTTCTGAATTTTGTGTACAGTCCATTAAGGATTTGATTCGAAATGTCATAAAGAAGTGAGCAGAGGATTGTGTAATCGAGAAGGCAGATGTGAAATGAAATGATCTCCGAACTCGTGTGTCATGTCATGTAAATTATGCATTTTTTCAAACTCAAGAAAAAAGTAACACATGGTACGTACTCATTAGGCCAGTAGATTTTACAAGGTCTGAACACTAGTACTTAATCAATATTATTATTTACATTAGCATTTAATATCGCAGATTTTCACACCCAGAGATTATCCATTTGTGGTAGAATCTACGATATATAGGAGTGCCTCTTGAGCAAAAACTAAGCCTCGTTGCGTTGCGACTATTAATAAAAATAAAAATACAACATGAAACCTCATCATCTCCGAATCTCATTTGCAATCAGAATTATTCAGAAAAACATGAAACCATTAATTAGGAAAACCAACTTGGAAATTCGATACTCCAGCTGCCGTCACGAATAAAAACCCAACCTCCCCGATTTCTTTGCTGGGATTTTTGGCCCTGGAGTCAATTTTTTTAGAATAAAAAATTTACTATGATTTCCAACTACATTGTAGTCTGTACTGTTAGGGTGTGCCATCAACAGGCCACGTTTTCACGACGAGGATATAAAAAAAATTAAATTAATCAGCCTTTTCAAGAGACAGAAACTGAGATGACACATGACAACTTGACACTTTCAAATCCTGACTGAAATTCTCTGACATTTGACACTTTCAAGCCTCAGCAGATCACGCAATAATAATGTTACACTGTCACCCCTGAATGGATTGCATTATCCGCTGATGGATATTTTGCATCATTTCCTCCGTCACGAATGTCTCAAGTCTCATATTTTTTATAAATAATTACATTTTGCATTCTTACTAATTTAATGAGTCGTTTAAATCCGGCAAAGACGAGTTAAAAATAGCTTAGAGTCCAACATCCAATCGATCAAGTTCATGTCAATTTTCGGAGTCAACACAATAACCCACTAACATCAATGACTTACTGACCTTACTTTTTGCCTGTCATCGGGTCAAGATTTTAATTTAAATTGCTCCGATACAATAGAGATAGTCATCCTACACAATTCAAAATAAATCGATTCTCCACTATTATTATTATTAGAGATCTAAAAATAATCTTCCTCAAATCTCTGGTCCTCGTAAGGGGAACAACGCTGCAGGAGACTGTAAAATGTTTGTGGGAAGACATAATGACAGACGCTGTCTTTCGCCTTTTCTCATTTACTATCTCCCTTAAAATGTTTACATTTGGCCCCGTTTTGAACCATTTTTGAAGCCACAAAATATATAAATCCATCGCACTATATTTACAACTTACAATTTACAACCCCTAGAAAGTTAAGGTTCCAAACCTCGGCCCAAGACATCGTAATATTAGAACATTATAAGGGTCAGTTTCAGTCCCTCCCTAAATCCTATAATGGCCTTAATAGCCATGTGGAACATATAAAAAGGGACTTTAAGGTTGGGCAGATTGTCAGATTTCGTCCCTTCGTTTTTCTACCTTATTTCCCTTAGGGTTTGTAGACAGCCTGGAGGTAGACTTAAGAAATTGGAAACCAAAGGGTCTAATGTATTTGGAAAAGCAATCGTGGAAAAATAGGGCTTCTTGAAGATGGATTAGAAAAAGTACAGCTAATTGTCTTTACTACTTAAAGGGCCGTTCTTAAATTAAATTTACAACGTGGCTTGTCCAGATAAATTGTCGCTAATTTTTACAGACTTATTTCAAAAGGCTACGAATCAAACCTGGTCATACATTAGTATGGTTTTCTTCAAATTCAAAATTTTCGACGAAGAACCGATCCGAGAAATTGGATATTGTTAGCGGAAACTTCGTAAAAGGTCTAATCTATATTGGATTAAAATTTTTTAATTTTTCTAATATTTTACAAACATTTTCCCCCGTTCATGAAATCACATTTCACAGTCCATGTTTGCAGTCTGCTAGCTAACCCTAGTTTCGAAAAAACCCGCTTCTCAAAATAATTTTTGAACGGTCCCAATCGAAATAACCCGCCATTCCGTATCTTTCTTTCCCTCAATTCCACAACCGTTGGTTTCAGGGTTTACTTGACTGATGACTGACGGAAAGTAGTAGGATGTCTGGCCAGTTTAAAATCTGGTCTAAATCTAGAGGTTGTAGGTTATAAACTGTGCTTCTTATTATGAAAGTTAGTAAATATAGATCAACAGCCCACATCCACATTTTTTGCCCTTTTCCAAACTTCAAGTAGTTTGGTAAAATCTACTACAACCCTCCAAGGCTCAAAACACATTATCCCTCTATCCTCATTTACAACTCATCTTCCATTTCAGAGACACACCTCCTTCCGTTTCAAACTACTTTAGATTACAAAATGTATGAAGTCAAAACCCGAGCTGGTATACACTACTTTTATGAAGATCTGATAGAAAATAGGGGAAGAATAATATTTTGATGTAACAAAACACCAAAAACACAAGAACAAACTAAACAACTTTAACAGATCCGATTTTAAAGTGTTTTCTACAAAATGCTCTCAAAACCTAACGCTATAAGAAAACCCGGGATTTTTTAATTTTTTAACCATAATCTCACAGTGCCCACGGGGCACTGCTAAAACAATTACCATCCATTCGCCCACACGCCCCACCGACCTGTCAACAGGTTTGACAGGCTGGAGGATGTTTGACTAATAAATTAAAAATATCTAATTATAAAATACGCCATTAGCATATAATTCTTGCCTTTGCCATTTATAACGATCAGGATCTGGCTTGGGGCAATGCGCACATGTTTTTAGTTCACAAATACCCAAGTGGGTCATTAATACGGAGAGCCATTCACTAAGGAATAGAGCAATAGGCCATCACACACAGACTCTGGACGTAGATGGTCATCGTCTAATAAGAACAAAAATATTCTTCATTTCATATATCTATTACATCCAATTACACGTAGGTTAAATAATAATATCAAATCTGCATTTGCTATGGTCTAACCTCACAGGTGGTTTGGGTTTTGGTTCTAGTATCAGAGGATCGTTAAATTGGCGGATGGTTTATGGTTTCCATTTCAGAAATTACCACTTCATTTAATTTTTATAAGTCCTTTTGGCAATTTAACACATTACTTTAAACAACACTCCTTAAACTCCTTATAAAGGGATCGAATCTCTCGTCCGAATGTGCTATATGCATTTACTGCGAAATTTAATAGCTCTCGAAAGAAAGGAGGCTGGACAGTTTAAACGTTTTTATGGGACTGATGATCATATCGTCTCCAATTAAAACCCGAAAAAATCTGTTCCATCGCGAGATTTTAGTTAGAGGTCGTTCTTTTGAGTTGATATTTAAATTGTGGGATCCGGAGTTAGCATTTATTACCTCAAATTTAAATTTTAAATTTTAAATCCTCAACTCTGAATTTATTACGTCAATCATCATTCATACTAGCAATAAAAAATATCATTTCCCAACCGAAACTAATCTATTTCTATTCAGATTTGTGGAATCCTCTGGCCATCTTTAAGTCCTTGGCCGTTTTTGCATTCTAAATTCTAATTAATTATTCAAGAGGTCGTAAATTCGCAGGTTTGCGAATATTATCATCAAATTCCATCTAAATCATAAAGCCACGTTGCTTACACGAGAGCTCGAGACATTTTCCCACAAAACCAGACACATAAAACACATTGTCGAAATTGCAAAGTCGGCAAAAAATTGCGGATTGTCCTAGGATACTTTAGATCATTACATAAAACTACTCCGGAATAAGTCCCCATACCCTACCATATTATAGCTCCCCATGGGGAATTATTTCGGCTCTTATCTGATGTTACACCTGACTTAATTTACGCATCCTGAGACCGTTGAACGGATGTGTGGGAAAGCTCCTTATACAATAACTTTTAATTGCCTCTTTCAAGTCCCTCAGTCTTGAGTAACAATTTTTTTATATTATCATTTTCTATTAACCTCAATCCCATCTCAAGTCCTCTAAAACTTTTAATCCACCCTAATTAACATATTCAAGTTAAGGAGTAGTTTATTCATTAAATTAAACACTGCTTCCATTCCACAGAACACAATGTTGGGCTTGCTCAGCCTTTAATTGCGAATTGATATTACGCCACTCTCTATTTACAAAATTAATTGAATATTGAAATAGCTGCTGCTGGGGATAGTTTACAAATCGTTTGTTTTTCAATCTATCATCATCTCAGTTTCATCTCAGGATCTCCTCGATGTCTGCAAGAGAGGATAATTATCATCTCTAATGCTTTTGAAAGGGAGATCGGAGGAGGCGTAATCAGGATTTTTTTAATATTGATTATTGATAGCTTTGGACAGGTGATTTCAACCGACAGGATTCAATTATTCAGTATGTCCTTTGGGTCCACCATGCATTTGCTTATTTAAATCTGAAAGCTTTCTATTCAAAACAATTAAAAAGGGTCAATCAGAGGAGACGAGTTTGTAAAGGAGAATGTTAATCTAATCAATTGAGAGGGAAGATTTACAGGCGGACTTCGTGGAACTGAAAGTTGTTCGGATCCCTTAGGAACAGTCATTTATTTTATGGGATATCGGTAATTTATCCAAGGCGGTTTATGGTAATCTCGTAATTGGGCACTTAGGTAGCCCTCTAAGTTAGTAGTATAAACTGGCAAAGTTCTTAGGTTTTAGATTAAGACAAATGCTATTGGGAGGTTGATAGGAGATTTTTATAGGGTTCGAAGGGATCGGGGTTAGTTAAAAAACGATTTTTATTATCTTACAATTAGTCCCGGTTCGAAACATAAAAAATACTACTCATTTTTAGGTGTTTTTGCCCCAAAATGCTGGACAAATGTCAAAATCAGAGCCCTTAAACCCAAAAATTGGGCACAAAAACCCTAAACCTCGATTTCTAACCCTGCCTAAAACCATTCTTCAGAGCTGGAGTCGGGGTAAAAAACCTCTAAACAACAACACGGAGTCGCGGAACATTAAAAACTTTAAAAGCCAAACCCCGCAACCCTTCAATACAATTCTATTCCATTGTGTATCTATTAATTTATTAGGAGAAGAATAGAGACAACCTGACGATCCTCTCTCAAAGATCTACCCCTATGAACCCCATATATCAAACCCAAGACAAGAATAGCCTAAGCTTTTTTTCTTACTTTTTTTCTGAATTGTAAACCCTCCTCAGGAGGAAGAATCAGAGGTTTGTAAAGCCAAAGCGTCCTTTTCCTTAGGATTAGACAGACGAGAAAAACTCGGTTTATTTATGTAGTTGGTTTATCCACGGGGTTGGACTCTTCTTAAAATCTCCGTTTAAAACATCTTCGCCTTAGAAAAATATACCTCCTTATGACGGGATATTGTAAAGGAAAACACAGGTGTGCTGGATTTGGAATATAGGGGCTTTTAGAGGCCTAAAACCCATCTTAAATCACAAACTCTGCTCAGGACGACGTGCACAATAACAATAAGATTTTTAAACCTTGAACGGAATACGGTTCTTTAAATTTGTAAGAAACCAGTCCAAAAATCTTCATTTCTGAAGGGTTCTACTTGCATGGGATTATCCGATCGGGCATTAATAATTTGATTTGAAAGCGCTTTGAAATTTGAAATTATTTTTAGTTGTGCAACTGGATTCAATTTTTGAGAAGATATGGAAGTTTACACCCCCGTTTGAACTAGTTTGTAAAATTGTCACCGTAACACTCACAAAAACGCAATTTAAAGCCCAAATCTTGGCCTGACGTAATCAATAACCGGCTCTCGAATTGATCTCCTCCAGTTGATTATGATTTTTTTCAGAAGTAAGTAGTTTTCTACTGGGGTTTTGAACTCTAAAGGAGTGGAACTGCAGATTGCAACCGGTTTTGACACACAAAACCCACCCCCACTCCCATTAAACGAACAGAACTTACTGTTCCTGATCACTACGCCTAAACAGATGAAGAGCTAATGACTAAAAGCAAACTGGTATTGACAAAACACCCTCTAAACTCCTACAAACTGATCTCAAGCTTGCATGGTCCTTTCCATAAAAATATAATGAGTTGAAATAAATAAACCCTGATTTAAAATTTAGAAAATAAATCAGAAAATTCAATCCCCTTGTCATTTTCCTAGACAAGTCATCTTAAATGACTCAAAATTTGTTTACCTAAAAACTTGTCCTGCTTTTTATAAGCTAATGCAGCCATTAACCTGAATCACATTTCTGTTTTAGCTAGACTACTAATTCATTCAACATCTTAATCTCACAAACAGAGGATTATCACACATATTAAAGCTTGCAAGGGTTAAATCTTACATTTATTACAGAGAGGCTGGGGAAATTTTTTATTGCAAGTTTACAGGCAAATTGCAAATTGTTTTCCTAACGGGCTAACCCTTGACACATTACATCCAGTTTCATGATCTGGCGGAATCTAATATGTGAAGGGGCGTTTTAACACGGTTGCATTTTCGAGGCAAAAAATTGGTTCATTTGGTAGCCCAAAGGATTCTCTTGAAAATCTAATCTGCAATATGCAATAGTATAAGTATAAAACAATGAACCCATCTTCGAAGCTACCTTAAAAGTTAAGACAAAAGATCTGAAAGTACCTCCTTTAAATTGTAAAGTACAAAAACCTTAAAATAAAAAAAAATCTGTACAACTGTAGATCCATAAATCTGCAATTATCCTTGTAAGATTACGACCCTTGAGAGGTTGTCTCCATGTTCCTGTGGTTTTAGGGTTGCCCTGCCTCAGGACCTATCTAAACTTAAGCATATATTCTATAGTTATTTTCCTCGTTTCTGGGAAGTTTAGGAAACACGAGAACATTTTTATGGCTTTAGACCTTTGGCTTCTCAGTGTCAGGTCTGAAGATTAAACCTTCATTTAATCCAAACCTGAGAGAGATACCTTAATCGCCTTAAGTACCTTATAATTTTACATCTATTTTACATAGAGATAGAGAACCAAACCCTTAGAGATCCCAAGGCACATTCTTTGAATTCTATTGGTCATTTTCTGACCCGTCAGACCTACCTGACTGTCAAGATATATGTCTCGAAACCTACATTCCAAGAACCGATAAGATATCCATTGGTTTAAATTCAATAAAATCAATCAAGAATTGTGACTTCTGACAACCATAGCATTCTGTCATAAAAGACAAACCTATTTTAAGAACAATAACATTACAAGGCCCGCTTATTTCCTGTTAGTAATTAACCTAACCAAGTATTAATACCTATACCAATTCATTCAGAAAAAAATCAACTTTGCGTATGGAATTAAATCAATTTACTCCGAAATAAATCCTACCAAATACGATGAATCCTCTTGATTTAAGTTCCCTTAGTACAGATGTTTTGGTAAAAAAAATGAATTTTTAATGTCGTATAAATCGTTAAACCTCAACTTACCCGTTAATACGATCCGAGTGAGTTATTGATGATGAAGCATCATGTTAAAGTAACTAAATGATTTATCCAGCTATGTTCTTCCCGAAACTAATTTCCTCCCTCTAATCACCTGCGGGTAATAGTGTTACTTGAATCAAGTTTCAAGGATAATCCTCACACCGGATAATAATCCAAAATAAGCAGGCAGATAGCAGATTATCCTTTAAGTGAATGTGAAATCATGAAATCATAAACCACACACGTGAGGCTCTCTTTCAAGAAAATCAACACATGCTGTAATTACTGTCTTCAGCCTTCAGTATCAGAATTAAAGATCCGAAAACACGAAAAAGAAAATCATGTGATTTTTTCTTTGCTAAAAATTGTTAAAAAAATTTCTTTCAGCACAAAGCAGTGAATAAATCGCACGGAACGGGAGAGAACGTGATATCCAGAATTCCAAGGTGAGATTTAATCTGATAGGGATCCCCTCACGATCTCCGCATGTGGATTTAAATCAAATTATTCCGTAAAAAATATTTACGGAACATGCACAATTATTAATAAACCGGCACTTATCTCGTCACAATTAATTACTTCTCGAGTTAATTAAACCCATTTAATAACTAGGTTTCAATTTCAAACTCACAGTTTTCGATTAAAAATCCCTTGTTTTTATTGAAATTACGAGTGAAAGTGTTTAAAAATTGTTCACAAAGACGATTATAATATGATCACAATACAGTGAATAGTTTCCAGTTAGTTTCAGGCTGTAGAATGTGAATAATTTCAACTGTAAAACAGTTAATTAAAAACAATGGTTTCGATTTCAGGACAACAATGCCTATGTCAACATCCCAGGCTCAGTTTTTATTATGACAGTTTGATATCGTTACACAATTCTAAATCATAAAACAATGGCTCAACCCAGTATATAATATTCAGAATTATAATAATAATAATATATTCTGTTCAACATTCCCCCATTCACTCTTAACGAACGCGAATGCCTCAAGAAGAAGAATCCGAGGTGGTCACATCCGCTTCAGACTTGGAATAATTTAAGCCTCGTATTAATTGTTAAAAAACAAGGAGAACCGCCCTAACTTTAGATTTATTAATTTCAACAATCAAGAGCCTCAACAATCAAAATTCAACAATGCAAACATTCGCAGAGAAGAAGCTAAACAGTTAAAACAATAATACTGCCGAATGTCACAATTTCTTAAATGGTCCGTTAATGAAGATGAGGATCCTCCCTTCTTGAGTAATAACTTTTAATTAAAATTTTAAATTGGAATTTAAAATTTTAAAAATTAGCTAACGATTGCCAAGAACTCGACTGGCTTCACGAAGTGTGGTCTGCTTATCTTCTGTCTCCTTGAGTAAATTCAGATCTGCTTTAATTAACACGGACCTTCGGTCACACTTGTATAATCCCAACTTCCAATGTATTTAGGATATGGAGTTCTTAATGAAGAAATACCAACCGTTTTTAAATGGCTCACTTGAGGTAGATTGTAATTATGAGCTGTTCTGCAAGTCAAATTAATCTTATGACTGCGGAATATTTTAGAATTGATAGTCAAGTATCTTATCCTATGTTTGTTATTGAGATTGTTTATGTTTCCGAATGTAAACAATGGCAGAGTGTTATTTAAAAACGAGACGAACAGACCTCATCTCTCTTCAACGCTTGTAACTCAACTGTTTGGGTTTACTATTCGTTGCTGTTGTAAATGTGGTCGGAGGGTCGACGGTGGTGGTGGTGGTAATCTCACAACTTTAGACGCCAAGCCAACTAATTCATTTGAAGGGGATGCTTCTGCCTTTTAACGCATTACTTATTGCCTGTATCGTTTGAATTGAATTGTCGAAGAGTTGTTTCTGTTAGAAAAGTTGTTACGGGCAAAGGATACAGTGTAAACTCAGCTTAATAAGTGTTTTCCGTGTCTAAATCCAGCTTCAAAACCTAATTAAATTTGGGATGGGGCTCTATTTTGGGGGAGGAGGGTTGGAACTGTCAAATTCCGCAATTACTTAACTTTTTTGTCTCAACTTATTTGTACAAACACAGATCAAGGAATATATGATTTGGTTAAAATTGAAAAAATCATTCAATGAAATTCAGTTTTCGATTTCTTAATATTCAACTATTATGGTAATACTTTTAAAGGCAACGACCCTCTCGTAAAAATGGGCATGTTTATAATTTGTTTTATATACAATCTTAGAAATATTGCACTAATTTTTAAATAATAAGGAACTTTAAAAAAAATAGAAACTTTGGTCGTGCCGGACAATTGTTACTATATAGATTTCTAAAAAACACTACTATTATATCACATAGACTATGCATACAAATACAACTCATCTCCACGTGTATTTCATTTCCATACAATCATTTGTAATTGGTTTGGTGGTGCCTGGCGGTATTCGGCTGTTAGTCAGTCAGTCCTCGTTACGTTATAAATCGCATATACATTATGTTCTGATTTTATTGTCTGTTCGTCTGACTGTTTGTCCAAATCTTTACGCTCCAACTACAGAAAACACGGATCAATTTTTTCGAGTATTAGTACTAATAAGTTTTAACAGGTTTATTTTATAAGATCATTCAATCCGCTCCGTCGTTTCATACTTTTATGGTTTCATAATTTGGTAGTCCGACTATTCGAGCATCTACGATACTTCAATAAATCTGTTTATGGTCGACTCCTTTAGATGATCCATCCTCCAGTCTTTCATCTCCATAAATTGTTGATGCTAAATCCTGAAGTCACTGAATCTAACGAGAATGGTCAGATATACCTTTGACTATTTACTGCGGTCATCCAGAATCTTCCATGATGCTTCCATTTCAATGTCTCGGAGATGTTGATTGTTAAAATATTTAAATAAAAACAAACACAAAAAATCGGAGAATACATGCCGACACTCATCCTCAGACAGACACAAACGCACTAAACTGAGCCTCTCTGTAGAATCAAGCACATTAATTCTGGCTACAGCTATTCCGAAAAAAGCTGAAATAGCATATTCTTCTTACAGTCATTAAAACTAACTTTAACAGTATTTCCTATAAGGTTTGACTAAGTAAATAATAAAAAAATATACTAAGCGATTTATTATTGTGTACAGCATGTGATAATACGGGTCTACATTATTCTAAAACTCTGACCTTCCAGCGTTTAATTACATGCTGTTTTCGATTTTTTTACTTAAATACTGTAGGCGCGTATTGCATGCATTAATGACTGCAGGTGCCAAATGATTTTATGAAATTGTCAAAACGATTCCGTTTTGAACGTATATACTTGGAATAGAGAACACGGGAAATATTTAAACTGGATTTAGTTTTGATACGATAACCCCATCTGATAAGACCAGTGCTAACTTAAAATGAATTTGTTTAATCGATGTATTTATATAAGAGTTTCACAATATTATGGGTTCGATTGCAAATTATAAAATACTCCTTCAAAGGCCCTTATAAGCTCTCTGGAAAGGCATGAGAATATTTAATCCACTCCGGTTAACTTAAGCCCAAAAAACATCTAATTATTCCGAGGATTTAGAACCACTGCAGATTAATGAGCAGCCATGGCGCCTAATTAAGGGAAACTGTATTGAATTACACAAGAAGAGATAATGAATGTACGGAGATCTAAAGCCCGCAAATCTCAACTAATCTTAATTGTTGATCATCAGTATTCAGCTCAGGATTATAGTTACTCTCGGAATTCCAATCCCTTTTGATCGAGTTTATTTAATAAAACTCGAGGGACAGAAAACTACTTTGGACACATTTTTCCAATTCAGTTTGGTCAAATTTAAAAACAAAAGAAAATGAACATCAAAGTGATTGAATCTTTAAGCATTGAAATTCCTACAAAACATTTAAGGTTGCTTATCACGGAGAAAATGAGAGAATCGAGCAAATGCTTCATACTGGGTTGTGGTGAAGAAGAGAAATAGGTACACTGTTTCTCCTCCTCATACTGTCCCTTCTGTTTTAACTCTTCTCAATTCTTCGCCTCTCCAAGAGCCGTGCACGCGATGACGTTCACAAACTTGAAAATGTGATTTGTAACTTTTTGCATACAATTAATTATGTAATTATTTATTAACTGGTACGGTTAATCCAACACCGAGGGCCTCACGTATAAAACGTTGACATTGACGAATTTTGACAAAGAAAAAAAAATCGGTATTTCGAAACCGGAAGACTTCCTAAGCTGTAGCGCTCTAGTCTAGGGTTTCAAATAAAATGTAATCGCGCTTATCGCGACCGCGGCGCGATGTTGTAACCTACTGTTTTGAAACCGGATAATTTCCTATATGGTACTATATAGTCACTACAACATTTATATAGCGCGCTATATACTATTGCGCGCATGTTACGGCTCGCGCGCGCTAATGGCTAAAATCTCAAAATGGCTATTTTACAACCGGACAACTTTCTATATGGTACTATATAGTCTCCATAACATGTATATATCGCGCTATATATATTATTACGCGCATGTTACGGCTCGCGCGTGCTAATGACTAAAATTTTAAAATGGCTATTTTGAAACCTGGCAACTTCCAATATGATACTATATAGTGTCTACAACATGTATATCGCGCGCTTTATACTATTGCGCGTATGTTACGGCTCGCGCGCGCTACCTGCAAATATTTCAAAATGGCTATTTCGTTAAACTGGGAAACTTCCAATATGACACTATATAGTCTCTACAACATGCATATAGCGCGCTATATATATTATTGCGTGCTTGTTACGGCTCGCGCGTGCTAATGACTAAAATTTTAAAATGGCTATTTTGAAACCGGGCAACTTCCAATATGATACTATATAGTGTCTACAACATGTATATCGCGCGCTTTATACTATTGCGCGTATGTTACGGCTCGCGCGCGCTACCTGCTAATATTTCAAAATGGCTATTTCGTTAAACTGGGAAACTTCCAATATGAAACTATATAGTCTCTACAACATGCATATAGCGCGCTATATATATTATTGCGTGCTTGTTACGGCTCGCGCGTGCTAATGATTAAAAATTTTAAAATGGCTATTTTGAAACCGGACAACTTCCAATATGATACTATATAGTGTCTACAACATGTATATCGCGCGCTTTATACTATTGCGCGCTTGTGACGGCTCGCGCGCGCTACCTGCTAAAATTTCAAAATGGCTATTTTGAGGGTCCAAGGGTCCAGCATAAACTTTGTATGCATTTGAATGAATTGCTCTAAAATGCTAAAAGGACCGCACACCACACCAACTTATAACGATAACCTTCCAATTTTTTTGGTTATAAACCCGACAACTTCCAGTATAGTTGCGCACACGCTAAGTATCATAAAAATAATACTTCGCTTTTAGTGCATGTACACGCAGCGCGCGACTGTTGAACGCGCTATAAGAAAAATGGTACTTTTAAACCAGAGAAGTTCATAAATAGTAGGTATATGAGTCCATTAGTAATATTAGAATTGGTATCTAGCATAACGCGCTGCGACGGGGTGGCTTTCGCTAATAGCTCTAAAAGTTGGTATTTTAAAACCGGACCAGTTCCTACATAGTAGTATACGAGTCGCCTTGTAACATTAGTATTGGCAAGAGCGCAATATTAGTGCGCTGCCGAAGGGTGGCGCCAGGGTAGTGTGTAAAAACTGAAAGCCGATCTTTTTAATTTTAATATTATTGAAGAGATGATTGAATATGTTGTATAAAATGTGGGGCAATAGGAATAGGCTACAAAAAACGATGTGTTTTTGGAGAAGAATATTAACATAAATATTACATAATATATATATAAATATAACTAATAAAAATTAGTAATGCGTACAAGGAAGCAGGGTATTATTAAAACGCTATGGTATGAATTTTTATGGGCTGTGGAATGTCATTGTTAGGGCACCAAAATCAAATGACGCAAATTATAACCTTGACATTAGATATTGTATACAACGAGTACATGGGAATTGGATAAAATACACATTCTATAAATTTCTTGGTAAAAACCCGCGTGCCACCTCCTTGCAGCGCAGTATATCATATATCGCGCATATGACAATACTAATATTACCAGGCGACTCATATACTACTATATAGGAACTTGTCGTGTTTCAAAATACCATTTTTTATATTGCGCGTTCAACAGTCGCGCTCCGCGCGTGCATGTACTAACACAACAGTATCATATTTTTTGTGAACCTTAGCATGTGCGCAACTATGCTGGAAGTGGTCCGGTTTCAAAATACCGATTTTAAATATTTTTTAGTTTTTTAAAATTGTTAATGTTAACGCCTAATGCGTGAGTGATGCTAGTTAGTTAGTGAACAGCTCTTGAAAAAAGTTAGGGTATGCTGGTGCTGAGATACGAATTTACCGGTATCTTTCCTATAGGCGGACGTTCACAAATTACATAACGGAAGAGGAGAAGGGGGGAGGGATTTTTTTTTACTTTTCATAAGTGCTAGCATTGCGGGCGGCCCTTTTTGCGTTACAAACTGGGAAGGGGGTGTGGATCTTCAAAATTTGGGTTTTTGAGTTACATCATTTATGAACGTTCCTTAATAGCTAAATACAACGACAGACTTTTACTTCAAAAAATTCCACAAACTTCAAAGCCACATGCAGTGCTAACGATCAATTAAATCTGAAAAATCGCTATTTTATGTTAATTATAAGTTATCGGTGAATAACTTAATAGAGCGATTTTTTCGATTTAATTGATCCTTAGCTCTGCATGTATTTTTGAAATTAGTTAGTTTTCTCCATTTATCTCTAAATGTAACAAGTTGGTGCTGATGATTACACATTGAGCTGATAGAGAGAATCACACGCGGGGATATTCAACCTTAAAAAGCTTCTAACAAGGGCAGTTTCACAAACCTCAAGCTCCGATTCACTTGCATTTTTTTCACTACTCATTTGATCGTAAATAGCGAGAAAATTAAACCTCCAATTTTATGTCGGTTAACAGTTAACAAAATTCCAAACATATAAAGTCATTAAAATTATTATAAAATACCTAGTCATAGTTCAATTTTAAATGGTTTCTCTGAGGTTTCTAAGCATACGGAGTTGTTTACTCAAACACATACAATGATCTTAATGTTCACGAAAAAAGTAAAAATACCAGTTTTAAATGCATATCAGAACTTAAAAGTTTGAAAATTGAAAAAAAAAATTGTAACAATTAATATTTATTATGCGACCTTCAATTTTTATTGTTACAAAAACCATTATTATTTTGACAAAATCCTATCATGCCAATTTCCATAAAATGGTATGCCATTTTCCATATTTATTATGTCAATTAAATGGTAGCTTAAAAAATTAAAAATAATAACTGGAAATTAGAGTATAATTAGTTGTTTTATGATCATTCGCCGCAACAAATTAAAGGACTTTAGCATCAGGTACTTCCCTCGTAAGCAGTGATATTCACGTTGTTGAATAAGCATTGCATTTGAATATTTTATTTTTTAGTCAGATGCCGATTTTGCAACTGAAAAGCCTACAAGTCATTAGAGGTCCTTGAAAAGTATTCGATAGTTGCAGTTGTACAGTCTTATCCCCATATCCTCTTAAAAACGATACGTTTAAGATCGTAATTGAATTACGATCCACTGCAATTTGAGATGGATGTAGTTCGTGAGCTAAGTAAATGAGAGCCCTCAAGTTTGCTTTCATTGACATGATGGATTTACTGCAGTCTCAAGAATCATTTTTTACCAAATAAAATTAACCACACGTTTTTGTACGTTCTTCTAACGTGAGTCAGCCTCGCCAATACTTGAGTACAGTTCGCATTTGAACCATAAACTGACAGGAGACAATTTACAATCCGCAACTGATGCAATGGACAGTTGAAGGTTGCGTAAATTTGAAGTCATGCAAAATAGTAAATAAGGATAACGTAAGGGTCATAATTCATAATATATAAGTCTCGACTACGATTGTTCTATTTTTGACATGTTGCAGATAAACTATGTTCAAGTCCAGATTTAAATTGCCAATAGTTAATATTGGTTAGCAATACCAGTATATCTGATCAAACATTTTTGACACTGAGTCTTCTACGTTTATTGGCGCTCATGTACTTAAACTTCTCCTACAATGCTAAAATAATCATTTAGAATTTAAAGCGCTTGCACGCTTGCAGAACGCACATATTTAAGTAAATAAACTTTGACAGATATGAGGCAAAATACGAATTCGATTTTTTGGTTAAACTTATTTGTTTTACGGCATTATAAAATATTGCCGAATTTAAAGTAACGCATTTCCTGAAATAACCCCCTTGTAAATACTTTATCTATATTTTTAAAATACCAGCCCTCTCCCCCAAATAAGTTACATCAGTATGCTCTTGATAAGAGAACAAGTGAAAGTCATATGATGTTGATCGATAAATCAACAACTAGTATCTTGATCTGTTTGTTTAGAGAATTTTGGAGTTGTAATGAATGTTAGACAAATAACTCATCAATATAAATAACTCCTCTTCCCAAAAATAACTTCTCACATTTAATTAATTAAAAGGTTTGGAAACATAACTTCTTTGACGGATATATTTCAGTAACTAAACTACAATATTTCCCATTTCACCCACCCACCCTGAATATGCCAGTCGAGTCAGTACACAGTAAGGGAATGGAGGATTAAATAAGAGATGTTTATATTGATTGATTAAACGAAATTGACGAATCTGTCAATGGAATTTCAATAGCTCGGTCGTGATGATAGTAATCGTGAAGTACAGATCTCGAAACAATTTGATTCCGCTTGGATTCTTTGGATCGATTTGTCGATGACATTGGAAGATAAAATAAAATTACGAGAGCGAGACTTTTCACAAACGTACGTTAGTTAGCCATGCTATTACTTGAATTTTTCTGTAATTGATTTAAACGAACTGACCTGGCCACATACAAATCTATAGAATTGTTTGGATATATTTCCGCTACATAATAGCTCCTAATCACTACATTAAATACTATGATAATTGATAAATGATAACAGTTGGGAACAACAATGAATTAGTGGCTGACTCCGTTAGTGCTTGTATTGAGTTTGAACTACTAATGAGAGAAGCGTCTGCAGATTAAAATACTATAACGCCTTTAAGATAAACACGACAAACAGAAATTTTAAATCGGGAGTACCCTAGATAATTAAATAAGAACCCTTGTATTCAGTCCCTTCTAAACAATTAATTCAAGCAAACATGTCCCCTATATACATAGTTGTATGTAACAAACAGTATGATGGGTTTTACAACATTAAAACAAAGCGTTGCGCTCTTGAGGGCTTTTATACCGAGATTTGCGGTATTTTTAATTACTCCATGAAATCGTATCAAGATCCGCTAACCAAGATTAATTTTAAAGACATGCTTTCCACAGCTATTATTTACATTACCGAAACTGGAGTATAAAATCATGAACAAAACTTAGTATGGTCATCACTTCATCAGACAGCAATAGACAGAACAACAACTACAACAAAGAAGTTATAAAATTAATTACAAGGTAAACCATTTTCTAATTATTGAAATTAAATTCAGGGATGTTAAAATTTTAAGTAATTTTACTTGAACATAAAATATTTCCAGATCATCTTATTTGTTGCCCTTATGGGTGTCATAGCCGTGTATGCTACGGAGACCAAGGAAGAAGTTGAAGCGGCATCAAACGCCAACAGGGAAGCGCGGTATTGGGGAGGTGTGTCTTTTATTAATTAAAATAATAAATTCTGACCTTTATGAAGTATGCCGGAATAACTTTGTCTAACTGACCTGACCGAATCGGAGTTCAAATACGGCAAAAAAACGCTAAACTTTTTCTTGTTATTTCACAGGTGGCTACGGAGGGTACGATGGTTATGGCGGTGGATATGGCGGGTACGGCGGGTTCGGCGGTGGATATGGCGGGTACGGCGGATTCCGGGGAGGATATGGTGGGTACGGCGGAGGTTGGGGTGGCGGTTATGGTGGAGGCGGAGGTGGCGGCGGGGGTGGAGGCGGAGGTGGAGGAGGAGGTGGAGGCGGAGGTGGAGGCGGCGGTGGTGGTCGGTAAAATGCTAATGAATGACATTTAATTTGATTTGTCCAATAACATATTATTCCAAATTTACAAGCATAGAACTATTTTACATTAAGTGTTTGTTTTGTTTTGATTCTATTAGTTTTAATAGCAGACGAGTAATATTCGATACTCAAAATGCTCGTATTTGTGATAGCTTGAAATTGGCTATCCCTTACTAATCTGATGGATAATTAAAAACTTTTAAACAATTGTAATCCCCCGTTAGTAATATTTGTGATGTTTTTAATCGATTCTCTCTGATTAAAGCCGGAATTGTGCATTATTTTTAAAAATTGCTAATGAATTTATTATAATCATTCCAAGTGTATTTGTATGTATGTCCAATATTGTTGCATTGTTGACTGTGTCAAAAGGAACTTTATTCATATTTTTTCTTTAGATTCTAAACATACTTTACGGAATGGAGATTTTTTCCTACTAGATTCTGATTTAGTGTGACAACAAATATTCATTTCAGTTGTGGTCGCGAGGTGCAGTGTTAAAGTTTCTGAGTTGGAACTACTGACTACGGTTATTTCATGTCTGCGCCTAGTGAAATATTTTCGCCACTTCGAAGACACAAACCAAGACAAACCATCTAGATATTTACCTATTATTAAACGAAAGATTAGAACAAGGTGGCGACGAATTTCAATTTAAAAACACTGATAACCCAACAGCGAGTAATCCACTGAAAAACCACAGGAGGCAAACAAGATTGCGAAGCTCAATAAATTACTTACTCTAAAAACGCCGCTTTCCCAGTTTTATCGAGTATTTCCGCTTAGTTATCCAATCTTACGAATGATTTTATAAGTCCCTTATACACTTCAATGGTCCCAGATTCTCTCAGTCGCTCATAAATCAGTTCCATCTGCTCCCAAATATGAGTTCGGAACTCAAACGACATTCGGACAGGATTAAGCTGTTCTGTCACTCGAAAACAGGATACGGATTTCGACAATGCCGATTAAAGATGAAAACGAAAATAGTCGACGAAAATAGTTCCTTCGCTCCCGAATCGCCAGTCATACAGCCGAGCTATTTTTTGTCTGGACGTTTTAGATCAGCTTCTATGATTTCTCTTTTAGCATCAAAGTCCACATCTACAATGGATACAATTTTGATAAGTTGTTCTTCCGACAAACCCCTCCGTTTGTAGTCCGTCGTAGACACCTCGTATGAAGTCTGGATATTCTCCATCTACCGTTAGAATAGACAATGAACGACTATAAAACGGCATCCCATCATCATAAATATCAAATGCAACAATTTTGAAACCCCATAGGATCATGTCTCTCGGATTTGAATAAGGAACGATTGCCAACATGTGTGATACTGGATTGTGACAGTGTTGGTACGGCTTGAAAGTCAGTAATGCTCGAATCTGAAAGTTGTAAAGTTTCAGATGGTAAATGATATGTGAATAATGAATGTGTAATAAGAAAGTGAATAAATAATTAGGATATGTGATATACTCTAATAATAAGAAATAGTAATTTATTTTACCTCTTTGAATAATTTAAATATAGTAATTTAACTGTAATCTGATTTCACTAATTAATTAAACTGATATTAATTATTAGGCTTATTATTCAATTACTAATTAATTATTCGTAACAACAGAAATTCACTTTGAATCACTTTAACACTTAATTTCACTTTTTATCACTAATAACACTTCTATACTTAATTTCACTATTAAGACAATGATATTTTATAATATGTATTTACTAATCAATAATAACTGTGAGTTAACTACTTACTGTAAAAATAACCATTTACTAGTTACAGTCGGGAAAGTCACACTCTCAGAGTCATTACTCATATGGAGGAGAAAGTAGAACTAACTGAAGTAAGGAAAATCGGGGTCCCTTTTATACTCGGGGTTCACCACTACCGCGACCTACTTCACTCAGAACGTTTAGTCTGCATTCAAATAAGGGATTATCGTTAATTTCTTTTGTTGTCTGACTAATTAACATGGAATTTGGATAATTTACATTTTTAAGAAACGTTTTCTGAAAAGGTCAATCTATTTTTAGATTCTAGAAATGACAGTGTCTGGAAATCCAGACGCTATCTAAACAGACAGACTTCGCCGTTCTTCAGTCTGAGGACGGCTCCATGGACTTTCTAGGCACATAAAATCAGATGTCTGAATTGATCTGCGTTTGACCTCAAAAAGTACGGAATTCCATTGAGTGGGAAATGTCATGGATGAGATAGAAGCTAGATCTTCTTCACTAATTGCAACTTGTGTAGGATTTTTACAGTACGGACAATAGAATTGCCAATTTTCGTCCTTCCGCTTATACGAAAGTAAGTATAAACGAATACTCGAGGTGGCAGCCTTGTGAATTCGAGACTAAATTCAGGAAAATTTTTGTTTCCAATGATTACAAAGGCCGAGCTACTATGAGAAGAGTAAGAGTATTTATTGATGGAAATTAAAGTTTCAATAAACATCCAACCTTTGTTCATCAAATGAATTATTACATTAACTGTACATCTTTCGTTCACTTAGATTATTGGCGAAATAACGATATGCTTGTTTTCAATGGCAGTGTGAATTGTCTATATAGGGTTGTTTTCTTTGTTCCTGTGTATTATGGCTTCCGCCGTGTTAATCATTTCGTTCTATTTTCGGAGGTACAAAGGTAAACGACGCCGAATTTACCCAATATGGCTAGGTTAATGTCTTATGTTCTTTTATTCTGTGCAAGTGTCGCTGAAAGGTAAATGATAAGTGGTGGGACCTCTTTTCAAAGCGAATTAAAGTAATTTAACATTACTTTTATTTCATTAACAGTTAAATATCTTTTAATTCCGTACATAAAACTTAACTTATTGGATGTTTTATCAATAACATATTCATATTGAGATTTAAAAGTTAAATTAGGATCTAATCTTACCCCGAGATATTTAAATTCGTACACTCTTTTTATAGTATTGTCACCTATTTTCATTTATTTTACATTCCAGTCATTTAACGATCTATCGTTCACTTTGTGGAATACCATAAACTCGGTTTTGGCATAGTTTATTTTAACAAAATTTTACACTATTGATTAATTCGATTCAAGGTTTTCTCTATTGCTTCCATAATGTCATTAATATTTGTTCCGTTTTTTATATACAACTAAATCATCAGCATACATGGTGTACTTAACATTGATTACATCAAAAATGTCATTAATGAACATGCCTGAACCTTGAGGTATACCAGTCGGATTTACATAATATTTGCAGTCTCCCTTGATTCGTATAACCCTCTTCTGTAAGTAGCTCTGTAACACGTTTACATATCTGGTTCCAAATTATAATTGTCCATAGCTTTTCCAACTAATAATCGTCTGTTTACGCTATCGAACGCTTTACATTGATCTATAAATACCGCCCCCACCTTTCCTTTTGGTACATCTAGAGATTCCTAAATAAAATTAGTAGATACTGTCAGTGCAGTATGACACGACATTTGTACCCGATACCCGCATGTTGGTTAGTATTTAACATGGAATCCACTCTTTGTTGTAATCGACTAAATAATATTCGTTCCAACAATGATACGATACACAATACCAATAATCCTGGAGATGCAAGGTCCTTGGTTTAAGTCCCTTAAACCCGATGATCCCTTAATCCGAATCCCTGAATTATGAGATGTGAAATGAGATGTGAAATAAGAAGATGATAAATGAGATGATGAGAAATGGCCGGAAACACGAGGCAAGAAGTACAGGTAATGGTAACGCATAGGTCACGGTTTATTGGAGCTCTGAAGAGCTCCGTAGATCTGAAATGACTGGCTGGAGAATCCCCAGTCCAGGTACATTTATTGCCAATTGGGCGTGGGTTCTCTTGAACCCACTTCATATATCTTATTATATTTTAGAATATTGATGGAATGGATACCTACAACGTGACACCAGCTCTGTGTTGGGCCACACAGATGCATTTGCTGGTTAAAGTTCAGCAATACTAGGCAACACGGGAACGTAATGAGGTCCAACTGATTCCGTTCAAGTTACCGGGTAGAGGACGAACCGTAGGCCAGGGCAACTTTTCCGCGCTGGTCGTAATCAGAGTCTCACTACGGTCGTGTACCTATCTTATTATTTTCCACAATGTAGACTTTTTTGCGATATTTTGTTTTAAAAAAACGACTTTCAAAATTGTACGGTGTCTAAATTTTCTATCACATTTTAATAGTTTGTGTTTCTAGCTTATGAAGCTTATGAATACGAAATTCATTAAAGACAAACACAATTGACTATACAAAAATAATTAAACAAAAACCTAAAATAAACTTTGATAAATCTGGCCGTATCTTCTTTCTTTCATATATTAATCAAATAGTATTACGGGAAAACACATTTAATCTTCTTGACGTTTCCTGCGTTTTCAATCGTTGAAATCTCAACTTTGGATTTAAATTTAATTTAATTTGTCATTGATTCGTTCATTTGGTTTGAGCATAACACAGGGTCACACAGGGTCTGTCAACTGTATGATACATGGGTGCATAAGTAAATACTTGTATCATACATATTTAAAACATGTCATTAGAAAAGTCAAATAACGTTTAGAATCGGACGTTATACATTAAGATAAGGACAATTTACTGTGATTATTAGGTGTTGGAAACACTTTATGCGAATACATTTTTGTACACATATTCTAGGGACTACGCCAAAGGCAAAGTTTAAGCCTTGGTTAAATCGGTCACACCCCCTGTCCTCCAATAATTAAACCCCCCACAAAACTATTAAATTAGTAGGAACCGCTTATTCATTTGAAAACTGCCGTTTAAGTACATTACATACTCAATGTCTATCATCAACACATGATAACATACCGACACTACATGTCAGGGTGGAAATCCTTACTTTTGGGTGCTGGTAGAAAAAAATTTTTCTTCCCGAAATCCTGACTAACTAAAACGGTTAAAAATTTTCCGCTTTTGCATAGCCTAAACCGCGTATGCTCCATGCTTATTAAATAATTTTTTTTACATATTTATTTGATGCAATAATGATCAATTTTGTATTACACACATGACACAAACTCGCAGTATTCAATATAGCAACACTATCACGTATAGTAAAAAACTCCATCTTAATTATAAATTTCATTATTACAAAGAGGGCAGAGATACAGAGATACTAAAGATACAATTAGGGCATTTACAGAATTTTTCATTTTAAATGATCTAGTTGTTAAAAATGCTGACAAAAATGCAGGGATTTGTGTAATGAATAGAAGCGATTATAATAACGAAGTTTTACGATTATTAGATAATGAAACAGTGTATTGCCCTTCCACAAGAGGACATTTCCTTAACAGTGTGGATAACTTTGTCGATAAAGTAAAATGTCTTAAACTAACGTTGCCAAATGATTTTAAACTTGAAAAATTGATAATTAACGATTTTCAACCTGCATCATTCTACATCCTTCCTAAGATGCATAAATCATTTATTACATTTCCACCAGGGAGACCGATAAGCAGCACACTTAAAACTGTGAATAGAAATATAAGTGGTTTACTTGACTTCATATTAAAACCTATAATGAATCATATTCCGAATCTAATTTTAGATACTTCACATTTTTTATTACTATTAAAACATTTTGAATTAAAAGAGTCGTCTAAATACGTTTTAATTACATATGATGTCGATAACATGTATACAAATCTAAATGTTAATTGTTGTAAACGTCATTGTTGTAATGCTTTCGAAAAATATAAAAAATTCATTTCCTTCCCTTTCAGTTTTAATGGTAAACAATTAGAAAAACTATTAAGTCTGAGTTTTGATTACAGTTATTTAAAATATGAAGATGAATTCTTCTTTCAAAGGAAAGGCATACAGATGGGTAATTCAGCCTCTGTTTCCACAGCTAATATTACAGCATTTTTTGAATTAGAACAATTATTTCTGAATAAACCAGAAATTGAGTTCAATGTTAGATTTGTAGACGATGGCTTCCTAATATTAAATACATACAACATTGATAATGTAGAAAATTGGTGCAACTCTACTTTTAGACACGACTCTCTAACTTTTACATTTAATCATAGTACAATAGGTTTAAACTTTTTAGATCTTCAAATTAACTTTACATATGATAACAAACTTATAACATCCCTGTATACTAAACCTATGTCTAGACAAAGCTATTTACATTATCAGTCCAACCATCCAAAACATTTAATGAATTCACTGCCTTATTCACAAGGTTTAAGAATAATTCGTATATGTTCACAATATAAAACAAGAATGCTGGAATTAGACAGAATGATGAGAAAATTTATAAATAGAGGTTACCCTGTAACAGTCCTTAAAAAATGTCAAGAAAGGTTAACCACTATTCAAAGAGAAGATCTGCTGAAACCAAACAAGCCCTTTATATTTAGTAACCTTAGAATACATAATCCACATTTACTTAGCATGTATAACGTTAATTGTATTCCTGCAACTCTCAATCCTCAGAACAAAATGTATATCGTCATGCCTTTTTACAAAAATATTTGGAAAATGAACACTCTAGTCACAGAGTTCATTTTAGAGCAAGTTCAACAATGTAATGATAATAGGATGAGAGAGATAGTAGAAAACATGGAAATTATTGTTGCCTACTCTAAAGTTGACTGTTTAGAGAACCTTTGTAAGCCAAAATCCAAATAATCAACTATGTAAAACTAAAATTGTAAGTTCTTGTAGTCTCAGTCCGATTTTAATGTAACTCCAGACAGGACAGACACACTCCATCAACAAAAATTAAAATAAAACCAAAGGTACGTAAATTGTTGATAGCATTTAACCTTATATATATATTGTAATTAGTAATTTTAACTTAATCTCACTGTAATTCGTAAAATTAATTTGTGATATACTTTGGAATTCATAAATCATATAAAATCTTAATAATTGTATTTATAATATATGATGTTTTTCATTTCAGCCTGATGAAAATTACAGAAACGCGTCGCAAATGGTGAGAAATAAAATGAGTGATTTAAGATAAAACTGTCAGTTTGAAGTGTATTTTATTACAATTTGCATTAATTAAATACACTTTACAGAAAGTAATATCTTAATTTATTCTACATGACATTTGACCTATTTTATCATTTTTACGGATGTTTTTAAGGATACAAAGTCCAAAATATACCATTGATCAGATCTTAGACAGTTTCTTAGATCTACTCAACTTGGAGTGTAATCGGGCGTGGACGTGAGAATGAAATCATTCGATATATATATATATACGTTACATTATATTTCTATAATTATATTGAAAAGCATTTACTTATGTATTTTATGCATGAAGAGTTTATAGAGTCGATGGATCAACTTTGGTTTGACTTCTCGACTGCGAAGCCTCGCTAGTCTAGTGGTCTAAGCATTTCAATCTTAGTACTGCTGTACTGGTTTCGAAACATCCAGTCGGTGAATTGACTTGTTTTTGCAAATTTGACGTCATCCTTGATTTGAGTAATCAATCCCAGGAAAGTTAAAGTATCTGGGCAACGAGATAAACATTTCCATAATTAACTGATAATCAAATAGTTTCCCTTATTCCTCGAGTAGAGTCTAGTGGGTTCGCCTGGTCCTCAAATCTAGCCTGAATAGGGCTGCTGATAACATCTCCCAATGTGATCCTAGTTAGAATCATAACATTTCTTTCCACTTCGGTGGGAGTCTTGATCGTAACCTGAACATTTTTCTTATGAGTTGTTTATGGTTTTGTTTACTTTGTTAAATGTAATACTGTTTATATATTTGGGTTTGAAGGACCATGTAATGTTTAGAATATTTGATTGATTGAGGTGATTGGGTATTGTGCAGAGTGATTTGTTGTGAGTTGTAAATTATAAATCAGTATCACCGTGGAGTTTGTCAGCGCAGCAGCTCATTCTCTCGCACTGCTTAACTGTCTAGTACCCTTGAATACTAGTGCCCTAGATTAATTCTTAAGATATTTCGACACTTTAATTTAGCTGACTTATTGTTGATTAAAGGGGTCAAATAAATTATACTTGTCTTCGTATTATAAACCATTTGTTTACACGGATCATTATTATCATCTTATTCTGGAACTGGTAGAAACTGTAGAAACCTGTTGAGGTAGATCAAGCAATTGGCTCAAGTTAGACGAACGGATAGTAGTCTAAAAGTGCAGCCTCCTCGTAGGACTTGTTTGGTGTGTAGCTTTTGGGACTCGTTGATCTGCCAATACACAACTGAACTACGAACTAAAAGTTATGGGTAATATGACCAGATCCTTTGATTTGGCTGTGTCTTGACTGTGGAAGACTAATAGTTACAAATAATAGGACCAGATCCAGTGACTTGACTTTGTCTTGGCTTTGGAAGACTTAGTCACAAGTAATAAATCCAGAACCAGTAACTTGACTTTGGATTGGATTTGGAAGGTAGTGGCTACCATACGAAGCATTGCAACTACGTGTCACAAATCCAGTTCGTTGATATTTTCATCGAATAGGTGACTGTCTATCAACAAGTGCCAATTCTCTCTTCCATTGAAATGTGTATCCAGAGAAGTTTCCATTAGCTTTTTAGATTCTTGTGCAGGACGAGGAGCTTGTAACGTGACCCTGATCTCTCTCTCTCAACAGTTTTTAGAACTATAATTGTTCAGTTGTGCAAATTAAGTGTCAATATATTTTCCATGTCTTTCACAACCGCATCGCAATGAGTTCTAGCTAAACCCGTTAAGTCAAGTGCAGTACATTAGGTATGTTATTATACAATGCTAGAAATTTGAGAAACTTATAATATATATCTAGTTGGTCATATGACAGTCCATATGAACTCGAACTGATTGTGCTAGGCCTCCGTCGGCTATTTCACCTCCTGCTTGGCTAGACGTTCTGATTTTTGTGGATTTATACAAATACTCTGGAGCTAACGCTTAAATTCCTTCATACAAAGTTTTATATTCTTCCATTAGAACGTCAATACTTAAATCTTGATCGAGATTTTCTGTTGCCTTTGCCAATGTAGAATACTGCTCCAATTCTTGTCTCCAACATCATCTGGATTTAATCTTGTAACTACTGTGATGTTCAACAAGTTTCCTAGTTTTTTAAGTGGAAGTTTTGATGCTTTCCAAGTATTAACCAGCTCTTAAATTCGAAGTTTTTAATAAACTCTTCGGCTACTGACAACAAAGTCGGAAATAATTCAGTATCAATTTGTGAAATATCCAATTTTGAAGGATCTAGTTATTCGGTCATTTTTGTTATACTGTTAATATGTGTTTCCAAAATAAAAGCTATACCCCAAGTTGGAATTTCTATATTTTGAACAGAATTTGATGCATTTCCTATCACCTGATATGCCTCCACATAGCAACACAAAAGGACCATGATTGATTCTATTTATATCATCAAACTGTTCTCTGTTAATTAATCTAAAATAGTACTTGTAGATGGGGCCCTTTTTCAATTACTTCAGATAAATAAGTGGCAAACCTTGTGTCCGAGAAGTGACCTGCCAACAATTGCCATTAGGATGAGCAGGATCCCAATGAATTGTGTTATACATGGAGAAAAATGCTTCAAACTAATTTTACACTTTATTTAACACTTTTTTATTTCACGCGATCAGGCTTGTTGTTTTGGTGTTTTCTGGAGTCTTATTCTATTCGTTTATTATCTTAGACTCAAAGGAAGAATGGTTCTAATCCAGATGCCATGGACACCTTAAATTCAACAATTCCGAACCAATCAACGTCACATACCTCAAAATAGGTTCTCATTAATGCCATTATATGACATTCCCCAGCTATCAAAAAGCCACTCCGTCGTTTTATTAATTTTAAAAAACTATTACACCTTCCTGAGGAGATCACAGAAATACAATACAGTAAGATATACACAATATATATAGCAATGAAATCTAATAATAAGTTCCTTCATAATTTAACAAAGATTCCAAAAATTCCCGAACCTGTAAAATTGTTGTTTTTCAAATTCAGTAATTCTCTGGGTGATATTTTATTAACAAAGTTATTTCTTAGTTCAAAGTTGTACTTGAAAAGTCCAAAATTTTTAGTGTCGCGTTGATCAAAACAAAGCTGGCATGTAATTTTGTCTGCTCTTGCTCAGATGGCAAAACTTCAGGGGCATAATTTATAATCTGCGGTGCGGTCACCCAACTTTATACACTGGTTCCATGGGTCATAGACTTAGTTTGAATTTGGATCAAATCAGTCACACACCCTGCCCTCCATAAATTAAGCCACCCTAAAGTACAATTAAATTTGTAGAAAACTCGTAAATCTTTTTATCGCTTAGGGAGTTTATATTCCTATTCCACGTCTATCAACTACACATGATACCACCCCAAAGCATTCATGTGAAGATAAAAATTAAAAAATTAAGTGTGAAACCCGAGAATTTTGGAGGAATTGAGATATTAGTTTGTGACATTATTTCCATGTGTCAAAGAACAAACTTGACATACTTAAGACCACTCACACTGATCGGTATGTAAAATACGAGTTTTTGGTAAAATTGTATTAAATTAAATAATTTTCTTTTAATTTTAAGATTTTGTTGATTGTTTATTTATTAGCTCGCCTATTGAAAATAGGGTTTAGAGCTAATGATGTCTACCAGTCCGTCTGTCCGTCTGTCTGTCTGTCTGTCCGTCCGGCCTTTTTCTCAATGTAAATCAAGACAAATTGCAAAGTGCCAGAAGCAGATGGAAGCAGACTTTTGAGGTTTGATATGAATTGCGAAACATGAAAATGGCTTTCGAGGAATTCGTATTGGTTTATATACCAAATCTATGTATATGACCTGGATGCCCCTTTTCTAAATTTAAAACAATTTTAAGACATTTTGAGGTTTGATATGGACTGCGAAACATGAAAATGGTTTTCGAGGAAATCGTATTGGTTTATATACCAAATGTTTTTTAAAGAATTTATTTTGCTTTAAATAGATAATTAAAGCGACATATTTGGAAACAGGAATGATATATATAAATCAATACGATTTGAAACAATAATCAAATTTTAAAGGAAATTACATATTTTCTATACAGAACAACAATTTAGGGTTCGTAAAAGCCTTAATTGGGGCATTTTATAATATTGTTTCATGATCTGTTCAAATTGATCCAAAAATTGAATCTCTCATTTAAAAACCGTATTTTTTATTTAAACAAATTGATATAAACTACAGCTAAAAAGAGACTTCTAAGTTGAGTCGCTCTCAAAAGAATCAAACAAGAATAATCTTCAGGTTTTTCAAATACTTCTGTTTCTGAAACTACATTTGCCTCAATATGGGCCTCTCTCTCTCTCGTACTACTTTAAAGTGTACCTTACTCTTAGATTTTATAGACTTACATCGTCTTGCTATTCAAGTGATGAAGACAGACTAGACTGAAAACATTTTTTATTAAACAATTTGAAATATTTTGGCAAATCCAATATGAACACTATAACCCTAATTACCTTTAGTTACATGCCGAAACGGATGAGATTTAATAATAATAAGAGCGAAGTATCGGTTTAATGAAAATTATGAGTGGTCATATTACAGTATTTCCTCAATAGGTACCGGTCTTAAAACTAAATTTCTCAAAAACTACTAATCCAATTTTGTGACTGAACATCCTGTATATAACTCTCATATGGTTTTAAAATCATCATTCATCAGCACTAGAGAGGTGAGAAATAAAAAACTCTCAGATAAGACTAACCTAAATTGTTTTTTTCATTGTCCTTATCTCCAAAAGATTGAAATAGCGTACATCGTCATGCCCAATAGATTGTTAGAATTCGGTTAAATTTAAATTGTTTCATTTTGAAAATACATTTTCTGGGTTTATTTTATGAGCGGCGGACCCAACTAGTAGGGTAACCTTTTGTATATCTTGTTATATTATTTTGCATAAGGCAAGAAAGTAAGCGAGCAATAACAGAACGATGGATCTATCGCATTGTTATTTTGCTGCTCCAACATGTTATATTCATTTTTACTTTTGGATAAAATCGGAAAAAATTCTGTAGTTTTGGTTCTTTGGTTAGTGTTTATATGGATGCCGTTGTCTGTCCGTATTTCATGTCGTGACGATTACTGCCAGGCCAGGTTCGAGGATGGAACACATTGGTTGATAGGTTGACCCGTAGGGGTCATCCAAAGGTTTTGTCAAGGGAATGTGTTTAAAATACATACAAATTTAACGGTATAAAGGGTTAGGTGATATTTTTGAAAGCCAAAGAGCCCTTTAGAGTTGCTTGGATAGGTTTTTCAATTCAACGTAAGTTGGTAGTTGCCCGGTATACAAAACTGTATCTGTATAAAACCCTAGCTGTTTTGGGGAAATTGGGATATGCGTGTTAAACGATCCCCGTTAATTTTTGGTTAGAACATTTTTGATATGTATTTGAGACCAGTCCCACCTACAACAGGTGCGAAACCTGATGTTTTCAACACTTGGTTACACCCGTTGCATCGGTTTTTAAAAGGTAAAACCCTTTTATGGTTTGGCTTGGTCTGTCCGTCAGTTCGTTCTCTAACTAGGGAACGGTTAAATTTGTTCAGTTTTTTTGAATATGTAATCTACGGGTTCTAACTCACGTTCAGTTCGAAGTTGGGTCATTTCGGTCACACCCTCTGGATTTTTTCAATTTACCAGTGTTAAATAACCGCCATCATCATGTTATTTATTTATAGAAGTGATGCCCTTACAAGGAAGGTAGATTACATCACAGCAGTAGTTGTTAAAAATAGTAGTAATGGGTAATGCTGGTCCGACACCACCGGCACGACGCACGTTCTCTAACACGTCGACTATATGTACGACTTTACTCTATCGTTGGGAAAATCTGAGATTCTTGTACAAAACTATCGTACGTGTCAGATAGCAAAGGTAAATGTTATTCGACGGCTTGTGTCGTGGAGTTTTACCTTTTCTCGATTTTTAACGGTTTATTATCATTATGTATTTACAATTTCTCTTCCTGGATCGAGGCCCATATTGAGGCAAATGTAGTTTCAGAAACAGAAGTATTTGAAAAACCTGAAGATTATTCTTGTTTGATTCTTTTGAGAGCGACTCAACTTAGAAGTCTCTTTTTAGCTGTAGTTTATTTAATTGTTTTAAGTGAAAATTGAAAAAAAAATAACATGGGAGGGATAGGGCAAAATCAAGGGGGTGTGGCCAATAAAATGCTCTTTTTGTAACTATATGTACTGTAGTTGTAATGGTATGGATATATATAGTCTATCAGGAGAGTTTCGAAAGAATAATTTAACATCGGGGAGATCCCAGGGGATGCGACTAATTCAGCCCAACTTCAAACCCATTATCGTGAGCCGAATACCATTTGTATAAAATCTTATGACTCCAGGTTAATCCGTTCAAGAATTAGGCATCATAATGTGTTTGGGGGGGGTATTTAATAGGGATTCGAAACAAACCGTTGTTTTGACTCTTACCACGAGTATATGAAGTTTGGTAACTCTAGATCAATTCATTAGTGATATCGTTTTCATTGGGTTTTGGAGCTTTTTACTTATACGGGTTCAAGGGGTATGTTTGATTTGACGCAACTGCAAGCTCAGCCTCCTTTTGTATTCTTAGAACATGTGTATGAAATTTGGTGACCTTTGGACGAACTGTTCTCAAGATATCGACGTGACAGTTGGACGGACGGATTGGGTATTCGCATACTTAAAACGACTGGCAATGTTTACATTCATAACATAACAAATAAACCATTGAAATATGGAGTTGCCCCATTTGGCCCGGCACAAACCCGGTGTGAGTGGTCCCGTGTCTATTGCGGGTGTCCCTGTCATGTGGGAGTCATTTAGCATTGAAATCTCAAGTCGCCCCATTTGGCCCGGCTTACACCCGGTGTGAGGGAGTAGTCCCGTGTCTATTGGGGGTGTCCCTGGCATGTGGGAGTCATTTATCATTGAAATCTCAAGTTGCCCCATTTGGCCCGGCACAAACCCGGTGTGAGTGGGAGTGGTCCCGTGTCTATTGCGGGTGTCCCTGTCATGTGGGAGTCATTTAGCATTGAAATCTCAAGTTGCCCATTTGGCCCGGCTTACACCCGGTGTGAGTGGGAGTGGTCCCGTGTCTATTGCGGGTGTCCCTGTCATGTGGGAGTCATTTAGCATTGAAATCTCAAGTCGCCCCGTTTAGCCCGGCTTACACCCGGTGTGAGGGAGTAGTCCCGTGTCTATTGGGGGTGTCCCTGGCATGTGGGAGTCATTTATCATTGAAATCTCAAGTTGCCCCATTTGGCCCGGCACAAACCCGGTGTGAGTGGGAGTGGTCCCGTGTCTATTGCGGGTGTCCCTGTCATGTGGGAGTCATTTAGCATTGAAATCTCAAGTTGCCCCATTTGGCCCGGCTTACACCCGGTGTGAGTGGGAGTGGTCCCGTGTCTATTGCGGGTGTCCCTGTCATGTGGGAGTCATTTATCATTGAAATCTCAAGTTGCCCCATTTGTCCCGGCACAAACCCGGTGTGAGTGGGAGTGGTCCCGTCCCGTCCCATCCCTTAATAACCTTTTTAAGGTTCATGGAGTACATGTTCTAGTATTGGCATGTGTGATACATATTAGGAGCCTACTGACCGAAGTTAAAAATCGTTCAATTATCCCCCCCCCCGATTGGAAGCTTTAGTTCTGATATTTTTAGTATTTCGGTTATTATCACTTAAAAGGCCTCTTTTTGAGGCACAACGCTCAATACCTGCAACTGAAGGATTTTAGTAAGGAAGGGGAATGGATCTCTCTTTTGGTAAGGTAAGGTCTTTTGGTAGGCTTTGATAAGTACTTGGTACAGTGTCTGGACCTATACTAATATCCGGTACTATAACGACAGCTATATGATATAGCAGTTAGATGATATTGCCTATAAGGAAACTTTGAACATGCATATCTTGGTCGGTTTTCAACCGATTTTTTTTAATAAAAAAATTGTATAGTTTTTCCTATATGAGAATCAATAAAAGGTTGTGCTATTGGCCAGAATATAGTGATTTGGCCAAAAAACGGCGATTTCAAATTTAGTCTTATATGGTTTAGCGTGTTTAAATCACAAAAAATTAACATTTGAGATTAAATGACACTGGCAAAGTGAATTTTCCACCTTTTTTATTCTTTCAATTTTTTCGATACAATGCACCCCTGAGGCTGTAGGTCTGACTAAAGATTTCCAGGGGGGGGGTGAACGCATACTAAGGTGAAACCGTTACCATGGCCAACACCATGTACTCTTTGCCTCAACTTAGAAAAATTGATTTTAACTGCAATTGACAAAAACAATTATCATATTATTATTAGTCATTATATTTGGAAACAGTCATATTGTAATATTGTAGTCAATGTATTTTGGAATAATTCTCAAATTGTCAGTTTTTTCACATATTTGTTATGGAAACTATCTTTATCGTGTCAGTATACTCTTGTGGATATAAATCAATATTCACAGAACAATTACGGGATTAAAACGCAGTCGTCTAGGTAAACGCAAATTATGATATTTTGATATCATTTTTAATAGTTTTTCTTGTTATAGCAAAGCAACACGATTTCAAGTAATATTGAACAACAATCTTTATGAATTGTGCGAGCTGTCGTTAACGTTTACAACGTTTTATTTATCAAATAAAAACAACTTCGGCATTAAATTTAAGTAAATATGTATTTATATAATGTGCTTTTTAAATCATTAGATTGTACAAACTATTAAACTAATAAAAATTTAGAATTCCATCCAGAAATGCATTTACAAAATTCAGGGTAAAACAACTACTGCATAATCTCTACACGGCTATGTTGGGAACAGAGAGACACTTTTTCTGAGATGAAGACTAAAACTGCGACTGTAATTCCGATTCCAAATGTCACAAATACTCCAAGTATATTACCCCGCATGTTTATAGGAGTTGGACCCATACGATCTTGTTGTTTTAACAAATTCTCAAGGCCAATCGTCTCTTTCTTCAATCTCTCAGCGAAATGCCACAATTTGGTCAAAAAGGTTGAGATTCCCGATTCTAAGGTAGCAGTTAGTCGTTGCAAAGTGCGGGAACTGTACCAGTTGTGAAGACGCCATCCTACTTGAACATGGAATACCTGCTCCTTTCCAATGTAGAGCTCCGAAAATGGAGCCGACATTTTAATTCTGCTTGCTACACTTTGGAGATTTCTTAAATTTGAAAACAGGGCTATTTCCTTACAACTACTCAGAGCATCAAATATGGAGATGTTTTCTGATCCGACATATGGCTTAACATGCATTTTCAAAAATGCCACTCGTTCTTGACTAATTTGCCACCCTAATGAGTCAATTAGGATATCAAAGAGTGACTTTGGAGAAAACCATATTTGGCTAAGAATCTTGAAGTTGCTATCGACCAGCTGATTGAAATTTTCGTACGGGATTGGTAACAATGGCTCACTCAGTTCAGTAATTCTGCTTCCTTTATAAGCATTTGTAAGTACAATAGACGTAAGAAGCCAGGCGCTTATAATCCAGTATTTGGCCATTTCCCTCTTTTTGTTATCCATTGCTTCGTCGGACTGATCAAGAAGGAGTTTTGACAAAATAAAGAATGTCATAAAATCCGGTCCTTTGTTTTTACTGTAATTCGAAAGGGTAGAAGTCATCCAAAGAGCTATGACTGCTAACGATATACAAATCCACGTCAGAGTGTCGTAGGCATAAGTCATGACATAAAATGATATGGAATTCATTTCCGGTCGCCCACAGCTTAAAAAAGTAAAATAGTCATCTTCTCGAACTAAGGATATTTTGAAAGTTGTATCAAACTGCAAAGCTTGAGCTGTTTGGATACGATCGCAAAAAAATGACTCTCGAGTTATTTTCCTCGCTTCTTTCTTCAGGTATTCGCAAATGCCGTAGTCGAAACACAAAGAAGCGTTTGGAGAAATGGCTTGCAGAAGAATAAACTGAGATAGCGCTTCTGGATCCAGGGATTCCCACAAGCGATGCCTGGATTTCGGTCCTATTTGAAACCTGATTTCAACAGCTTTATATTTTTCATTCTCATTGTGACTTGTAAAAATAAGCCAAGGGATATTGTAGCTCATTGAATTTACTTTTTCTAAAATCCTGTTCAATTTTGTCCTCTGAAGTAAAGATGAGCCTAAGTTAGTGGAACGGACTGGTAACCAAGTTTTAGAATACCTGGTACAGAGTTGACATGCAACTTCCAGGTCTTCTATTATGACGCTCTTTCTGAGATTCGTATACGCTTCTTGGTTTGAAATGAACATAAGGATTTCATGTCCCTTGAAAATATTATTGAATTCTATCATTGTATTGGACCATGCGAGTAAAATTTGCCAAGAAGGTTTCTCGGTAACTAGAATTCGGTAGGTCTGTCTTGAGAAGGTGTTGAACCATCCTGGCGACCCCGAAAAGTAGGGACTGTTTGAATATATTCCGTTAAAGAAAGAAACAAAGGCTGTTGTCAATCGAAAGATCCCATAGCTGTACAAGTCGGGTGCTTCTAATTCTCTGCTTGGTAGGATGTAGAATTGAGCTTGGCAAGTCCACCGGGCCTCGACTGATTTGTCAATTATCTTTGGAGTACAGGTTTCGCTGTTGAAAGTTGCATTCCCAGATGGACTTTCGACGAATTGGAAACAGTAAATATATTGGCGAGACTTGCCTGAATTCCGCCACTGGCCAATGATATTATATCGTTTAAGGATAACGGGGTGGTGGAAAGGATTAAAATCTATCCCTTGATAGTTTATTATCTCGATAAGACAGTCGCCTACTACATTCAAGTAGTCGTTAAGATTTTGGATTATTAAACCCACGTATTTGGGGTTAGTTGGGAAAATGTTTAAACTATAGCAAGCGGTTAGGTATATAACGAAATATACCTTTAAAGCTGAGTTTTGTTGTTTCATATTTGGATAGGTTTTGAAATTTAAAATTGCTTTGGTCTGTCTGTCTGATTTCGACAGACCGACCAAAATGTTCATACAATTGATAATAGAAGTAAATAGTAATCATAAATACCAACAAGAGCACATTTCCATCTTTGTCAGACCGATGTTTTTCAAACCATTCAAAAAAATAACTCGATAACGATAATTTAATGTTGGAATTATCGGTACATTAAATATGTTTGAGCTAGTAGAGGTTGAACTGTTGTGGACGTGTGCACTATTTCACGGATTCCAATAGTAAACACTTGTTTGCATTTTGGGTAAATGCAAGTTCTCGCACATTACTATGTTTTGGGTCCTCCAATGTTACTCCCTATAGAAACGTTTGACGACCCGAACATGGGTTTTGCGTTGGTAGCGAAAACGTTAATATCACTTGAAAAAATATTTTGTAGTACAGTTGGTAATGCCCCTTGTATATCGTATTCAGAGCTTGCGTGGGATGGTTTTGAATGCTTAACAATCTTTCTTCAATCGATATACACAAAATTGAAAAATATCGCACGGTTTCTCTTTTTTTGTACCTCCCTTAGTGTGTAAAGACACCAACCTCCGGCTTATCATAACATGGTTCATATCACAGAAGCTCATCTATGCTAGCTTTTGTTTCGTTGATAAAGATGGATGTGCTTGGCGATGCTTTAAATTCGGCGAACATTGACATCACATAGTTCGTAAGAATAGCGACTTTAGACCTTTGATCAACAACAGTGAAATTAAGCCGCCTTTCTGCGACTGCCAACATATTTGACACTGCACTGGTTACTGTCGACTGTCTTTTTCAAAAGCTTAAATGTTTCCAAATGATTTGAGACTAGTGAGTGAGCCAAATTACGTTTGCTCGCTGGATTTTAGTAGTTCCAAGAGTGTGTGTGCTAGGGCAGACACAAGGTTAAAATCCCGTTAACGAATTAAATTAGGAATTCCGAATTTTTAATCACCCCGTGCAAGTTTTGAATGTGAATTTTTGAATTAGGGATCTAAGATGAGCATTTTAGCTTTTAGAACTTGTAAGCAACCTAGCCTAGGCACGAACATTTTAGCTAGATTAAAAGTTGCAAGCCATACGCATAGTAGTCTTTAACCAAACCTTGCTCCCTTTTAAATATTTTACAGGGCATGATGTTTGTTCCGATTCGTCCATAAATATAGGAATTGAGAAAAGACACGTGGATAAACTGTTTGAGACAAAGGGAGCACTAGGAAAGGGTTAAATTATAAATATTTTAAACCTGTCTATGAGAAAGTCATACTAACTATACTTCGTGATAAAGAAAATTGTATAGGATTATTGATTAAAGTTAATTGCCTAAATCTACGATGTTTTCACTCTGATACCACCTCTTCTCTGATACTACTCATCTTTCAACTCTGAAATAATGGTCATGGGGAAATAATGGTCACAGTAAAAATGGTCTGCAAGTAATAGTATATGGAAATGGTCACAGAAAAATGGTCCAATGTTTAATTATCATCTTGATTTAGGATGCTTTCTTTGGTTTAAAAAATAAAATGAATTACAATAGAGTAGAGCAAACTTTAGATGTTAATTGTGCCATTATTATCTGAACAGTGACCAAAACAAAATCCAAACATTAGAATATGGAATAAGTAGATACTAATAGCAAAAAATTAGAGTTTGAGATTTTAATCCAAAAAAAAATTCTAAACCACTCCTAATGACCCAAATAGTCAAAGCAACATGAGATATGACCACTTCGCGCGCACTACTATGTCGCGCGCGCAATAGCAAAAAATTGAAGTTTGAGATTTTAATCCAAAAAAAATTCTAAACCACTCCAAATGACCCAAAGAGTCAAAACAACATGCGATATGACCACTTCGCGCGCACTACTATGTCGCGCGCGCAATAGCAAAAAAAAAGTTTGAGATTTTAATCCAAAAAAAAATTCTAAACCACTCCAAATGACCCAAAGAGTCAAAGAAACATGCGATATGACCCCGAACGTGCAATACCATGTCGCGCGCGCGTAATATTATAAAACTCGGAAGTTTGTACCTTGGAGCCGAAAAGCACTCCCCCTAATTCATAGAGTAAAAAATAGTGCGATATGAGGAGAAGCGTGTTCTAAAATGACCCGTGCGCCATATTGAAAATTATTCGTGCTTATTGAAAGCTATCTATAATATTAAACATTAAGAAATTCCTGAAATGATTTGTTTGGGTTTTTATTTTTACTCATCTGGATAGTAAATCCCCGAAATATTGAATTTACTCGTTTCGACTACTCCCTAAAAACTATTCCTAGACGAATTAGTATTATTCGTTTCGACTGTATCATAACTATTTCTAGAAACATTTTAAATCTTTTCGAATATGTAATTATAACTTATGCTAGCAAATACTTGTTTCCACTTATCACTAAAAACAACTCGAAGTTAGATTAATTTTTAATCATTTCGACTCTTTATTAAAAATTACCACTAGAAACATTGAATTTACAAGTTTTTTACATTTACATTTACAAGACCACTCGCTAAAAACTATTCATAGAAACATTATTTTTATTCGGTTCAAATGTATATATTATCACACTCATAGAAACGTTGGAGTTACTCCTTTCGACTACTTACTAAAACTTACAACTTGAAACAATGACTCGTTTTGACTACTAACTAATATATGGCAAGAAAATAATAAGTATTGCTTTACAACCATTCCATACGATTAATTAAGTCTTCATCAGGGAACAAATCCTCGTCATCATCTTCGTCGCAATCTGGTTTGGCTGGATCATCATTGTGCTTATAAGTGATTGCACTGCAGCTAAGCTCTAATATGCAAAAATGGATTCCAAGTTGATAAGTCTTTAGGAATGGTGTGTTTTATAAAAGATGATCTACTAGGTTTGGCAGAGGTCGTTTAGTTTCAACGACTACGGTCAGTTTTGAAAAAAATTCAACTTGACTTATTCCTAGAATATGTACAGTAACAATTATTGCAGTGTTTAAAATCAGATTTAAGTGTACGGAGTCTTTTAGTACCAACACTACCAACTTACAATAAATGTCTTGCCACCAAGGGTAATTGGAATTTCGTAAGGCGTATTTTTAGAAAGTCGAAGGTAAAGAAGTTCTCAATTCCATGAATAATGGATCTTCCGTCATTGTCTCTATTAAAGTCCTTGCTGCTCCTGACTCCACGATCAAAAGTCGTTTTGTCGATTCGTGTGATATAAGTAGGTACAAATACCCTTCCCCTCATAACTAGAGGTGTATAGCGTACGTTGTAGAGGGTCGGGTCTATTTTTGAAGGGCACAGGTTCGAATCTTTGTCGGCTCGTAGTAATTTTTCCTCGACAAATCGACTTTTCATCGTGGAGTCAGGAGCAGCAAGGACTTTAATTTAACGAATCGGGCATATTCTCGGGCGATTTTCTGCATCGGTGTATACCATAGACTCGGCAAGTTCGTGAAATGGCTCTTCCCCATACTCATTTATCTCACGTTTAAATTTACTAGTGGGGAACATAGTATTCTTAATTTTTATCTTCTGAACGTAAAGATAATTCAAAACCGGAACTGGGAATATACTGAGGTCAAAAATTTTATTTTGCTGAATTTTTAGTTTAGGAAAATACATAGAAATGGATAATCTATAATAGAGCTAGAAGGCCCACTCGTGATTTTCAGCCAGAACTCTCATATGCGATGCGGGCGCCACTAGCAACCTAGACTAAAACCTGGACATGGCTGAAATGAACTGCCATGAAATTTGCAAATCGCCCCAGATTTGGTTGGAAAGTGGCGCGAATATAATGGTTTCATCTAATATAATACATGTAACGGCGAGGTTCCACCAGTACGGCGCAAGTAGCTCACGGATCGCATATGAGAGTTCCCTTGTATTCCAATGCCAAATATAGGAGCATTGGGGACTTGGCAAAATATTGATCCACTTTTTCGATGATGCCGTTAATCAATGAATCTTTAATATTTGACAAGAAGTCCTCTTTAGGAAACTGAGGTGGATTACTTGTCGTGCAATGTCACAGGTGATTGACCAGTGCCACAAGTAATTTTTTGTACATTCGTTTGCACCTGCTACTACCCTTTGCACGCAAGTTTACAAAAGCCTCGCGCTAGGAATCGGTCGAGTTAACTTGATTAATTTTTTGGATTAAAATCTCAAACTTCACGCTTTTTGCTATTGCGCGCGCGACATAGTAGTGCGGCGAGGTGGTCATATTGCATGTTGCTTTGACTCTTTGGGTCATGAGGAGTGGTTTAGAATTTTTTTTCAGATAAAAAACTCCAACTTTACGCTTTTTGCTATTGCGAGCGCGACATAGTAGTGCGCGCGGAGTGGTCATATCGTATGTTACTTTTTGGGTCATTTGGAGTGGTTTAACATTTTTTTCGGATTAAAAACTCAAACTTCATGATTTTTTGCTATTGCGCGCGCGACATAGTAGTGCGCGCGGAGTGGTCATATCTCATGTTGCTTTGACTATTTGGGTCATTAGGAGTGGTTTAGAATTTTTTTTGGATTAAAATCTCAAACTTTATGATTTTTTCCTATTGCGCGCGCGACATAGTAGTGCGCGCGCGACATAGTAGTGCGCGCGCGACATAGTAGTGCGCGCGGAGTGGTCATTACGCATGTTGCTTTGACTCTTTGGGTCATTTGGAGTGGTTTAAAATTTTTTTCGGAATAAAAACAGAAAATTTATGATTTTTTGCTTTTGCGCGCGCGACATAGTAGTGCGCGCGGAGTGGTCATATCGCATGTTGCTTTGACTCTTTGGGTCATGTGGAGTGTGTTAGAAACATTTTTGGCTTTAAAATACGAAGTTTTCGTATATCGCGTTCGCGACATGCTTGTGCGCGCGCGGTGTCAGATCACATTTTTCATCAATTCATGGATCAGGGGGAGCGGTTTAGAAACTTTTTCGGCTATTTCAACACGAGTCTGGGATAGTTGGAAAAACAAGTTGTTTTTATGAGGTGTACAGCCCAACAGTTCCATTGCCGGGCTAAGTCTGAGATAGAGTTAAGCTAGAGGGAAATGTCTGCTACTAGCATGTATTTTTTGGAATTTATGCCATTCAATGAATTTTCTATAAATAGAGAGTACTAGAACTAGAGCTAGAACTAGAACTACTTCAGCGTTGAACAGTACTAGAACTAGAACTAAACGAAATTTCAAAATGGGACTAGAACTAGAACTAGAACTAAGTACTAGAACTAGAACTAATAGAAAAAGCTAGTAGTATAATCCCAGGCTGTGATTCCTTGGTATCAGCCCCCAAAATGAGTTTTACTGGATTTGCTGATCGGATTGCCCCAAAACAACCAGCATAGAATTGAATGCATGATAAAAGTATTTGATTCCACTTTTATCATGCATTCAATTCTATGCTGGTTGTTTTGGGGCAATCCGATCAGCAAATCCAGTAAAACTCATTTTTGGGGGCTGATACCAAGGTATCACAGCCTGGGATAATACCCATCACTAATTGTTAATTCAATATTTTATAAAATGGCAGACAAAAATAAACTGAAACCATCTAACAATCATTCACTGTACAGTATAAAGGATTTGTTGACATTTCTTAAACTAATAGTCAGACCATTTCTTCCTAGACCATTTTTTCCTTAAAATTTTTTCTTGACCATTTTTTCCCAGATCACTTTTTCCGGCACCCGTTTGGAGGTATCCTAATATTTCTGATTCTTGACTATTTATTATATAATATAATATCTATTTATTATTGACTATTCTAGGATTTATTTTCATTTTAATTATAAATTATTGTCCAGAACTAAAAGAATGGAATATTATAATATTACCAACCTTTGGTCAATCTAGGACAAATGAAATATTAGGACAAGAACTAGAACTAAAACGAATAACATGTAATTGTAAGTACTAGAACTGGAAATACTAGAAAAAGTTTGGAAGTATATTGCTGTGCCAACTGCTCATATGAACCATATCCCCAAATGTCGTCTAAAGGTGCCACATGAAGTTGTAATTTGGCCACACAACAATTTATAAAATAATAAAATAGAATATTTATTTATTTATAATTCAAAGCTCCATTCTTCTTTCAATTTAAAACCAAGTCAAAGTAGCTAATCAAATCTATTTAACTCAATTTTGACCTACCTGGCCGCCAGCGTATATTGTCAATAGGAACATTTTTAACTTCCTCTCCAACTGTGCGTTTTTCTTTTGATGACAATTCTCATCAAATGTAAACTAAAACACACCCTTTTATTTCACTAGAAGGAGTAAATGTAATGGGCGAAGAACACTTAAAATAAATCGACGGCGTTAGCTTGTAATAATAATCTACTTTTTGCCCTTAAGCATCTTCTCCTCGTAATAAACTAGTGTTTACGGATCCGAAACAATATGGCCACCCAAGAAAAGTTTAAAGTCAGATCAAGACGTTTATTTCTCTTCAAATTATATAACAATCGATATAATTTATTTGTTTTAATATACAAAGGCATGCTTGGAATAATAAATAGTAACTTTTGATTACTTTGCGATATCAAAAAGTGAAATTCAAAATATACTAGATACCCAACTATTACTTAATTCCTACGCGATATCTAGTACAGTACATTATCGGAACATTTGGCAATATTGTCTTTATTGATGAAATGACATTATTTATTTATTTTGTGATTTAAACTGAATACACAACTTTCCGCGACGTTTACACCCCTGTATTTCATGAGTTAGTACACTTCTTAACGCAAGTACATGCTTGCAAAATATATGAAAGGTCCGTTCCCATTTCATAATCCGGTATTTCAAGAATAGCATATTATTCCGAAATATTTCCATCAGTAGCAAAACAAAAGATACTGCAAGTAGAACAGCGCACAGCAGGATTGTCGCAATCACATTTTCAAGCCCAAGTTCCTTGAGTACGATGTTGGAAGGTGGCGCTCCCCTTTTATGGCGAAGATAGCGCGGTAGAATCGAATCGTAAAGGCTCCGCGCATTTGGGAGTGTGGAACCAATGAATTGGATATTTTTTACTACAAACCTTTTTTCTTGCCACTTTGGAATTCCAGAATTGTCAAAAAACCCTAAAGCATCTTCGAAAATCAGAGCAAAAAAATTGCTTTTTCCAAACCAGGGATATCTATTAATCATGGAATTGAGTAACATATTTGGATTGTACGAATTTCCAAGCTCAATAAATTTATAATCATGAGTCATTAGTCCAATAAAGATATCCGACATCCGCTCATATGTCAGGGATGCAAAGATGGAGTCATCTTGTAGTTTTAACACATGCTTAGCCAGATCATAGGTGTCGGTAGTTTTGGACATATAACTGATGATATCCGTGTCCGTGTAATGTACATACTTTTTTGATAGCTTTAACAACATTTCCCGCTCATCTTTATTATGATTCATTTTCTCGACTTCAATTTGTTCACTGAAATTTTGAGCATCGAAGCCACCTATAATGTTCAGGTTAGATTCTGATAATTCCTCCACCGTCTCTGGGAAACTTGGGTACACTTTCATGGTCATGAATGAGAAGAAACAGCCCTTGTATCCATTTGAAATTACAATTCCCATCAGGATGTAAGACGTCAGCCAGAACTTACTTCTTTGTTGGAATAAAGAGAAATTGGCCGAATTTTCCAACAAAACAGCCAAAGTCCACAAGCTATGGCGACCGATCCCTTCGATCCTGTTTTTAGGTTTATTGTCGGAGTAAAAATATAATGTCAAGGAAAAGGTAGTAAATGACAGAAGCAGGAAACCCCAACAGAATGTGTCAAATGGTTTCAAAAACATTTTAAAATCGTACTCCCCTCGTCTCGAGAAAATGGAGAAACGGTATCTCCTGTCATCAAATCCATTCGAATACTGTAAAGTTTTATGATAACTTGGTTTGAGAAAGAGCTGGTGAAAGTAACCCTGTTCCTTTTCAAAGTCAGGTCTGTCGAAAGTGACCTCACCATAGCAATCAGACTCGTCGTATAAACCAACAAGAGTAAAGTTCCATCTCTCTTCAAGATGTTCCATCATCTCCAACAGAGAAAATGGTTCGCAGCATACAGTTGCTTCGTAAAACCTTGTGTGTACTTCAAACCAAGATCTGTCAAGGTTTTGATGTCCAGTATACCTATTAGGGATTGGATGCAGAAAATCCGGGTTTCCATCTCTTCGAGCTAACTGATTGACAATGTAGGATTCCTTGGTTTCGTCGTTGAAGAGCAGAAACCGAGATGTTAATGTCAGAGTATGAAGACCTTCCAAGAAATCGTACAAATCGTGCTGTAAATGTGACACTATAAGCATTATGTATTTGGGAAATTCGGACCTTAAAACGCTCCGTTTCAAAAGAGTCTGGAGAATTGGCAACTGAGTTTGCGGATACGTGAACGGCTGAAATCGGATTTGACAACTGGGAGATTTTTTTTGAACCCACATTCCTACAATATTGGTGTTTGCATAGTTAGAAGAATTTTCAGAGTATCTAAAATTCAAAAGGACTGATGGGGTTTCAATTACCATTGGATTAAAAATCTGGTCCATTGTCATATTATTTAACCATAATTCAGTTCCAATGAAATGCGATGTACATCCGCTTGGCAAGTAATTGAAGATGGTCATTGGTCCATCTGTTGTTGTGCTACAGTCTGACAAGACAATGATCAGAATGGTTGTGAACAAGGTTTGTGACTTCAACACAAACAATGGCGTTTGAAAATTATGTTTAAATGACTTCGGGTTTTTTTCCATCATATTTTGTGACGATACTAATTTTTTAAGAAATTTTTAATTTAATCGTGTCGTAAGCTATCCAACATTCAACTTGATCGAATCCTCGATTATATGCAGTGAGTTTTGCAACTTAAGGTTTTACTTACAGTCAATAAATTTAATTTAGCATTATGAAGTGAGTTTCTCGAAGCCCGGGCGGACTTTTAAATCTATCTTTAATCTTAATTTAAAACGAAACTCTTGCGTTCAAGCTACTGAAAGCTTCCTACGGCTTAGATGATTTTGACAATGAATATTTTAGCAGTTTGATAAACCTATTTTTTCAACAAGGAGATGGTGATTCATAATTTCAATTTTAAGATATTGTGTGCTCGATTCCATAGCGAAAGCCTATACGAAGATAATCCCGAATGGAATAAGCCATAATGAAGTAAGTTGAAACGACCAAAAACGAGTGTGAAAATTCAAGCATGACCGAAAGCCATACGGGCTATAATCCATACGATTAAAAATCATCCATGATAAATGTAATCAACATTTATTATTACGACTTTATTTCCGAATTTTTACTGTTTTCCATCTCTGAACATGGCACCCTTGATCTTTACCACTCTAACTCTTTTTGTACTGCCCAATGGTAGTTTCTTAATAATGCAATAATAATAATCATAGATTTACACGATTATTTTGATAATTGAAAGGCTTTTGGTCGTGCATGGTTTTTGACATTAGACTTTTGGCAGTTTAGCTTTTTGGCCGATGTGGGTTTCGTCATTATAGCTAGTGTCCTTCTGGATTATGTTTGGGTAGCTATTGAAAATCCATAGTTTCGTGCTGCACAGGGTGTGGTCAGAGCAAATGTTCGTGCTGGATTCATTTTCAGAAGACAGCAGGCTACGCCTGCGAAAATAGTTTTATTTGCTTGGTTACCAATATTTCCATACTATACGAACTCACATAATATAAAAATGAAAACTCCTGTATAATTCTGTGTAATAATCATTGTCATACGATCCATGCACCCGAAAAAGATTCATATAGTTTTGGTGCAATAGTATTATAGAAACATTGGCACATATACTGTAATTTGACATGTTTAAGGAGACACTTTTTGCAACGGACGCTAACGATGCTGTCGCAAATAGTGGGATGCTTATACTGGGGCCGTTTTTTCCGCAAATCGGATTACATCGTGTCGTAAACTTTAAAAAAATTAAATGTAACATCTACAACGACTCCAAACATCAATTTGCCAATATACTTATTTAAATATTATAGAATAGGAACCCCTGGAAACACGCCCGATTGTTGATCTCACCACCTACTTTTCTGCGTCAAAACCATTTTAGCTACAGATAGTTAAAACGCCAATGTTTCATTAGTCTAGGTTCTCTATTAAAGTAAAAAAATTAAATAAATAATAAATTAATTAATTAAAATTGGGATTGGACATTTGACCAGGTTTTCTTGTTAGAACAGAGATAAAAGTTTTGAGATATGACAAATATTCAAAGAAAGACTTATTTCGATTTTCAGATCAAGTTAATGCAGAGCACTTATTAATAAAATACTATTTAATTTCTATTCTATTTATTGGTAAAAAGATATGCAAGGTGTTTCCCTTCAAAGTTCCCACTAGCTAAAAGAATTAAGCCCCAGCTCGTTATTAACAATAAGAGCGATTTTTGCTGCTAGTGGGGACTTTTAACTAAAATACTCTGCATTTCTCAACCATGTATTATTTTGATGAAAAAATATTATTCTTTGCAGGTATAAACAGAATAATATTATATTTTTGAGAGAAAGAAGGTTGATGTGAAATATTAAAATTAAACATTACAACGGATGTACTTAAATGTTGCAAATGTAAAGGTAAGATTATATTATATTTATACACAATACTCTGCGACACTTTAATTTATTATTTTGAAATAAATACAAGAAGTTTTACAATTTAAAAAAAAGATTATATTATATTCAAAGTTTGAGTCATACTGAATAAATAGTCGTAAGTATATGCCGTCTTGGTCTCAATGCTAAAATATAAGGATTTCTTAACTGATTTGATTTGAACTTTAGTAATGTGCCAAATAGATTCAAAAATTTTATGCGATCGATTTGACACAAAGTATTGCTCTTATCATTTAATTATGATTGCTACATTAATATCATTATTATGTAAAAAAAATTTCTTATTGCTTAGAGCCCAAACAAAGCTGTCAGAGCAGTGATGGCCACTTCGAAAGGCAGACAGGCGGACAGAAAGGCGGCGTTCGCATAAAGTGTTTAGAATAGTTAAAAGTCAATGCGTATTAGTCGTATTTGAAAATGCACTTTTCTTCGTAATGTATATTTTTCATCATGAACTCAGTTCAAAATGCTGACTAAACGACTGTGGATGTCTCTGGATTTATTTTCGGTTTTAAACCGACACATATCGACATGTCCGGTGTCATGGGATCCGGATCGTCGGAGTTTGGTTTTTTCCTCCAAATTCGGAGACGTTTTCTGGTGGTATTTCAACGTTTTTGGAGTCATATTTTCTTTTTCTGCTATTCCAGTCTGCTACGTTTTGATCCGACCTGTCAATCCAAAGTCGAATTATACAGTCGTACATTCCGTGATTTACGGTTTGATGATATTCGTTGGATGTATTGTTATGTCAGTAGCTCTCGGCATCGCCGTATTTGGTGAAATCAGCGTCGTCACTTTAAACCGTGTCTATCAGTTCCGTCAAAACTTTCTAAATGGTTAGTAAGCGTCACTAATAAGATAAGATATAAGATAAGCATCTTAATTCTATCCTTAAATCTGGCTAGCGCTTTTATTATTAGCGCGCTTCAACTTTCAGCACAAACAAACTTCATGTCTTTTTTGAACCGTTATCCGACAGAACGAGCCTAAGAATTGAATTAAAGTTACACTTATTGTCAGTTTTTTAATCTTATTTTTATCTTTTGCAAAATCTATAACCCAAAACCAAAATTCATTGGTGAAGTTGCTATATTTGTGCCGTCATACTAATATTTCAGTATTGTACGGGTGGTTGAAACGCTGGAAGGTCAACAGTTTTTTTCACCACTCCAGACGTTTGGATCATTAAAATTTTTATTAAATGACCTCAATATGTAAAACAATATTATGCCGTTGAAACCAGTACAAGTGTATTTTTGCTTTAGACAGTTTAACCTACAATTCACTGACTCGGACAAACTGGAGGACCTTAAGCGAAGGCGTAAAATTGGCACGATGGCGTTTAAATTTTAGCGCTCCAACCCGGAGCGTCAAAAAAATGCTGTCGCGAGATCAAGATTGGATGGGGTTGGGCGTCCTTGGTGTCGTAATCCTGTCTGCATTGGCACCGCCACTTATCACCCTCTTCTCAATGATAATGGGCTTTGATCCCTGGAAATATATCTTAATTGACATCCTCCCACCCCAAATCTACCACCTCCCGATCATGCAAGTGATTTACACCATCTTTGCAGCTCTAATGCTCCTGATTTTAATGTCTGAAGGGACTCGACTCCTCATAATGCTCTTCGTACTCTTCGGTCTCCCCGTACTTGGTTACCTGGAAGGGATACACTTGCTGGACGAGTACCAGAAAAGCTGCAAAAGCGTGTCGGATCATTTGAAGCTCTACAATCTGTACGTACAGCTCAAAATCGTGAATTTAAATGCTAGCCGGTACGTTCCTGTTCAAGTACTTTTCATCACAATGTTTGGTGCCATTCTTGCATGCATTCTCAATTACGCGACAATTAAGCTCGTAGACAAAGTCCCTCTGACGGTCTACGGTTGCATTATGCTCGGAAACATCGTGACGCTCTTCATTATCAACATCATTCTGCCATTTGCAATTAAACTACACGAGTCCTCCAAGGAGGCTTTGACGTCATGGACCAAGGGATTTGGAACCGGAAACATCTATCTTTTGAGGAAATTTAAGGGCCTCAGACCTTTGGGATTTTCTGCTGGGTTTAATGACTTTGATTTTTTCCAATTCAACAAATCCCTCAAAGTCACGTATTATTGTATGATTTTGGATAATACGATCAACCTTCTACTTTGTTACCCCCTTTCGGATAAGAGAATTACGTTTTAAGAGTTCTATTAGGAAGCTCATAGGTACATTTCTTGGAATAATAGTATTATTGCGATTTTGCAAAGTAGGCTTATAAACTTGGCTAATACCGTTGAGAGTTTCAACATCCATTTATTGTCAGTGCTTTTAAAAACATTTTATTTCCTGTTTTTGTGTTTAAAAGAAATATTTTCAATTTGATGTAAATCATGTTCTAGAATTTTAGTTCATGAATTTATGATAAGTATAGCTAGCTATATGGACATTTTAAATTACAATTCCGCAAACTAGTGCAACTGATTTGATTAGATTCCTTTTAGAGTAAATATTTATGAAAATTGATTTTTAAATGTTTTTCAAAAAAATATCGAGTTATATTTGTAATCGATTTGGTATGAAAATGGTTTTGGTATGAGTGTAAAAACTTCCGGTTAAATTCATTTACACGAGAATAAAAATATGGAGGTTATCTAGCACCCGGACATTTCGCTCCGATTTTCTCGACCCCAGCATTCTCGCCCCTAATATTGTTGATTTACTAACAACAAATTAGGGCATGCATGTACAGCTTTAGATTGTCACAGCTAGGCGTCATCTTACCCTTACTCTTAATCTTAAATTGTGAATGTCTAAAATTAGAGAAAGACACTTGAATCTAAAATAATAAAAAATAAACAAAACAGGACAACAATTTTCCATAATCTTTCCAGCCACCAGTTATTTTTATCCTTGATGATCTTTATAAATAATGTATCCATTCTTAAATTAATTGTATTATTATTAATTGGGGTAAGAATAAAAAACAAATGTTTGACATTTGACATTATTACGCTCCTTGAAATATGATCTAAATGGTCTCCGATCGTACTTTACATCGTTCGAAATGATCAAATGGTCCGAAATGATTTCCTGGAATTTAAAAAAAAAGTTGAATCGTTCAATAGTTATGAGATGACATTATGAGTTATAACCTTTGAGGACGGACAAGTGATTCGTATTGGATGGATGACGGTCAACGACGTTAAATAATATTTGACGTTTGTATTGCAGTTCCATAATTTTTCGATGTGCGTTTGCCAGACTTTACTTATTTTAAAACTGAGCTTCAATGTTACACTCCATCATTCATGTATAACATTAAGGAAAAGATTGTAGTCAATTTTAACAATATAGATTTATTTAACACTAAAAGTGTCAAATATCTAGGCTGTACAATATCCAATAAGGTTCGGTATAAATCTGTAATTCTAGACGACGAACCCGAAATCAAAAAACGTATCTGTGATATATGAGGGCGAAAATGTTACGCTGTTATTTCTCAGCTTGCTCTGCAACTGTAAAAACCAAACTGTTTAAAACCTATTTAAGTTCTGTTTACTGTTGTAGTACATGGATTTCTGATATAAATAGTCATCTTCCAGTCAAAGTTGCTCATAATAATGCTTTACAAATTGTTTTCAATCTACCTAGAAGAGGTAGTATCTCTCAAGCGTTTTTCTTAAGAGGAATTGGTAACCTATGTTTTATTCAAAGAACTGCTGTGTATTCCTTGCAACAACGTATGAAAATAAGTGTTAATTCTATTTTAAGATCAATATATAATACCCTTCTCAAGAATGTAGGTAACTCCAAGCTAAGCTCTATCTGGTCCAAACTTTTACATGTTGTACCACCAGCTACCGTTGACTAATTAATTATACTTACTTTAATCTACTTATACCTACACTGGATCTGTACTTTTTACTCTTGTGATATGTAATGTGGTCTGTCTGCTCAATAAATAATAATAATAATTATAATATTGATAACAAGACTAGTAGGAGGCCACGAAAAGTTGGGCAGGGGCCATTTAGTTTTGCCGGAGGTCCAGCAACCATACAATCAATCCGATTAATAAGTTCAGATACTTACCCTTACCTACCTCGAATAGCTCGGTATCCTACCCCTACCTACCCCACATAGCTCGATATTCTACCCCTAACTACCTCGCATAGCTCGGTATCCCACCCCTACCTACCCCACATAGCTCGGTATTCTACCCCTACCTACCCCTACCTATCTCGCAAAGCTCGGTATCCTACCCCTATCTACCTCGCATAGCTCGGTATCCAACCCCTACCTACCGCGCACAGCTCGGTATCCTACCACTATATACTTTTATCTACCTCGCATAGCTCGGTATCCTACTCCTACCTACCTCGCATAGCTCGGTATCCTACCCCTACCTACCTCGCATAGCTCGGTATTCTACCCCTAACTACCTCGCATAGCTTGGTTTCCTACCCCTAACTACCTCGCATAGCTCGGTATCTAACCCCAAACCTACTTCGCATAGCTCGGTAGCCTAACCTTACCTACCCATACCTACCTCGCAGAGTTCGGAATCCTACCCCTAGTTTCCACGCATACCTCAGTATTCTACCCCTACCTACCTCGCATAGCTCGGTATCCTACCACTACCTACCTCGCATAGCTCGTATGCTACCCTTACCTACCCCTATTTACCTCGCATTTCTTGGTATTCTACACCTATCAACCTCGCATAGCTCGGTATCCTACCACTATATACTTCTGTCTACCTCGCATAGCTCGGTATCCTACTACTATATATTTCTGTCTACCTCGCATAGCTCGGTATCTTACCACTATATACTTCTGTCTACCTCGCATAGCTCGGTATCCTATCCCTACCTAACTTCTTAACCTGAATCAACTGTTTTCTTGACATTATGGCGCCTGCCGGCGGGGCCCCTGCCGAGGGCAGGAAAGTGGGGTGTTAAATGCTGTACCGTCCAGCATAGGGGGCGAAAATTAACAAAATTGAACGACAATCGAATGTTACAACAATCAACATGTAAAATACCTTAAATTGAGAAAAACTCGTACAAAACTGATTTTTAACCGTTTTTTGGGTTAGTTTTTGGCACATATCTCACGAACGCTTCTGAGATATCACAATACAGTTAGTGATATAAACTTATATTTAAATTGTGAACAACATTTTGTATCATTTTTCCCACACATAGAATCATCAAGGACCTTAAAATACAGAAAATCCGAAAAAATCCGATTTTTACTTGGTTTTCGGGGTTTATCTCAAAAACGCTTCGTTGACACAGCACTTTTTATTGCAGATCCGGATTCTACGTCAAATTTGCCACAAAATGGTATATAATATGTCTAGATTTAAAAAATTGACCTGAATATATGTAATGGTAGTAGTGTATACTAAAAATTGACCTGAATATATGTAATGGTAGTAGTGTATACTAATGATCCTTTCGAGCTTTAAAAAAACACTTCGTTAAATATCTACTTTTCATTACAAACTGTTATAAAATTACATTGTAATATTATTATATAAAACCAAACATTCATACACAAGTTGCAACAAACTTACAGCAAGATTAAATTTAATTAATTCAATTATTAGCATTTAGGGTTTACAATAGTGAATCCTTGTGTCAATTTTATAAAAACCACATTGCAGTACCATCGACTCGATTGCAGTGTTGCAATTTAGGAAAGTCCTAAAGCCCTAAATGGTTTATTTAAGCTCTCATTCACAATGTCGCTGACTTTTCTATTCTCAATATGTGAGCCGTAGGCCCTTTCGAATGTCTTGGCTAAAGCGCTATGCGCCTTTTTCAGAGAAAACCCCAATCGTTCCCGTTCATATTGAACGGGAAAGAAACCATCGCCAACCACGCCATTATTGACTGATATTCCGGCAACAAATTCGGCGCTGCGATCACTTCCTCGGTTACAGTTTCTTTGTGTTTTCCAAACATGGCCAGCGCGGCAAGTTTCGGCGGGATTTGGGACTTTGCAGCAGGCAACATCAACATTGTTTAATGCTGTGTCGTCACCTATAGTGTTAAAATAGTGTTAAAACGTGACTATTCATTCCTATCCATCCAACGGATACGAATGGAAACAAAACATGTTGTAGTTTGTGTTAAAATAGCTTTGCTTGTCAGGTTCTTGAATGAACAGAAGTTAATTTGTCCAGGCGATTCGTGAGTTCTAGAGTCATACTGTCGATGCTGCGGCCAGACTTTCTGCTCCAAACGGTTCCAACGGAGCGAAATTTCAAAATCTCGCATTCAAGTCTCACGGTATCATCAATTGAAGGGCTTCTGAACCCACGAATCGTATGGACAATCATAACAAAAGCAATCAAAATGCTTTCACTTAACCCAGAATCATGAAATTCGTTTGTGTTTGTGTAGAATAAAATTATAGACTGAAGACCTTACTTCTTCTTCCTTGGGGCGACTCAACCTGAGTTTGAATCCCGCAAACGGCTGTACCATGTGGACATTGTTGAACTGCTGTCCAAGTCCCCCAATCGTAATGTGAATGAGACGGGGTCAGCGCACCTTGGCCTGAGCAGAACAACTTGAAATCCGCACCGGCAACATCGTCCCCGTCTCCCTGTTTGGGTTCGGATTTTAACTGAAATTCAACCGCAAGACCGTCGCAGTATTTAAATCCTTGCCATCCGCCCCACGGTCCATTTTTACTCGTAATGTCGAAACGTTGGTTATTAGTTAAACTTCGACACTTGAGTTTGATCCCGTTTAGACCCGTGTCGTCACCTTTTCCCTGTGGTCCTTCGACTAGCAGTTCGACTCCTAATACAAACTGGTCGCCTGGACAGTAAGCCCAGTGACCCCAGTCCCCCCAGTCTGTTACTCTTTGTGATTGTAGGAATGCTGTTGGTGATCGAGACGATGCATTCTGGACCAGAGCAAATAGGATAAATCCGCAGAGTTTGAAAACAATTTCAGACATTTGTGGTTTTAAGTTAATAACGTATGTCTGGCGTATTTGAGACAATTTTTATCTTAACAACGATGCACTGTTGACCGAACTTATGAAAAGAGCAATTGAATCAAGTCAGGTTTACACTTCAAAAATAATTTACTATGACAATGACAATATTAAAAATTATTTACAATGACAATGATAATATGAAACTAGGCAAGCATTCTGTTATATTTGAGAGTCTGATTTAAATAAATATTGGCAAGGACTTGCAACGTTACAACAGACCGTGTGAGTTTGGTTACTGATCTCTAAATTGCAAATGATATATAATACTTATATTTTGCTTTTTAATAAAAACATCTTTGGATATTCAGTTGAGATTACAGTATTGGGTATTGAACGTGAAGATTAATAATTTTCATTATCTACATTTCGGTTGATAATTCAAGAAAGTTGTAATTTTCTGTAATTAAGGGCATAGGTCATAGATAAAAGGTACACAATTCAAGGACGATGATGAAGTCAGCAAGTTCAGGAGTGAGGCTTAGGTTCTGTAAAGGAATCTCAAGTTAAGCAATGATTGAATCGAAGGACTTGGGATGGGTGCCCGTTAGGTTATCGGTTCTGAGTCTGGGCAAAAAGCTGATGAAGACTGAGAGACTGCAATTCCAAAGCAGTTTAGCATATCTTGATATGCTAAAATTAGATAGATCCTGTACATCTTACATACTCTTGGGGTAATGTAGCACAACGGTCATTCAATCTTTTACGTAGATTCCGAATCTGCAATAAACAAGATATTATAAGAAGCGTCGATAAGATAAATCCTTAAAACCGCATAAAAGTAGGATTTTCTGAATATTTTTTCCCCTTTGCACTTGAATTTTATGCCTTTTATTAGACCCTGCGAGTGTCTATCTTACGGTGAGGTAGATTTGGTACAATTGTACAGACGATCGCATCGTCTAGCCATTTATGGTTCTTAATTTTATTAGGCATTCAAATCTGTAACTAGTCTTTCATTCTGTTTCAAAAATCAAAATTAAAAAACGTTGAGCAATTCGTCGGACGGACATCAAGTGCCAAGTGCTTCGTATAATATATTTTCGATACGTAACAATTAATTGTCCTTCCCAATTACAGCTATTTTATTATTAATTGTAACAACAAGCCTAATCGCACACAATGAAAATCCTTTCCACCAGGCGTGTTAAGAGTAGAGTTGAAAAAAACTTTTCGAACCAATGTAGAGATATTTATATTTTCAAAACATGAGTTCAAAAGTAACTGTAACTTAACTTAAGTTTACAAGTAAAGTGTTTTGATTTTCACTGTTTTCTGCATTTATATGTGGCCCGATGATTTTAAGATGCTGACTGATTCCATCCTTACAAGCGGTTATAACAACCGTATCCAAGCCTTCCGGTTTGATTCGAAATGATCCGGCGTCAAAATTAGAATGATTGAAACGGACCTCGATCTGGTTTTGTTCGTTTTGAGGAATCATACCAAACTTGAAAATTCCAACTTTGTAGTCATTTTTTTTTATATGTGCTTCCTCGAGGTAGTCAATCGAAAGCTGTGGGGTACAATATTCCTTCTTTCCAAATAATAAATTCACCTTAGAAGATATCCATCCTTTATTTGACAAATTTGAATTGATTTTGACCGTATTTGTACTGCAAGAATAAATTAAAATAGTTACTTTTTGTTGGTGTTTGTAAAGAATTATAGAAGCGGTCTGCTGTCAGTGATGTGTTTTTGTCTCGATTTATATTTTAATACCTCATGCTAACTGAATGCAAAGCGGTGCCTTGCGAAATTGCAAAAATACTGTATTAAAAAAAGCAATAATCTTACGCATTTCCGCTTCCTTGCACCCGTGTAACTTCATGATTGATAGTCTCAGTGATTGACAATATATTTTGGTTTCCTAATATTCTCAAATTTGTATTATTAACGGCATTGATATTATTGAAGCTTCCTTTAACACGAGTGTTGGTATTCCCAAAGAACCTAACCGTTCCAAAATCTCCCGTGTAATTAAAGTTGCTGTTTTTCTGCAAATTCAAATCATTATCGGTTCCAAGCACATTCGCATTTGCTGTTTCAGAAACAGACAAATTTGACCGCTGTACTTCAAAAAGGGCGTTGCTGTTGTTTCTAATATTTAACACGCTCAGGGAGCTCAAAATCTTGAGGTTGGAATTGTTGCAAATGCTTCCTGTATTAAAATCCCCGGCAACATCTATATTCCAATTTGCCTGAACTGACAGTTTTTCGTCACTCATGCACTGCTCAGAAGTTGGTCTTGACATTTGTAATCGTGATTGTTATCAATGAATTGAGTTAGTCATTCAGTGAAATCAAGTCCTTAAAATTAAGCATTGTATTTCTTTATTAAATTTTGCACCGGGTGGAATGATATATGTTTTTGTGGTCGCAAAGGTCGCAAGCAGAATCGTTTTGAATCGTAAGAAATGAACCAATGTAAACAATGTTAAATGGGCGAGATATTGAAATGCGACGTTTTTAATAATTCGATAGAAAACAATCAAATTTAACGCAAACTTTAAAATACAAGGGGAATAATTCCTCTATTTTGTAGACAACTTCCTGTGCGGACGGGTTAATAGTAGCATATTATTAATTGAATTCCAAGGCGGCAGGTCAAATAACTTTCATGTAATATGTGTAATATGAAGACAATATGATCAATTTAATATTTTTGAATTCAATATGATGTTGGTCTGTCAGCTTACCTACTGTGTTTTAACTGTATTCCATGTAGTTTAAGGCAATGCGGTACACCAAACTTCCTTTCAATTATTCTGTACTTGAGGAAATTTCAGTGTGGCTTAGTGATGAAAGTGAATTTAGGGTTTATATATAGCCAACTTCAAGTCAAAAGAACTCTTATCTGAAAAGCAACAAAACTTTAATTAACACTCAAGAATACACCTTTTTGATTCCATTTTAACAAACCATTTTATGAGCTGTAATAGCAATCTGTACTGATAAAAAGGAAAATTATAAACCCACCCAATACTTGAAAATTCAACAACCTCAGTAATACCTTATCGGGCAACCAACTCAAAATGATAAATATGCCACTGATATAATCATAATTGTGTTTGGAGCTAGAGTGTTGGATACTGCCCCGTAGGAATGGAAAGAATATTCAGTTTATTACTCTAAGCCGATGATTTTATTGCCAGGTTTGTGATAACATCGAGAAAATTAAAACTACATTCCGCATATAATGTTACAATAGTTGGCTATAATGGCGTTAGAAGTGTTGTGTAAAGATTTTGGAGGGAAAATCCAAACTGCGCGTTTTTGCTAGAAGTCAGTTTTATGGTTAAGTTAGTTAGTAATTCTTTAAACCCCGACATATTTGATACCGGTTGTTTGCCAATTCTACGTAGAATCCGAATCCGTAATAAAAGTTACCTAGTATTAGAAGTATTTTTGAGATAAACCCCAATAACCTTGTAAAACTGCTATTGTTTTTCTGCTTTCTTATTTTAGTTGTTGTTTTGCTCATGTTTGTTAAATGTAATGTAAATTGCTTTAATTAATTTCATAAGGAGTCTGCAAAGAGATATTCATAGCTAAAAATTTCCGAACGCGGTTCCAATTATCAAAATTTTCCTCCCGGCCAGGTTCCACGCCCTGGTGTCAATGAGATTGATCCCGTATTCGTCAACGCTGTTCTATAGCACGTAGAAGTCGTTCAAGACCCAAATCAGAATTTCCTCCGAAACCCCGGGTTGTGCACAATGGTGACAGTGGGAGTCGTCCCGCATACGTAAATGTTATTTTATTATACAAGGGATCATTTACAATTCAAAACTTAATTTCCATATAAAGCAGGGGTTTGGCACCCTGGTGTCAGTCGGAGTGATGCCCTATAGACAATAATGTACACATGTTAATAATTTAAAACTCACATCTTAATTTCCCTCACAAAACGGCCATTTTTACCCTAAAATGTAGAATGAATATTTTACCATGTGTGAATGATAAACATTGAGTAGACTGTAAACTACCTAGGCGGCAGTTTCAAAATATTCCAGTGATTTCTACTAATTCAATAGTTTTTGTCGGGGTTTTAACTGATGGGAGAGAGGGGCTGTGACCGAATAACCCAAGCTCAAACCTAGCCTCCGTTGCCATCCAAGGAATAGGTATACAAAATTTGGCGATTGTAGGACTAGCTGTTCCCCAGTAATCTCATGGTCAAACGGTCAGACCGACTGAATATTTACATGTAGTGTTTTAAACACGTAATAAAGTTATTAACGTGGCATTCAAACAGACAGTCGGACTGAGTATTCGCATAAAGTGCTTTTAACACTAAATAAAGACATAAAAAAGCCCGTCAATTTTGTTGTTGATGCTTCATGTGTCATGGATTCGAACTTAAAGTGTCATTGCACTATCCTTCATTTGACTAAACTATTAGCCACCAAATCTCATAAACCATTCTATACTAGAATACTTAATAATGTGTCATGTTGATTGAATGTAATGTATCGTAAATAATAGAACATACATTCAGGTATAGGTCATTGACATTTGAATATCTCAATCACTTAATTAAAAAAAATGTAAAAACCAATATACACTTAAAGCAAGAATCATGAAAATTCATAATCATTCCATACGCAAGATTTTAAGCTTTGATATAAAAAGGCAGTTCAATTTGCAATGGTCAATATTGAACTCGAAATTTTTCTTGCAATCGTTTGCTAGTAAAATTGGTTTTTAGATGCATCTTAATATTTGAGGTTAATATTTATTCTTTTAAATTTCAAAAATATATTCTGGTACTATTACTAAACATTTGAGCCACCTGTAGTTTTCAAGGTATTCTTTAATCTGTTTTAGGACACTGTTTACATAACTGTAACCTGTTAAATTACTCTCAAATTTCCTCACAGGAACATAATTGGTAAAATTATCTTTTGACAACTATTTATATTTAACTATTTAACTATTTAATGCAAATCAGGAATCGGCAATATTTAATTTTCAATGATACATTTAATGTATTGCATTGACAATGTAATTAATATCACCGTATTTAGACTTAACTCTAAAAACCATTTGCATTTTTGGTCGAATGACTGACACATAATTTATAATGCTTCTAACTCATAACGATTTTTCCATTTTTCAGCAAATATCAAAGATGGCAGTTCTTCTTGAGATGCCCCACAATTTCGAAGTATTTAATTCGTTATCGGACTTTAGCGAAGCCGTCCGAAATCTAACCAACACAAAAGCTTTACATCAATTCCAAAATATTGGAAGGCTATTTGTGAAATACAATTTATTCAGTCAATATGGACTTGTCATGGTACATCGACATTTTGAACTAATTTCGGGGGAAATATTAGTTGAAACTATGAACAGCGACAATACACTCAGCGTTGCCATGCCATGGACTACCAAGGGTTCGTTTTGTCATTAGTTTTCTGAAGTATTGATATAACCCCAAGACCTAAGCTCCAGAATAGGATGATATTGTTATAAACGCTTTCAAAGTTCAGTCAACTACTTCTTAAATTTCTGTTTTTGTTGCTCTTACAAGAAAGAGTTTGCATTGCAGCAATTTTATCTTTTATAGTTTTTTATAATTACATTCATCAGTACATTGTATACTTTTGGCCTAATTATTAGCTCGCCTATTGAAAATAGGGTTTAGAGCTAATGAAGTCTACCAGTGCGTCTGTCCGTCCGTCTGTCTGTCCGTCTGTCCGTCCGGCGTTTTTGTCAATGTAAATCAAGACAAATTGAAAAGTGCCAGAAGCAGGCTGGATCAGAACTAATACAAAGGGAAACATCGTCTGCTTCCATGGATAACAGTGATATTAGAAACAAAAATGATATATAAATCAAAACGTTTTGAAACAAGAATCATATTTTAAAGGTCTTTAAATCTTTAACATACAAAACAACAATCTAGATTTCGTAAAAGCCGTAATTGGGGCATTTCATAACATTGTTTCATGATCTGTTCAAATTGATCCAAAAATCGAATCTTTCATTTAAAAACAGTAATTTGGATTTAAACGAATTGATAAAGTGAATTTTAACGGCATCTGCCTAACATTAAAACATTTTTCGAGGAAATCGTATTAGTCTTAAAATCAAATCAATATTTATGGTTTTATCTCATTTTCTAAATTCAAAACAATTTTGAGAAATTTTGAGGTTTGATATAAATTGTTCAACAAGAAAATTGTTTTCGAGAAAATCGTATTGGTTTATATACCAACTGTTTTTAAAAAATTGTATTGCTTTAAATAGGTAATCAAAACAACATCAATGAAATATCTATATAAAACAATACGTTTTGAAACAATAATCAGATTTTGAAGATGGTATCATATTTTATGATCTGTTCAAATTGATCCAAAAATTGAATATATTATTTAAAAACCGTATTTGGGATTTAAACAAATTGATAAAATTGATTTCAACTGCAATTGTGAAACAATACAACAATTTTTAACGAAATTGTACAGGTTTAAATAGCACCATGGATTCACAGATTGGGAAACAGTAATATAGAATATAAGTCAATGTTTTTTGGAACAATTCTCAAATATTCAGTTTCTTCACGTATTTGTTATATAAACTATCTTTTACGAGTTATAGCATATTCTTTTGGATGCAAATCAATTCATGATAGAACAATTACTAAAGCTACGGGATTAAAACGCAGTCGTCTAGGTGAACGTAAATTATGATATTTTGATTTTATACAATGAAGCAACACGATAAGTAATATTGAACGATAATCTATATGAATTGTGCGAGCTGTCGTTAACGTTTACAACGTTTTATTATACTTGGTGTGTCTAGTGAACAAACACTTGATATCCTATAAAATAACAGAATTTGAAAAACAATTTACTGATTTAAAAACATGCAGGTCAGTTGGCGTTTCCAATTGAGGAACCTATGTGGAAATTTCAGCACTTAAAACAGAGTCAATTTGTCGTTGCGCAGACATGGTTTTTTTCCCAGGCAGGACAACCCCAAGCCTTTGAATACCTCTCGTCGGATACAAAAATGTCGGAGCCACCCAAGCTTTTTGTAACTGAATTGTTCCAGAAACTGAGTGAGCTGGGTTTGGAAAAAATAATTGGACTTCGACGTATTACATCCCGAATTGGAAAGTCGTCATGGGAAGTAACCCCTCATGGAATAAGAGCCAGCGTTACCAAGTTTGGAACAACAATTCCCCAAGAATTAGTCGGGGAAGACCTCACTCCGGTCGTCTGGTACTTTGACAAACAAGGTAACATGAGAGGTGCCGATTGGTGCGGAATTTGTTTTAATCACACATGTACAACTTGTAGCAAATAGATAAGACTATGTCTCTGAAGGGTAATTAATTTTTGCTATAAAATAGAGAAAAATTATTCAAACATTTTTTAAAATTACTTTTTGAGCAGTCCATATAATATTTGATATCTGATTGTCAAAACTGCCTTCGCGTCTTCGGAATATTAAAATTTTAACAGTTATATAGCAATGTTGTTTTGTAGTTGGACATATACGTAATTCAAACCGTGTGTCGATATTCAATTTTTTTCTTTGTTGTTGTTGTTTATTAAATCAAACTTGACTGTGTACAGACCTGTTACGTTTTACAACTCCTTAATATTTAAAAAATCGATAATTGCTTCAATATAAAATTGAAGATAAGAAGAATATAAAATTACAATTATTATAAATAGTCAGTTTCCTTTAAAGAAGGGGCGAGGGGGATTAAAACCGAAAATATAAGTTAATATTTTGAAGCGACCATTACAGTATATCACTCAAAATAAAAAAATATGTCTAGAATCAATTTGTTAGTAAACCGGAATCATTACCATGGCCTCCTATCTAATAATTATTAAAACGTTGTAAACGTTAACGGCAGCTCGCAAAATTAATATATTGTTGTTCAATATTACTTGAAATCGTGTTGGTTTAAATATAACAATCAAAACTATTTAAAATCAATTGTAAAATATCAAAATATCAAAGTTTACGTTCACCTAGACGATCGATTCTTAATCGCAAAGCTTTAGTAATTGTTCTATGGTCAATTGATTAGTATACGCTACTACGATTACATAAGGATTTGGTCATAGTTTTCAATATCGACATATTATATATCATTTTGTCGCAAATTTTTCGTAGATTCCGAATCTGCAAACAAAACCCGCGAATGTAACAAAAACTTTCGAGATAAAACCCGAAAACCGGGTAAAAATCGGGTTTTTTCGGATTTTATTTATTTTTAGGTGCTTTATGATTGTATACGTGGACAAAATGATGTAACTGTTTGTTAACAATTTAATTACGAGTTTTTATCACTAACCAGATTGTCATATCTCCGAAGCGTTCGTGAGATATGCGCCAAATACTAACCCAAAAACCGATTAAAATCAGTTTTGTACGAGTTTTCCTCATTTTTATCATGGTAACGTTGATTTTTGTAACATAAGATTGTTGTTATATTGTCTTAATTTTCGCCTCGTATACTGAGCACTCTGAGCAGTATAGCATTGAACGCCCCACTTCCCTGCCCCCGGCAGGGGCCCCGCCGGCAGGCGCCAAAATGTAAAAAAAAACCGTTGATTTAGGTTAGGAAGATAGGGTTAGGGTAGGATACCGAGCTATGCGAGGTATGTAGGGGTAGGATAACGAGCTGTGTGATGTAGGTAGGGGTAGGATACCGAGCTATGCGAGGTAGGTAGGGGTAGGATAAGGATACCGAGCCATGCGATATAGGTAGGATAAGGATACCGAGCCATGCGATGTAGGTAGGAGTAGGATACCGAGCCATGCGAGGTATGTAGGGGTAGGTAGGGGTAGGTAGGTGTAGGTAGTAGTAGGATACCAAGCTATGCAAGGTAGTTAGGGGTAGGTAGGGGTAGGATACCGAGCTATGCGAGGTAGGTAGCGGTAGGATACCGAGCTATGCGAGGTAGGTAGCGGTAGGATACCGAGCTATGCGAGGTATGTAGGGGTAGGATAACGAGCTGTGTGATGTAGGTAGGGGTAGGATACCGAGCTATGCGAGGTAGGTAGGGGTAGGATTAGGATACCGAGCCATGCGAGGTAGGTAGGGGTAGGTAGGGATAGGTAGGGGTAGGTAGGGGTAGGTAGGGGTAGGTAGGGATAGGTAGGGGTAGGTAGGGGTAGGTAGGGGTAGGTAGGGGTAGGTAGGGATAGGTAGGGGTAGGTAGGGGTAGGTAGGGGTAGGTAGGGGTAGGTAGTAGTAGGATACCGAGCTATGCAAGGTAGTTAGGGGTAGGATTTCGAGCTATGCGAGGTAGGTACCGGTCGGATACCGTGCTATTCGATGTAGTTAGGGATAGATATCCGAACTCGTCTGAATTGTACCGTTGCTGGGCCTCCGGCAAAGCTAAATGGACCCCGCCCAACTTTTCGTGGCCTCCCCACCAGTCTTGTTTACATCTACAATAATATACTATGAGACGATAAAGATAGTTTCCATAGCAAATATTTGAAGAAACTGCATATTTGAGAATTGTCCTAAACTACATTGAATACAACTGTTTCCCAATGTGTCCATCCACTTTGCTATTTAAACCTGTACAATTTCGTTAAAAATTATTTTGTTGTTTGACAAATGCAGTTAAAATCTACTTAAAACACTGTTTTTAAATTATAGATTCTATTTTTGGATCAATTTCAACAGTTCATGAAACAATATTATGAAATGTCTCAATTAAGGCTTTCACGAACCTTAGATTGTTGTTTTGCATATAAAATACGTAAATACCTATAAAATTGGATTATTGTTTCAAAACGTATGGATTTATATATATCATTCCTGTTTCAGAAATGTCGATTTAATTACATATTTAAAGCAATAGAAATTCACATTTTATATATAAACCAATAATACGATTTCCTCGAAAACCATTTTCATGTTGCACAATTCATATCAAACCTCAAAATTTTTCAAAATTGTTTTAAATTTAGAAAAAAGGATAAAAATCATATATATAAATTTGGTATTAAAACCAATACAATTATGTTAAAACCTAATTCTGTGTTCGGAATTTGATAAACACTAGCGAATATTATGCTTCCATTTCAAAAAAATTGTATTGGTTCTAATCCGGCCTGCTTCTAGGCTGTTTAATTTTGTCTTGATTTACATTGACAAAAACGACGGACACACGGACGAACTGGATGACATCATTAGCTCTAAACCCTATTTTCAGTAAGTGCCTAGCAGTTCAGCGCCTAGAGCCCCGTTTTCCGGACCAGGACTACTGCTCATTCCACATCACTGTTGAGAAGGAAAACTACGACTACGACGACTTCCTCGCCCCTGAACTATGGCCGGATGGAGCCCTCGTCAAGAGATGGTTCCTGCCGAGACGAGTGGAAAGGGCCCCCGATGGAAGGAATAAGGACAAGTCAATTGACAAGGATGACCACCACTCGCTGATTGATGATGATGAGGACGATACCGAGGACAAATCCCCTTCTGCCTACTTTAGCACTTAACAATGACCAGCACAACAGCACTAAACATTGCCTCCTGGAACTGTAAAGGTCTGAAAACAAAGAAAGATTATATTATAAAACTCTTAAATGAAACTAATATTGATATTCTATTATTACAAGAGACATGGCTATACGAATTCGAATCCAATCACATTTGTGACCTAATGGACGGGTACGACGGAATCTCAGTTTCCGCAATAAGAAATAATAGAAAACAAGTTGGTAGACCATATGGTGGAACGGCAATGGTATGGAAAAAATCACTTAGCCCATTTATTATTAATGTACCAAACGATGATCCTAGGCTACTAGCTATTAATCTAGAAATAAAAAATGACTCAATCTTAATTGTTAACTGCTATCTCCCGACGGCGGATTTCGCTCTCGAACAATGTGAATATTTCGGTAAAATCATGTCCATGTATAATATAAACGATTCAAATAAGGTAATTATAGCAGGAGATTTTAATTGTGATCCGGTGAAACATAGAAACTACACCATTTTAAATAATATATGTAAAAGAAATAAGATAGCGATTAAGGATGTTGATACGCTCCCGAGCGATACTTTCACTTTTGTAAATGATGCACTCAATGCACGCAGTTGGGTTGACCATATCCTTGTATCGGATAACTTTTATAAGAATCTAGATAATATTGTAATCATCGCCCCAACGCCAAGCGATCATTTAATCCTCTCTTTTAATGTAAATATTAGTTATGGCGCTGACTCACCAATTAGTTTACCAAAACCAAGACAGATTAACTGGAGAAAAGCGAAATGTGATAATAGGTTAAAAGAACAATACTATACTAATTCTAAGAATACACTATTAATAGCCCTAGAGCATATGAATCACAACGATACCTCTACTGAAATACTTAACGACAAGTTAATTGACTGTCTAAAAAAAGCCGAATACATGACGGCAACTCCAACAAATAGGCAAAAATTTAAATCAGTTCCAGGGTGGAACTCCTATGTTAAACTAGCATACGACGGTTATAGGGCAGCATACAATAACTGGAGAAGTAATGCCACGTGTGGCATACTCCAAAAAAGAGTACATGATCTCAAAGCTATATTTAAATCTAAATTAAGGAAATGTATACGAAATAGGAAGCAAATGATAGCTGACAATCTAGCAAATCTCTGTGAAAATAAGGACTTTGTTACTTTCTGGAAAAATGTTAAAACTAGTGTTAGCACAAAAAGTTGCACACTACCAAATCGTGTCCATAATGCAGTTGGAGAAAAACAAATAGCGGAGTTATGGAAAACACACTATAGTAGCTTATTCCAAAGTAGTCGAAATATTTCCAATTTAGCTTCCTCAGATAAGAAATTTGAGCCTTTTACAGAATCCGAAATTAAATCAGTCTGTGAGAAAATGAAACGCAATAAGGCTAGAGGACCCGATAACCTCTGCGCTGAGAATATCCTATATTCACACGAGAGTATCTATGCACTCCTTACAGTGTTAATGAATAGGATAATTTGTACTTCATCTCTACCGAATAGTCTTATCGAAGTTAAAATAGTTCCCAGAATCAAAAAGAAAGGCCTAGATTCAACAAAAATAGAAAACTTTAGACCCATTGCACTAGCAACTTGCTTCACAAAGCTTTTAGAAAGATTACTTCTAGGGAGAGTCCTAGATAGCCTAGCCACAACTGATAACCAGTTTGGCTACAAGAAAAAAGTAGGCACCGAAATGGCTGTGTTCGCACTTAAGCAGACAATTAGGCATTATATCGAAAGCGACACTCCTGTATATATTATTTGCCTTGACGCCAGTCAAGCCTTCAACAAGGTTGATCATAGAATACTATTAGATAAACTAATTAAAAAAGGACTCCCAGGATATTTTATAAACCTATTAATTAACTGGTTCGATAACCAGAAATTTTGGGTCGAATGGGGTAACCTTCGATCTGAAAACTTCTCGGTTAGACAAGGTGTAAGACAGGGAGGAGTACTAAGTGCCTTCCTATTTGCTGTATATATGGACGAGTTGAGCATTAAGCTCAATGCGACCAATATAGGAGGCCTGTTAGGGAACCGAAGATTAAACCACCTAATTTATGCTGACGATCTTTGCTTAATAGCCACTTCACTAGCTGCAGTTGAAAGGCTTCTGAAAATTTGCTGCAACTATGCAGAGGAACATAATTTGCAATTTAACGGCAAAAAGACCGAATTTCAGTGTTATACTCCCAAATATATGTCAGAAGTCAGAGAATCCATTTATATTAATTTCCAGAATGTTAAACTCCAACATAAGAAGTCTGTAAAATACCTCGGCTATGATATCGCTTGTAAGATTAAATATAATAAGTCATTAATCGATGATGAATGTGAAATTAATAAGCGTGCCGGGGAAATGTACACTAAAGCATACATGCTAAGATCCTACTTCTCGCATTGCTCAAATAATGTCAAATCTAGATTATTTACTGCTCACCTCTCTAACATATACTGTTGCAGTCTTTGGGAGAACGAGATAAGTCATCAAAACAAGGTTCGAGTTGCTCATAACGATGCTCTTAGAATAATCTTTAATTTAAATAGACGCTGCAGTGCAACTGAAGCATTTGTCAGTCGCAGACTATGTAATATAGACAGTATAATAAGACGAAGTGTCTACTCCCTTCAGGAAAGACTCAAAAGTACTGATAATGCCTTACTTACCGAGATTTTCCGGTGTAAATATACTTTAAACCATGCTCTGTACAATCAATGGACAAAGATACTCTACGTGAATAAGCCAAACAACCCACCCAACTAATTAAGAATATTTTTTAAGAAACTAGGTTATAACTTTACCGACTAGCTATTGGACCTGTATACTAATAATATGGTCTGTCTGAATAAATCAAATAAATAAAATAGGCGAGCTAATAAGTTAGGTTATGTACTATCCCTATTCTACTGTCAGTGTTTAAACTTCAGAGTTTCCTTGTTCAGAGTAGTGATTTGAATACGTTTTAAAATCATACAAAGCATACTATTTAATTAAAAAAAAAATTTATTGGGACTGGGGCTGTGACCGAATTGACCCAAATTCGAACCTAGCTTCCATTGCGACCCAAGAAATACGTGTACAAAATTTGGCGATCGTAGGATAAGCTGTTCCCCAGTAATCTCTTGGACAAACGGTCAGACGGGCTGGATATTTGCATGAAGAGTTTACAACACTTAATAAACCGATGTAACGTGTGTAACCAAGTGTTGAAAACATCACAATAAACAAAGTAAATCTCAATTTTCCCAAAAGCCCGGGTTTCACGCCTGGTTGTCAACGAGTTGTCCTGTATACGTTAAAGTTCCTAAAATGCCCGGGTTCCGCACCCTGGTGTTAGTGGGAGTAATCCCGGATACGACCATGATGTTCTATTACACATGGGAATAATTTATAACTCAAATCTCAATTTCCCCCACAAAACCACGATTTTCAACCTGAAATGTAGTTTTAGTACATGTCATCATGTGCAGATGATAGACATTAGTTTACTGTAAACTACCTAAGCGTCAGTTTGAAAATATGTCATCGTTTTCTTCTAATTTAATGGTTTTTGAGGGGGGTTTAATTAATGGGGGACATGGGGTGTTACTGATTCGACCCAAGTTTGAACTAAGCCTCAGTGATGACACAAGGAACAAGTGTACAAGATTGGGTGATCCTAGGTCAAGCCGTTCTCCAGTTATCGCACCTACAGAGGGACAGACCTACAGACGGACTGGCCATTCGCATAAAGTTTTTTCAACACTTAATAAAGTTATCGACGAGGCAGTCGAACAAAGAACAGAAAGTCGGACCGAGTAATCGCCGATCGAATGATTCGAAATGACTTCCTGCAATTTAAAAAAAAGTTTAGTCGTTCAATAGTTGAGTCAATAGTCAATAGTTGATATTATGAGTTGAGTATCCAGGACGGACAACAAGTGTTTTGTATTGGAAAATGACGGTCAACGATATTAAATAATATTTGACGTTTGTATCAAAGTATCACCTCTTTTCGATGTGCGTTTGCCAGACTTTACTTATTTTAATATTTGCAATATTGATAATGATCCCTTCGAGCTTTAAAAAAAACACTTCGTTAAAGATCTACTTTTCATTACAAACTGTTATAAAATTACATTTTAATATTATTATATAAAACCAAACATTCCTACCCAAGTTGAAACAACCTTGCAACAAGATTAAATTTAATTAATTCAATTATGAGCATTTCAGGCTTACACCGGTGAATCCTTGTGTCAATTTTATAAAATCCACATTGCAGTACCATCGACTCGATTGCAGTTTTGCAATTTAGGAAAGTCGTTTCAGTCCTAAATGATTTATTTAAGCTCTCATTCACAATGTCACTGACTTTTCTATTCTCAATATGTGAACCGTAGGCCCTTTCGAATGTCTTGACTAAAGCGCTATGAGCCTTTTTTCAGAGAAAACTCCAATCGTTCCCGTTCATATTGAACGGGAGAAAAACAATCGCCAATCACGCCAATATTGACTGATATTCCTGCAACAAATTTGGCGCTGCAATCACTTCCTCGGATACACGTTTTTTGTGTTTTCCAAACACGACCAGCGCGGCAAGTTTCGGCGGGATTTGGGACTTTGCAGCAGGCAACATCAACATTGTTTAAGGCTGTGTCGTCACCTTTAGTGTTAAAATAGTTTTAAAACCACTATTCATTCCTATCCATCCAACGGATACAAATGGAAGCAAAACATGTTAAGAATGCTGTTGGTGATCGAGATGATGCATTCTGGACCAGAGCAAATAAGATAAATCCGCAGAGTTGGAAAACAATTGCAGACATTTGAGGTTATAAGTTTTAATGTCTGATGGATTTGAGACAACTTTTATCTTAACAACGGTGCACTGTTGACCGAACTTATGAATAGAGCAATTGAATCAAGTCACGTTTACACTTAAAACATAATTTATAATGACAATGACAATGTTAAACTCGGCAAGCACCCTGTTATATTTGAGAGTCTGGTTTAAAAGAATATTGGAACAGACTTGCAAAGGTTAAAACAGACCGTGTGGGTTTGGTTACTGAGCTCGAAATTGTAAATGACTCGTTGGAAAGGTGGGTCCCAAGCTGGGGGGAGGGGAGGGCGTTGAGTCAATCACCAGCGTGAGGTCTGGCTATAGCAAGCAAGCGGGCTTTATCTTCGGGACTAGTCGCGGCTATATTAAGGGACTCTATTGATTGTAGGACAAGTAGCCCTTCCCAACATTTTTGAATACCCCTATTCAAAGAGTCCGGAAGGTCCAGTAGTGTTAGAGTAGTCCATCACTCGTCGGCTTCGGCTAAAGAAATTTCGGCGTTAAAAATTTCCGGCGGCGCCAGTTGGGAAATCAGGGGCGACACACTATGAAAAGGCGCAATGAAACACGGAAGCGCCGTATCCACAGCATGTCGGATCCCTAGACCTCCCATTTTTACTGGAAAAGAAGACTGTAGCCACGCCTCCGGTGACAGGTGGCAGTTCAGGGTGCCCTCTACCGCCAGTTTTAAAATGGCATCATAGTCGGCGAGAAGGCCCATTTTATTGTAAGTGGGGGCACAACGATCAAAATATATGAGGCGGGTGGTGGAAATTGAGGCCCTCAGAAGGTATAGGGCGGAGTGAGCAGTCAGCGTAGCGAGCCTGGCCGAAAATTTTTCTAGGTCGGCGATTTTTTCCGCAAGGACATTATCCATCGCTGAATCAGTAAGCGGGCTTTCCAGAAGCCTAGCCGACTCCGGAGTGATGACTTGGATACCTGGCATCGTGTCAGAAAATTGCTGTTGAATGGTTTGGCGGTCGGCGTCATTCGCGCCGAAAATGGCTAACTCGCATTTAGAGGGATTAAGAGTCAGTCAGACCTCTTGGCCCTTGAAATAATTGATTTTAAGGCTTTGAGGGATTTTTCCGGGCTGTCGGCGATGGTGCCGTCATCAAGGTACCAAAGGTTCAGCTCGGCCTTAAGCGACTTCACAATGGGCTGCACAACAAGGGCGAAGAGGGCGGGGCCTAAAGGGTCCCCCTGGTGTACACCTGCCAGGGAGGCGATGGGGGTGGTTCCATAAAAGAGGGTTGAAGGCTCCCAATAACATGACTTAATGAAGGAGTATGCGGTAGGGATAGCCGACCCGACTGCCGAAAACATCGAATCCCTCCGGAACTCGTTGAAAGCGTTGTTAGCATCGATCTTAACAAAGGCTTTAGGTGTACAGTGGGTTGCTTCAAAATACAATCTGGCGGTGTGAGCGCCCGCCTCCGCGCCGCCCCTAATTCCGACTCCCAGTTGGTGGGGGGCGAACTTATCTACCAAAATCGGGGTGACTCTCCGAACAAGAATTTTCGCCGCGAGCCTTCTCCATGTGTTTCCGACAGCCACCGGGCGGATCCCACCGGTTTTCTTCTTCAGGGCCGTAAGGGCGGCACCGAAAAAAATATGTCGAAAACATGGGTTAACTAGACCTTTTAAGACCAAATTTATAAAAAGTGTGATAGCCTTCGATAACTTTTCGCTCGTGTCACCCGATCTAATGGACAAGAGATATTTTATTATTTGGGGGCGGAGACTGTCCAGTCCACCCGCGGAACCATTAGGAAAAGTCGCTACGGCCCTGGACATTTCTTCCTCTGAAACTGGAACAAGGTCCTCTATCACAGGATCATCGGGGTAATTGGTAGGTTCGGGGTGAGGTGGGTGCTTTTTTAAGGGCCTCAATGGTGTCTTGATTATTGGGGGCTATAGTGTCATCCGACAATAGTAGCCTAATTGCCCCCCTCACATCGCCGTCTGAGAGTTTTGCCTCCACCTTCTTGGCGACTTCTTGTTGGGGGTCAACTTTTTTTTAAGGTGGCGCGGGGCGAGCGGGGTAGTGGAAGAGCGCTGTTTGGGTCAAGGGTCCATTTAGCAGTGTTGACCTTGACATAATATTGTACTAACCTAACACAACTGTGCTGTCGTACAATCTTTTACGTAGATTCCGAATCTGAAATAAAACAGGTATTATAAGAAGCGTCGATGATGATTCCCCTTGGCAATAGGTTTTGATGCCTTTTATTAGACACTGCGAGTATCCCTCGTGTGGTGAGGTATATTTGGTACAATTGTACAGACGATCGCATCGCGTAGCTCTTTATGGTCATTAATTTTATTAGGAATTCAAATCTGTAACTAGTTTTTCATTGTGTTACAAAACTGAAAATTTAAAAACGTTAGATAATTCATCAGTTATCGTCTAGTTAGACGTACGGACGGACATTATGTGTAAACTGATTCGTATAATATATCTACGATACGTAACAATTAGTTGCTTCCCAATTACACCTTGAAACCAGATAGAACAGCATACTGTTGTCTCCTTGTGTAAATACAGATTTTAGTTACTGGTCTTTTGGGTTATAAGCGGATTTATATTACAGGTTCAGCATCTAGATTATTATGATTACACCAAATTGAGCTTGAACTTATTGTGAATTTGTTTATATTTATCTTGCTTTAATTGAATATGTGGGTGAGATCAGTGTAATAGAGATAATAGAATCAATCTATTTTATTTGAATGAGCCATAAAACAATTCGGTGGGGCGGATAATTCCTGTCAAAACCCAGTAACAAAAGTCTACCTTATATCTTAAAAATGTTAACCATCAAGATCAGCAACAATGAAAGATCAATAATAATGCAATATAAGACTAAGAAAATAAAATTAGTAGTCTGAACGTGACAAGACATCTGATGACGCCTTAAATCCCTTAAAACGAACTTAAATAATAGGCTCTGATTTGAAACCCTTTCACTTATCCAATAACATATTGATTTTCTTTCAAGAAACAATGTGTAAAGAGGAATGACGGACATGTAGTGTCAGTTAAGATTAGCCAACACTTAAATCTGAGCCTCTGTACTTTAATTGAAATTCCAACAAGAGTTCAATGTAAGTAAACAAGAGGTTCTTTATTCTGAGAAGGTGTGACATGTAGGATATGCTGACATTTCATTTCATATTTCAAGGATTGAAGGTCTGAAAGATAGGGAATTTTATTATTTAATGAACCATATCCAATAAATGATTATGTAACGGAATGACAAGTATTCAATGAAAAATTCAAGGAGGGACCCGAGACAAGAAATCTTTCATTTGATATAAACATAACATTATCAAGTCTTCCCTTTTGGGGTTCGCAAACACGTTATGATTATTGAATAATATGTCCTCATCTCATTGAGAATAAAAAATTCCTTTGATTTAAAAATTTTAAAACGGTGAATTATCATAGGTGGATAATTATATGTAAAAGGAATCGATACCTGCGTTTGGATAACCTATTTTTTTAAAAAGGTCCTCCTCGAGTGTGTTTATGTCAAAATGCATTTGCAATGTGTCATTACTGGCACAAGTTTGTTGTAGGTGTGATCAAGTGGTCAATTCCATTCATGATCAAATATCCCAATCAGCATGTCAAAACTATTGGCTAGTTGTTTTTAAAGGTTCGAATTACCCCTTGGATCATTGTCCTTTCGTTTTAAATATGATTAAAGCAACGGCGATTCATTATTAAACCGTTGACCGTAGGACGAATTCTATAAATTCGGGCATCTATCATGTAAAAACAAGATAAGGAGATTTTTATCTCAAACTCAGAAAATTCAAAATCGTACCCGTAAATCGTTGAAATTAAAAAAAAATTCCAGTTCAGTTTTTTTTTTTTTTTTCATGACAAACTGAGACATGAAAATGACGATTCCTGTGAACAGACTCTAGTTAAAGTCCCATATCATTAGGTTCTTGTGTTTGTTGGGCCAGTATATATGTGCAAAAGAGGTGTTTTTATATGGAAACGAATGTCAGATCTGAAAGATGATCAATGATTCAGGTTACGTAAAAGTTAAGGAGGTTCGAACAAGTCATCTCCTGAATACTAATTCCCTTTGAAAGGCATCCCTATTTCATAATGAGGGGAACAAATCGAGACATCTTGTCAATTCCTAAACCTAAACAGATTTCAGACAACTTGGATACGCTTTTAATGAGGACGTGAATGACGTTATTGGAACTTCCTCTCAAGTTTGATAGATGTATTAAAACATACTAAAAATTTAAATGCGAATATTCAAGAAAATAAATTAAAATCTGACTTTTCAACATTTTCCCAAGTAATTAAAACCCGATCCCTAAAATGAAGCAAGAAAAATCAATTCATTGAACAATTGACTCCTCGATTGTGAAAAATGGAACAAAGTCACTACAAATTTTATCGATAATTTAAAAGCATAATTAATTACAATTTAATTACTGTTAATTGCAAAAGCTTCCCAATTGAAGTACTTCTTCAACTTGTACCAGTTCTTTTATTCACTTTCATAGCTGTATTTAAAAACATATGCAATGATTAAGTAACACAATTGTACATTGGGGTATGAACTTATAGATGTTATTATTTTTTGGAATTACAGCTAATTTCTTGTGCTTTTGTCAAAATCTGTCCATAATTGTAAGGGGTTTAATTATCAGTACTAATTGTATTATTCTGGAGTGACAAGCAAATATTTCATCACAGTTTCCAAACTATCAACGCAGCAGAACGTTTGAATCAATGTTTTTTTACGTTGTTACCATGTTTGAAAAACAATTGTCAGATCCAGATCACAGATTTTCTACGGGTAATAAAACGGTACTAAATGAATTTAATTCGGATGTTGGATGCAATGAGCAGATTTTTTTAATCTCGAGTAATAAACTGCCCAACCCTGGTTAAATCCCAGGTGGTATAATGTCATTTACTCCCACAACAAACTGCAGAGGAATATAGCTTCACTGGCTGATGTTCTGATTTGAAAGATGCCCATCCGGTTTTTTTAAACCCATTCCTGCCCTTCCTTTTTTAATGAATGAAGTCCCGATTTTTATTAGAGCCTTTACTCCTTCACAGATTGCAGATTAGCCTTCCTTCTGGCAGATGAATATATTATTACAGGTGATAATAATATATCTGCTTTTGCTTTTAAAAATATTACGTAAAATATATGTATGTATAAACTGGTCGGATCAGTTGTTTTACTGGTCCAGTGATTAGTTTCCTCACTTGAATGAACGGCTCAGGTTTTTCTGAACTCGTGAACTATTAAAAGTGGAAGGTATTTTATGAAAAGCAGGTGTGAAATAAAACGAGTTCTAAAACTTAATTCTTCCTTCTTATCTCCTACTGTAAAAGGGCAAGTCTGGTTCGACTGCTTGTTCCTATTTCATGCAAAAAAAATTTTAGAATTGCATCCGAATATCGAGTTGGTTATAGTGTTTTATTCACAGAGAAGAGAGCATGAACTTAACACCTTCTGAAAAGAGTCTTGATTTTGTGATATGAATTGCATTTAACGACGTTAGCATAATAATCTTTTGCCGATGTTTACTTAAGTTTGCTATAAAAAATCTCACAAAAGAATTAAGTTATTATTTTTTATCATTAATTGAAGCCCAAATTAATTGTAATTTTGTCGGAGAATCAAGGTACGCTGTCGCATAACTTGGAAAGCCCATTTCCGATTTTTTTTAAATTGGTTTACATCTCACTTTACTGGAGCTTAAAATCAGTTTGATTTTGTTTGAAACTACTTAACGACTCTAAATGTCAATAATTTGAAGTCCAAAAACGAGCTGTTATCAAACTTTCCCAAAACATCAATTTCCCAAGTTAAATCATAATGCTACCGGTTACTAATTTCGAGAACAACCCATCATCCACACTTTTGACAACTTGCTCCCTCCGATCGTAAGTCACCGTTAATTGAGCTCAATCCAAATCTAGTAATTACCAACTTGAGGCTCAGCCCGTAATTATCATCTATAACATAGGGATGAGGCTATGACATGAACAGGTAAATGGCCATCGGTTCGAGTCACATATAATTACCCAAGCCACAGCTTTTTTAAGCAGCAGTCCAAAGAAGATGAACTCCTAATGCTCCTCTCGGGCAGGTTTACCGTTCTTGTGAAACGCGAATATCAATTAAGGCATTCCTCATTAATACATTATTACATGTTATGGATTACGAAATTCCATTAAATTGATCTCCGATGACCTTTTGGTACCTGAAGCTAGTAGACAGTCTAAATTACCTCAAATTAAAAAAAATTGAGACGCGACACTTTTAACGGATGTATATGAACTTATGAAGTCATAAAAAGCTGAAAAGTAAGAAAAAATCACTGAACTCTGTCACAGCAGATGTTATCCGGAGTGAAATTTGATCTCTGAGTAATTTCATTGTTTTAGACATGCAAATTCGAAGATCCTTGTCTCCATTTATTACTGGCAATGGCACAGGTGGACAACAAAGTTTAACTTGCGTCGGCCCATTCAACGGAATTTTATGTCTTGTTCGAGAGGACAAGAATTACCTAGAGTTGCTTTTAAAGGAATATAAATACGTCGGCGGATTCACGGCCATTAAATCAGCCGTTTAAATTATATAACTGCTAGATCGTGGACTGCATTCTTGAACTTGTTCAATTCTATCGTTTTACTAGTTTGTCTGTAAATTGGTGATTTGGGGAATCTTCTGCCAGAGTTTAATAATTTCTGAAGACGGAGACAATGAAATCTGTCGTAATTAATTCACTTTCTGTACAGTAGAAACACATCAATCATGCCTATAATCTGGTTTCCACTTTTGCCGAATGATTGTATCTATGTAATAAATACGATGTGGTTGTAAAATGGTTAAGAGACATCAAGACTACGGAATTTTGTTGTCGGAAGTTCACAGTTTAGTTTGTGATATCGTTGACGCAAAAATATCTGCAATTTACTTGCATGATTATGGGTTTTTGGTAAAAGTTTTTGTTCAGGATGCAATTATATTAGGGTCATTTATAGCATATTGTCTGTAATCACTGATTCGTTTTTCATGTATACTGAAATTAATCACAAGAGCATTTTGACCATTTGTTACAGGTTGATTTATAGAAGTTTATGTAAAAAAAATTCATACAATAAACACTAAAATCATTGAATCTCACAATTATACAATTATCGGTTGGATATTTTTTAATTTCAATGCTAGCTACAAAGTATATTTTGAATTTTGTTTTTTAAATAATAATAAAAATGTCTTTTGAACTCGAGAAGATTGAATCAAGAAACGATTTTTAATTTTTTTTCTGACATTGATATTTAATTTACTAGCATCAATATGTAATGGAGAATACGAAACCAGAATTAGCATATAAAATAGATTCCTCCTTGTGAATTCAAAGATTACTGGGTTTGGCTGGGGATTTAAGTATTTTGATCCTAATTCGTAAAGTGTTAATTGTTGATTCTGTTTTGAGATAACGGTCCCGTTCAGTATTTTCCACCTAGGGTTGGGCCAGTCTATAACATTACAATAACATTTCTGGTCAACTTCTTAGCCTTTCATCTCCAAAACTTGAATTCTGTTGAATAGGCGAAATAATCATAAATGCAGATGAATGGAGAGGGGAAAGAAATAAGTGGCAGATCTTGATCTAGATTCCCAAATGTTCTAGACTCATAAAACATGTCCTGTAAACAAGGGGATCGTAATTAACTGTTTTGCATCAATTCCACCGACTTATCATTATCGTCGCCCAAAATGTATCGAGTGGTCGAGGAGTGGAAATCAACACTGCCTTTTCTGAATGGTAAATGAAATCACAAATCAAGAATCAAATCAATTCACCGTTCCTTCAAAATGACTCATCATGTCAATACCAAATTGGAGCTTAGCTTATAAACTAAAATAAAGCCCCAACAGGGGCCCTAGTTTTGCATCTTATTAAGGTAAGAGAGCCTGGATTTGTGAAAAATATTGGGGACTTATTGCGGGATTTATTTTTTAAAACCCCATAAATGCAACGTTCCAAAGGGCATACTTCAATTAAATCCAGGAGGCGCGTTAAATTAATAAGGAGTATAATTTAGTCGAGGATGCCTTCTGTTGAAAAGCAGGCTATTTCACTTGATAAGGAGGCCAATTTAATTGTGTGACTTATCTTGCCATTAACATTTCGATTGAATAATTTACCCATTTTTCAGCCATCTCATGAAAAAATTAAAATATGATAACTTATTTAGGGTGGAAATTAAATCGTAATCTCCAATACACCTTCGTTGACTTAATTTGGATAAGGTATTGATTGATATATCCATATCGGCTCTGTCAAATCTTGCCTCCTTATTAAGTGTTGAAAACACTTTATGCGAATGACCAGTCCGTCTGTCCGTCCGTCCGTCCGTCCGTCCGTCCGTCTGTCCGTCTGTCCGTCCGTCCGTCTGTCTGTCTGTCCGAGCGATAACTGGAGAACGGCTTGACCTACGGTCACCAAATTTTGTACACTTGTTCCTTGGTTCAAGAGTGAGGCTAAGTTCGAACTTGGGTCAAATCGGTCACACCCCCTGTCCCCCATCAATTAAACCCCAAAAACAAACTATTAAATCACACAGAATAGTGATAGGTAGGAGTCCACCGCCAGGATAGGGCTATTACTCATTTTGCAACTGCCGCTTAGGTAGTTTACATTACACTCTATGTCTATCATCTATACATGATAATACCCTGAAACTACATTTCAGAGTGCAAAACCTCGGCTTTTTGGGGAAATTGAGATATGGGGTTAATTTAAACGATTTTCTTGAGTAATAGAACATCTTTTCCGCATACGGGACCACTCCCACTGACACCAGGGTGCAAAACCCGGGCTTTTTGGTGAAATTGAGATACGGGGTTTGAACGATTCCCATAAGTAATAGAACATCTTTGACGGATATGGGACCACTCCTACTGACACCAGGGTGCGAAACCCGGGCTTTTGGGGGAAATTGAGATACGGGGTTTAAACGATTCCCATGAGTAATAGAACATCTTTGACGCATACGGGACCACTCCGACTGACACCAGGGTGCAGTACCCGGGCTTTTTGGGGAAATCGAGATATGGGGTTTAAATGATTCCCATGAGTAATAGAACATCTTTGACGTATAGGGGACCACTCCCACTGACACCAGGGTGCAGTACCCGGATTTTCGGGGAAATTGAGATATAGAGTTTAAACGATTCCCATGAGTTATAGAACATCTTTGACGAATACAGGACCACTCCCACTGACACCAGGGTGCAGTACCCGGGCTTTTTGGGGAAATTGAGATATGGGGTTTAAACGATTCCCATGAGTAATAGAACATCTTTGACGTGTATGGGACCACTCCCACTGACACCAGGGTGCAGTACCCGGGCTTTTTGGGGAAATTGAGATATGGGGTTTAAACGATTCTTTCAACACTTGGTTACACCCGTTACATCGGTTTATTTACAATCTAGATCCCATCAATTACTTTGAGGAGCGGAGCTATTAAAATCCCACAACTAATTGGATCAGAGTGTGGGAGGATTACTTTTGTCTGGGATTGATAACATAATAAACCGATGTAACGGGTGTAACCAAGTGTTGAAAATATAACGATAAACAAACTAAATCTCAATTTCCCCGAAAATCCGGGTACTGCACCCTGGTGTCAGTGGGAGTGGTCCCGTATTCGTCAAAGATGTTCTATTACTCATGGAAATCGTTTAAACCCCATATCTCAATTTCCCCGAAAATCCGGGTACTGCACCCTGGTGTCAGTGGGAGTGGTCCCGTATTCGTCAAAGATGTTCTATTACTCATGGAAATCGTTTAAACCCCATATCTCAATTTCCCCGAAAATCCGGGTACTGCACCCTGGTGTCAGTGGGAGTGGTCCCGTATTCGTCAAAGATGTTCTATTACTCATGGAAATCGTTTAAACCCCATATCTCAATTTCCCCAAAAATCCCAGGTTTCGCACTCTGAAATGTAGGTTCAGGGCATTATCATGTATAGATGATAGACATAGAGTGTAATGTAAACTACCTAAGCGTCAGTTTTAAAATGAGTAAGAGCTCTATCCTGGCGTTGGACTCCTACATATCACTATTCTGTTTGATTTAATGGTTTGTTTTGGGGTTTAATTGATGGGGGGCAGGGGGTGTGACCGATTTGACCCAAGTTCGAACTTAGCCTCACTCTTGAGCCAAGGAACAAGTGTACAAAATTTGGTGACCGTAGGTCCAGCCGTTCTCCAGTTATCGCTCGGACAGACGGACAGACGGACAGACGGACGGACGGACGGACAGACGGACGGACGGACAGACGGACAGACGGACTGGTCATTCGCATAAAGTGTTTTCAACACTTAATAATTTATTGAATAACAGGATCATCAACTTCAATGAACCCTTGCAACTGTCCGACACAGTGTTTGCAGATAATTCGATCTCAACCAGAGCATAATTTTATTCTTATAGTAAATAAAAAAAAAAAAATATTATTAATAAACGTTCTTATAATAAAATGTTATTAAAAGCGAGCAATTATAATAGTCGATGATCCGATTGCTTGTCGGTTCAATGTCAGTTTTTGATTTATTATCGGCTGTTGTTCACCTTGCAAAATACAGATAATAATATATTATATTAATAAAAAGCCAATATAACCGTTTTAATTTAAGTCTCAAATCAAATAATATCATCTGGCATTCGATATATATAATGGGTTATTATTAATCCACCTCCTTAGAACTGAAATCCCCTCCTATTTTTTACTGAAAGTGTCCTCCACTGACCTGACCTCCTACTTAACTAAAATCCCCTCCCCATTTTAACTTAAAGAAGCTAATATAAAATGGTATAAACTCCTCGATATAAAATGTTAATAAATCGACTTTTTTAATCGAGTTGATAAAACTATAGGATTTTATAGGAGCTTCTTTAAGTTAAAATGGGGAGGGGATTTTAGTTAAGTAGGAGGTCAGGTCAGTGGAGGACACTTTCAGTAAAAAATAGGAGGGGATTTTAGTTAAGTAGGAGGTCGATTAATTACAACCCAAAATCAATTAACTTTTGAAACCTTCTAGTAATAGTTAATAAAATATACTATACTATTTTATAAAGATACTTTATATTTTACTTATGGTTAATGATGCCTTCTATTCCTATCCTATACTTTCATTACCAAGTATTTCCATCCTATGCATTCTTCATGGAAACATCCAATCCTTAACCGGATTTTCACCTACTTCCGTAAAAATATCTAAAAACTACCGTACAAAATCATGCCTAATAAATCTGACATACTACGATCCTTAAGTACATACTTTTACCTATAAGAAATGCCTATTCTAAGCTAGATCTTATGGGAGCTCGCGGACAGATCTTAAAAATGAGCCATTATATTATAACAGTCATTCGTCCGAATGATTCTCAATTCATTATGAGTATTTAATATTTTTGATGGAAGGCTCACTTCAAATATTAGCTTGTTATCACCACCGTGCAAGCAATGCACTCTTAGAATTGCTATCTTTTAATTTCACCGAATTTAATGTATATATTACTGTGTAATATCCGTACGCCGCAGAGTTGCGTCAATAACATAGTGCAAGCGATTATTGGAAAAACATTTCACGAAATAACATAGTTGAGTCATTGAGAGTACCGATCAACCGATAGCATTTTTTATTATTAAACTTTAATTGGTTTAAAATAAATGTAACAGCTTGTATTCCTAATTGATTTTTCGGTTACATTGTGTTCCATAATCCATTGTCCATAAATCGTAGAGTAATTACACTTGTATAATATTGATAAGCTAACTCTGAACTCGATTGGATTGACCCTACAAATACCCATGCGGGCCATGCGAGAAGTTTGCAAAGTTTCCCAACGAACATCCTCTCAACTCTCAAGGCTATCCCCGATATCAAATTAGTGGAAAACAAATCCAATGACAACTTGATACCGTGTTAAATCTGTAGTCTTTGAAACCGGGTCATAGTCTGTACTAAGAAACTAACATGATTAAGAGCAACAAAGAGATTATAAGCTTTATTAAGTGTTGAAAACACTTTATGCGAACGACAAGTCCGTCTGTCCGTCTGTCCGTCCGTCTGTCCGTCTGTCCGTCCGTCTGTCCGTCTGTCCGTCTGTCCGTCCGTCTGTCCGTCCGTCTGTCCGAGCGATAACTGGAGAACGGCTTGACCTACGGTCACCAAATTTTGTACACTTGTTCCTTGGGTCCTAACACAGGCTAAGTTCTAACTTGGGTCAAATCGGTCACACCCCCTGACCCCCATCAATTAAACCCCAAAACAAACCATTAAATCAAACAGAATAGTGATATGTAGGAGTCCAACGCCAGGATAGAGCTCTTACTCATTTATTTTAAAACTGAGGCTTACGTAGTTTACATTACACTCTATGTCTATCATCTATACATGATAATACCCTGAACCTATATTTCAGAGTGCGAAACGTGGGATTTTTGGGGAAATTGAGATATGGGGTTTAAACGATTCCCATGAGTAATAGAACATCTTTGACGGATACGGGACCACTCCTACTGACACCAGGGTGCAAAACCCGGGCTTTTTGGGGAAATTGAGATTTAGTTTGTTTATCGTTATATTTTCAACACTTGGTTACACCCGTTACATCGGTTTATTAACTTCAATATTGTCAAATTAAACATTGGAATTTACAGCACCAAAAAACAACATAACGACTAACCAAATCATTACTATCAACAAATATATTATTTGCAATTATTTCCCCAAACGTACTTACAATAACAGATTTGCATACTGCGTCCATAAACAACAATGCCATGCTTACATATACAACTGCAATACTATTTTTAAACCAGGATAGGATGAGTAAAAATATCTTGCTCTACTCTTTTTCATTTGTAACAAAATGCATGTGATCTGCAATTGTTTTCTTTGTTTTTTGTTCCATTTTAATCGTAATCTTTGTAGTTATTTATTTTATAATAATCATCTGTTGAGATTAGGGACACTGTAAGTGCATTAGATATGCTGTAATTTAATCACGCTAAGAATCAACGCAATTTTGTTGAAGCAAAAACTGAAAGGCCCCGGGCCCGTATTACCACTATAACCCTATATTTCCAGCTCAAATTACAGTTTAATAGATGACGTTTTTGTTTATTTTTGTATGTATTAATTGTTCTGTACAATCGAGCTAATACTTTAGTAGTTATTATATAAAACCAAAAAAAAAAAACTTTTCAACCTCGATTTATTGAACCCATTATGCAAGCGGTTAAGGAAAACCAATAGTATATTTAAAAGTAAACGTTTTTCTTAATTTGGATATTGTACTTTCCCAGGATATGAATTACAACGATCATATTCCGAATGTTTGCTCAACGGAGTTAAGTTAAAGTTAGCAATAATTATATTTAAGAGTACAAATTACAATTAGCAAAAGGCTCTTATTACAAAACTAACACCAACACCAACTCCTGCCTGCTCAACTCAAGTTTACATTCCCGATACTGCTGATTAGATAAGATGACTAATACTCACATTACAAACTACCATTCACCATTCCATGCATTTCCATATTACATTCTTTATCTCCGTCCTTCAGACTCTCGAGATAAATAAATTATTAAATTCGTCCCAACTTTGAAGGAAATGATTCTAAGCTGCAGAAAACAATACAATATATAATATATATCTATCAATCTGCCTACCAAAATATTCCTTTAAATACTGTAAGTGAACAGGTGATATTAGTCCCGTGATACTCGATTTTGTGTAGAACAATTATTGACCAATGTTAATTACAATTAATAATACAAAATGGAGACATTAACTCTGGTGGCAATCATAGCAGGTGGGATTAGTTTATTCCTCACCCTCCTCAGACTTCTTTTTTGTGCTTTTCGGCTCAAATCCGATTCGGATAGAGAAAAATTGAGAGCCGCTGCAGCTTCCAACGTTCACCTCGTAAATTCCAAGTCAGACGTTTACGACAGTATCGACATCGAGAGCCAGACTCCGGATTTTGAAGTATTTCTGGGCTCTTTGGCATCGAAAAAGACGACGGTTTTGAATGGTTCAGCGTCTTTGGAAGACTTCAGAAACGCATTACGTTCGGAGTTGCCGCTTTTGCCTTCCGGAAACGTTTCTAAGAAGACCGTGTTTGCCTGGGGAGATTGGGAAGATGGGCAGTTGGGGCTTGGGAGGGTTGAGAGTGAGGAGATTTGCAGGCCGACGAGATTGGAATTTCAGGAACGAATTACTTCCGGTATGACATTTAAAAAAATATGTTTTGGTCTTGGTAACATTATTCTTAACACGGGAATGCAAAATAAAAAAAATTGTCACACAACATTTTATACTAACGTCGGTTGGACGTAAAACTATGTTTCAGACGTGTGTTAGTCCGCCCACCCTAATGGGGGTCAAGTGGTGGCAAGTTCTTCGATAATTGACTTAATTTAAACACCGGTGAAACGGTAAAAGCACAGCCGCAAATAATTCCACTCTATTTCCATATTTCCCAACGGTTTAAATCGTTTAAACTTTAAACTGGCCTTAACAAGGCCGATTTGAAGGTGTGAAAAATAAAAATTCTCATCTGTTGGGCATTTTATTTTAGTACCATTAATCATTAAGTTTTACAAGCCTTTTCAACTCAAATCATGTCAATGCTGAAACAGCCTCAAAACTTGCTCGTCGAAATTTTTTAAAATTTTTATTTCGGTGTGTAAATCTATACTATTTTGTATTTTGTTGCTTCAGTGTTTTGTGGAAAGTCCCACACTCTATTTCTGTTGGACGACGGGAGCTTGTGGTCCTGCGGCAGTAACGATCGTAAGAAAACGTAGTAGAAATCAACATTGTAATTCTTAATGTTGTTAAGTTTTCAATAAAACCAAATTTCTCTAAAATGGATGGCAGATGGGCAGTTGGGGTGCAATTCATCGCACAGTCGACCCAAGAAGATTGAAGGGCTAGGAGATACCCAAATTGTGGGCGCAAGTTGTGGCTTAACACACAGTATCGCGGTTGACCATCGTGGGTATTTGTTCGCCTGGGGATCCGATTACTATGGTACATTATCGCTTACTTATCACCTAAAATATCTGATTTTGTCATTGTTGAACGGTTATTCATCAGTTGATAGGATAAGGATAATTATACAATCGTTTACTTCTAGGTCAACTTGGCTTGCAAACTAAAGCATCTGTAAAAATTGTCAACCGCCCAGAAAGAGTAATGTCGTTCCTCGGACAGGTGCATTCTTCATTTCTTTCATTAATTTAAATGTTTAAAATTATATAATTAATAATGATTTTTGTTCATTCATAAGATAGTACAACAAGTGTCGGCCGGAGAGTACCATTCATTGGCTATGACGTTGACTGGGGAAATATATGCCTGCGGATCAAATAGCAGTAAGTAATAAAAATATAATTTTATTCATATCAAATAAATAATAATCCTCTCCCTTGTGCTCCAATTGTGGTCGTCGTGGTTTAAAGCAGTTATATTTATCGAATTTTGGAAATATTTTATTTCTTATTCTTGACAAACACGTTTCCGATGAGCAAGTACCTCTTAATTTATCTGGTTCTGCTATTGAGTTGTGCTAAATCTGATATTGATTCGAAATACTTATAGATGGCCAGTTGGGACTAGGACCGGACAATAAATCCAATCAGACAAAATTCGTGCTCATCCAAGCCCTCGTCGGATTTCCATGTGCTTTAATTACTTCAGGTATTTGATTACATTACTTACCATTCACATAAACTTAACGGAATAATTTAACATTCATAAAATCTTAAATTCAACTGAATTAAAGGTGGGCATCATTCCTTCGCTCTCAGCGTTTCCGGTTCAGTCGTTGGCTGGGGTAAAAACACCTTTGGCCAATTAGGAATCAGTGGCGACACAGAAGATCAGTGGGAACCGACCGAACTACCGACTTTGAAATCCGTAAACGTTCGTTTTGTGGCTGCGGGATTCGATCATACTGCATTTCTTACGCAGGTATAAAGTTTTGTCGGACTTTTGCATCTAGTTTTAGTTTGGTTTTTATTTATAATTTTGGATTTTGATTTAATTCAGGATGGAGGTGTCTTCACATGTGGGTCAGGAAAATTCGGACAACTTGGGCACTCCTCAACATCAAATGAAGTCCTGCCCCGCAAAATCCTAGAATTCGGGAAAACCGTAACCCAAGTAGCTTGTGGTCGTTTCCACACACTCTGCTGGATTACCGATAGGCTCTATTCTTTTGGATATAATTCAAATGGACAGCTGGGACTAGGATTTTCGGGCGAATGTCGTAACTCTCCATTCCACGTATGTCAAAAATTAATAATTTTAGTTGCCTTGAAGCCATGTCATTTTCGTTCTTTAATTGTAGGTTAAAGAATTATCCTATGTTGTGGATTCAGTTTATGCTGGTGGGAATCAAACAATGGTTTTAGTAGAAGGGCTAGAAATCCGACCAGGATCGGCTAGGAGACGATCCTCGATGATCAGCCGCCAGCCAAATATCGTCGCCACAATCCCCGATTATCGTCAACCTAAGAGGGGACAACAGTGCCTCCGAATTACGGATGAAATCATGTCGAAAATATTGTCGAATAGTGACACGGCAATGAAATTCCTAGAGATCGTTTTTAAATCTCCCGCAGTTTGGAACGCGTCGTTTCTGACTCAAAAAATGGGCACGAACAAGGTCGAATTCGTTGGTGTTGACTTGCTGGAGGTCAGTTTAAAATTCACCTAAACTTTAAATATTTAAAAACTGGATACCGTTTTAAACTATTTTTACACTAATTAAGGCTGATAGAATTCTGTCAAAGCTGGAGTCAATCCGATCTCAAAGTATGAAAGACAGGATGAACCAATTCATGGTGTTGCATTTACTTCCGGATTTACAAAATGTCATCCGAAATGCAGAAATGTCACGGATTTACTTTCTCATCCCCTTAATACCACACTTCTACTCAGGTCAATCTCACAAAATTAAATATTAAGCGAATTTTAGAGGTTTTTGACCCTAATTTTTTTTAAGTTAAAAAAATTCCGATTTAATTTATATAGGAACAAACTACCAACTCTCAATTCTTTATGCCGCAAATCTCTTGTCATTGCCAGCAAAAATAATAACGGAGCTGACCCGATCTCTTTACTCAGCCCCGATGGAACAGATCCTCCGCCTTATTTCCGTTTACAAACGAACAATTTTGACAATCTTGGAGCGATTTGAGCAAAATCAAAATGAAGAACAGGTAGCAATAATTTTAATGCAAAAAACATTTAAGTTCGTTTAAAATTGCTTGCAATCGTTTGCATAATTTTATTTTAGAGAGACGTGGGCCTAAAACAGTGTCTGAATTTCCTCAATGAATTAAACACGCGTAACCGAGTTGGCCGGAGATTGTCGTATCATACGTTTTGTATCCCTCAACTGACTTCAAAGGTATATTTGTCCTTAAATGTATATCAATACGTAATGTAATTGGTGTTTGTTTGAGAAGGTTTCTGTCAAAATATTTACCGATATTAATTGTTTAATATTATCATAGAATCTTTAGTTTAATCTTTATTATTAGCTTTTAAATTTTTTAATCGAAATTACAACAGGTGGATATTAGAATGGACTATATCCAATGGCTGCAGAGGGAAGCTAGGCCAGGGGTCTATTTCTGTTCCTATCCATTCCTTTTCGATGCTCAAACAAAGACTTTGCTGCTACAGGTTCAAAACTATTTTAACAAAAATGTCATTTATGATTCAAATGCTTCATTGACAAATGACCTTTACGTTTAAAATACAGACGGATCAAATCGTGCAAATGAAACTGGCAATGCAAAATGCAGCTGCTTCAGCTCACATTCTTGGTGACTTATTACCAATGATACCGGCAGAAGTTTTGGAGGAGTTAACTCTCCGAGACCAATTTCTCAATTTAAAAGTTTCGAGGAAAAACCTAATCGCGGACGTTGTACAGCAGATTACAGCTCTGGACACAAATGACTTAAAGAAACCTTTAACGGTCGGTTTATCATTTAATGTCTTCAATTAAATGTAAACTGTCGTAAAATCATTTATTCCATTCTCGTGATTGCAGATAAGTTTCATCGACGAAGAAGCAATCGACGCCGGCGGTGTCAAGAAGGAGTTCTTCCTGCTGCTCATTCGTGAAATTTTGGACCCCAAATTTGGGATGTTCACTAATTTCGAAGAGTCAAGACTGATGTGGTTCAAGGCTGGAACGTTTGAGGATGAAGTGATGTATTTAGTTATAGGAATGATCTGTGGATTGGCGATTTACAATTCCACCATCATTAATCTACCCTTCCCCTTAGTCTTGTATAAGAAACTACTCAAAGAGAAGGCGGATCTGCAAGACTTGAAGCAATTGTCTCCGACGGAAGGACAGTCGCTGGAGAAGATCTTGGAATATGAGTAAGGACTGCTTCAATTTTTATTCAGGATGCAAGTTTGTCACAGGACCCTTAATTATGTTCTTATCATGTCGTTAGCTGACGGTTCCTTAATTAAAGAGCTCAGTCGGTCCGTCCGTCGGTTCGAATTCTAATTTAGTTTAGTTTAGTCTTAATTTCGAACGATTAAACAGTTTGAAAGTATGTTTTTTATTATTGAGCTTCCAGCGGAGAGCAAGTTATTTTGAAGGCATTTTATGTCAAAGGTCAAAGGGTTAACGGTCGAAGGTTAAATTTTTTTGCAATAGCAACCATACATCTGCGATGCATTGTTGTTTGAAGATACAAGCAAGTGCTATTCAATAATGTATATGATTTTTTACTCTGGGACTGGGGAAATGTGAGTTCATTATATCAAATGACTACCGTTTGTCGTCCTTAATTGGTTTATATCTTATCCGCAGAAATTCCGATTTTGAAGAAGTGTTTGGTCTCAACTTTGAAATCTCTCAAGAATATTTTGGAGTAGTGAAATCGGTGGAATTAAAGCCAAACGGGTCCATGATTCCGGTCACTCAAGAAAACAAACGTGAATTTGTTGATCTCTATGTCGCTTATATTTTTGATGTGGCATGTGCCGAGCAGTTTGAGGCATTTCAAATTGGCTTCCTCCGCGTTTGTGGCAGCACTGTTCTTCAACTCTTTCATCCGCAGGAGCTTCAAGCTATGGTACGTTGATACGTTGACTTTGAATTTTCTTTAATGCATTCATCGTCAAACTTCTGAATAAAATCCACGTCCGCTTTCAACTTGTTAAAATTTACATTTGGGTCCAGTTTTCACCTTTTGAAGAGATATGTTTTAATTTTAATATAAATCAATTTTAGGTAACGGGGAATGAGGACTATGACTGGGGGGAACTGGAACAGAACTGTACATATAAAGAAGATTACCATGAAACGGAATCGACAATTAAAATGTTCTGGGAGGTTTTCCACGGTCTCTCCCTATTCGAAAAGAAGCAGTTCCTGCTGTTTGTCACGGGAAGTGACAGGATTCCTATTTTGGGAATGAAGACTTTGCAGGTAAAATAATTTGGACTTATTTAATTTTAATTATCGTTAAATTGTCTTTGATGTTACATAACTAGCAAAACTTGCACAAACTCAGATTTTTAAAGCAATTGAATACTGATTTTCTTGATCCTGAGATTTAAACTCTGATCCACATAAAATCAATTGTTTAAATATGTTAATTTCTTTTAGTTAATTATTCAACCCGTCGGAGACGATAGATGCCTTCCCGTTGCACACACTTGCTTCAACTTAATCGACTTGCCAAGATACAAGACGAAGGAGCGACTGAAGTACAAGTTGTTACAAGCTATCCAACACAATGAAGGTTTCGAACTTGCATAGAATATTTCGTGGTATTTAGTTAGTAAATGTTTTGTTTATTTAGTTACTTTTGAATCCTTTGTTGTATAAAGGTGTCGCAATACAGAGCAGAGCCAAGAAATATTTGATTTTTTATGGAGATAATAAATATATATAATTAGTGTTGTGATATCTATGATTTTACTCGAAACCGTACGAAATTTTTATTATTGAAAATACTAGCATGGAATTAAAAAAAATCGGGTCTGTACAGTTGGAAAGGTTCGCATTTCAGTTCTAAACAAATATATAATAGCATATGGTTCTATTACTCAGGATTTGACATTTCGATTGGTTTCGAATACAACCCATCGTTGCTTGAAGTTAGCAGTAATGAGTTTTTATTTTTTTATATTAATGATTTATGAAACAAGTAAAGACACAAAATCGCTCTATGCTATTTCCGATTTAATTGGTCGTTAACACAAGGTCTTTAATTAAGTTTTCTCGTGTGATGATGATAATCATACGATTCGGTAATGAATTCGATAAATTCTGCACTTGTTTGTGAGCATTGGTTTAGTTGTCGGGTGTGCTTTCTAGAACTTATTAGAACCTTAACATTGCTTAGCCCTTGGCTAATTCTCCTCCGAACGAACCTACGAAGTCCAAATTCCAATTTCCTCCCATTATAATACTATTAACAATATTTATTAAGGGATGAAATCCCTTAATAAGAACGTTCGATCCGTCCGTCCGTCCTTCCGTGCTCTAACTCGAAAACGGCTGAACTTTTTCAAATTTTTCTTTCGGATACTTACTCATTAGGTCCTAGGGCAGGGTGAGTTCGAATTTGGACTAAATCGGCCGCACCCCCTGCTCGCCAAAAATTCGAAACCAAAGACCCATATATATTTTATATGTATATCTCCTATATCTCCCCTTTATAGTCCCTACATATTCTATATATCTAACACATGCATCTTCTACCTATCTAACTCATACATATATCCTATACTCATACACATACCGGACCGCAACCCCTTCACACCGCGCACCGGGGTTGTGCCCGCTCCATACGGGGTAACTTGCGATTTCAACGCTAAGTGACTACCACGTGCGAGGGAACACTCCTAACTGACACAGGACCACCCCCACTCACGCCGGGGGGTAAGCCCGCGCCATATTGGGTAACTTGAGATTTCTATGCTAAATGACTCCTTCATGCAAGATAACACTCCTAAAAGACACGGGACCACCCCCAGTCACGCCGGGGGGTGTGCTTGCGCTATATGGGGCAACTTGAGATTTCAATGCTAAATGACTCCCACATGCAAGAGAACACTCCTAACAGACACGGGACCACCTACACTCACGCCGGGAGGTGTGCCTGCGTTATATGGGGCAACTTGAGATTTCAATGTTAAATGACTCCCACATGCAAGAGAACACTCCGAACAGACACGGGACCACCCCCACTCACGCCGGGGGGTGTGCCCGCACCATATGGGCAACTTGAGATTTCAATGTTAAATGACTCTCAAGTGTTCGGGAACACTCCTAACTTGTTCCATTCTTAAAATATTTACTTCCTTAATTCTTGTCCGATACGATTTCATCCCTTCCGTACGTCCGTTCTTAACGGTTTATTATTATTAGATTTATATAATATCTAAAAAAATGTATGAGGTTTGTGAAATGTACAGAAAATGTGAAAGAGAGAGAAAAATGATTTGGCATGATCTAATCATATGAAGAATTATTTGGTTTAAGGTCATAGATTGATAAACTCGTCTTTTTAAGGTACCTTACTAAGAACTATAGTGAACAGTTAAAAAGGTAGTCGTTTAAAACATTTGTTTTTGAGGAACCGACGTAAATTAACTTGCCCCCCAAATGGGAATTTGCCCCAAATTAAAAGGAATGTTGCCCACACATACGTTTAATCATTCAAGAATGAACCATGCCGCTTCTTGTCGTGGAAAGGCCCTCTAAAAATATGATTTGCTCATTTTATGGTGTAATTCATACTTCATACCTACAAAAACAACCTTCTAATTTACCGTTGTCTATCACCATTATTACTAAGTATATGCATATCACAATTTTGCATATCTTCGTCAATTTTCGTGTAAGGATTTAGAACTAAATGCTTTTTTTAGTTCTCCTTAATGTCATTGATCATTTTTATCATTCCTGTAATGAGTTGCAATACGAAGTAAAGAATTTTACCAGCCACTGGCAAATTCGGATCATGGATATGGTAATTCACACGTTAAAGACGGAGGACAGAACGGGGACGGGCAAAACTAAGATTTGAATAAAATAAATGAATCGCTACAATTTTAGTTTGCATCATTCAAAGTTGGCAACATGCTAATTCTGGGCAAATTTTCACTATCAACAATAAGAGGGGGCATGGTTCATCAAGGAGTGGGCAAAAATATTAAATCTTACAGATTCGATGGCCAAAATCCTGTGCATCTCTAATGTACACCAGCGAATCTATCTATGGGCACCGTTCACTTTACTTATGGGACAAATTCTAATTTATGAGGGCAGGTTATTGTTATTAGGTACCCCAGCGGAGCGGATGTCGCAGAAAATATTGTCGAAAATGGAGCTATGAAAACCATATGAAATGATGCAAGATCGCTTATCTCAAGAATTTCCTAGCAAGAATAGAAACTAGCAATGATAGATAGAATTGATTCTTAAACCTAAAATAATAAATTATTAATATATTCCTTCATTTTCAAACGTTAAATTATTCTATTAGGTTTTAAACAAACGTGACCTGACCTGACTCGTAGCTTTTGATGTTTCGACAATATTCACTTTAAATTTCAGTGGGGATTTGGATGTTATTATTATCCACAGGTATCTTCATCCGAGCTTTACAAATCGAGCCGTCCTGCGCACGAACCATTTTGAACTTGATTGCATGTTAGAACATTTTACTTGTAACATGTACCGTTCGACATGTAGTCAAGTTCAAAATGGTCCGTGCGCAGGACGGCTCGATTTGTAAAGCTCGGATGAAGATACCTGTGGATAATAATAGTAAAACAAGAATATGTTGATTGCATTGTTTCTCCATACACTTAAAGACCTTCTTGAATTACTTACAATTGAAGAACTAATTCTTCCCATATGTTTAACGTTAAAACACAAGATCTGTTATACCAGCACAAAGAAATAGTTACTTTCTTACGGTTTGTTTTAATTCAAGCAGGTTAGAAACATTGAGATATAGAAATAGTATAATAGAATTTGCCATTAAATTGACAGCTTGCTGTGTAAACTAAATCAACATGTCAACAGCTATGAGGATTGCAGCCTTAGACAATTGGTTTAAGTTCTACTCTTCTACTCCCGATTTCCCATATACCTGGAGTAGTGACACAAAACTTCTCGGGATTAAGTGTCATGAAGATTTAAAGTCCTTTTATTTGTCCTTCCTCACGGTCTCAGTTTTTACAATGGTCACAATGATTGACCTCATCAAGGTAATCAAATATACGGATTCCAGCATAATGACAATCACCATATGTGTACTTTGTACAGGGATCTTGGGATTAAGTTTTGTATTTTTTTGTACTACCATTAAATTCGGCACGGACTTCTCAATTGCATTCTGCCGGGGCGTTGGAGTCGAACGACAAATTAAACGTAACATAATTAATATCAACTGCAAGCTATCCGTCTATGAATATGGATTAAATTTCTGTTACTATTCTACCAGGTCTCTGGAAGTATAGAGTAACAAAGAATTCAGAAGTCGTTCAGTCTGGACGCATAGACTTGGCCGGCTTACTTCTTCATATCATCAGTATGGTGCTGCCTTTATCATTTTTATTTTTAGTTGTTTTGGTCTACAACAAAGGGGATGTAATATCCAGTGTGCTGAAAGCGTTGGAAATTCCCTATCATGATTCCATTTTTATGTTCATTATAAGATGTATACTTTATATTACTCCCACATTATTGGCCTGGAGATTGAGCATATTTTATTGCGCGATTGCAATTTTCTGGCTTCAACTGATTCTGCATTCCATACGGATAGTTAGACAGACTCCGAGAGCCTGGAAAAATCGCATTGGCGTCTTTAGACGCGTTCTGGAAATGCGGGACTTTCAAAAGGCAATCAAGTTGTATAATTATGTACAACTGACCGTGATTCCAATGAAAGATGGCTTTGACTTCTTCCTACCACCTTTGATGTTGTCTGGAGTTTGTTTAGCGGTTGGGTATAATTATGCTGTATTATTGCTTCGGTATTTGTAACGTCCAGCATTATGCAACTGCTTCCTCAAGGTTGTAGTATCTATGAAGATTCACAACTGTTTCTAAGTAATTTAAGACCGTTTGCAAGGACGAGGCATCAACGGAAACGTTTGACGGGCTGTAGGGCAGTTCGTATTGACATTGGGTTCTACTTTCACTGTCAAAAAAGCATCATATCTTCGATATTTAATGTTATTTTTGATAGCACCATAAATGCATTGTTATCATTTTAATGTGTAACAAAACGAAGCCCTGTCTGCACGAAGATGCAAAATCTTTAGTTTTGTTAGAATATTACTTTTGCGACTGGGTTTTGGTTTGTCTGGATAACTACACAGGTCTTAGGATATTAGGTATTTAAATTCAATATTTAAAAAAAATATCAAATAAATCATCAAAACGAATATACTGCTGTATTGTAGACTGTGCGATTTGTATAAATGTTACATCAATATATTCAAACAGTGTCGAAATATATCAAATCTCAAGTTGCCCCAACCATAGAGTGAAATTATTGACGTCATTCAAAGATACTTGATCATACCTTTCGGGCGAGCTATCACACGAATGTCTGTAATTTGGGGGTTTAAACCCAACCCTTAGGTAAGTTGTTACTGCATTAGGCCATACCCAAACTTTTACCATTGCCAAAAACCATTTCAAAATTAATAAACCGATGTAACGGGCGTAACCAAGTGTTGAAAACATAAGGTTTCGCACCCTGGTGTCAGTGGGAGTGGTCCTGTATACGTCTAAGATATCATATTACTCATGAGAATCGTTTAAACCCCATATCTCAATTTCCCCCAAAAAGCCGAGATTTCGCACTCTGAATTGTAGTTTCAGGGTATTATCATGTATTGATGATAGACATAAAGTGTAATGTAAACTACCTAAGCGGTAGTCTCAAAATATGTCAGTGAGTTCTATGAATTTAATGCTTTTTGTGGGGGGTTTATTTTCTGGGGGTCAGGGGGTGTGACCGATTGTACCTAAGTTCGAACTAAGCCTTGGTTATGACCCAAGGAACAAGTGTACAAAATTTGGTGACTCTAGGTCAACGCAGTCAAGAATTAAGCTTTGTAATTTGTTTTGGGGGGGTTAATTTTATGGGGATCAGGGGGCATGACCGAACTAGTCCAAGTTCAAACGTAGCCGTTGTCTTAACTTGCACAACATGTATATGAAGTTTGGTAATTCTAGATTAATCCATCATTCATTAGATATTGTTTAAAATGTGTTTTGGGGGGTTTAATTTATGGGGGTCAGGGGGTGTGACCGATTTGACCCAAGTTAGAACTTAGCCTGTGTTAGGACCCAAGGAACAAGTGTACAAAATTGCGTGACCGTAGGTCAAGCCGTTCTCCAGTTATCGCTCGGACAGACGGACGGACAGACGGACAGACAGACGGACGGACAGACGGACGGACAGACGGACTTGTCATTCGCATAAAGTGTTTTCTACACTTAATAAATAAAATCTTGTTGGGGCATCATAAACTTGTAGCGTGGTTCCAAAAGGCAATTAAACTCGCGGAATTTTCGCTTATGAGAACGTTAAAAAAAGATGAAGTAGTTTCTTGGTCAATCCTCCACATGTCAATTCATAAATAAACCGATGTAACGGGTGTAACCAAGTGTTGAAAATATAACGATAAACAAACTAAATATCAATTTCCCCGAAAATCCGGGTACTGCACCCTGGTGTCAGTGGGAGTGGTCCCGTATTCGTCAAAGATGTTCTATTACTCATGGGAATCGTTTAAACCCCATATCTCAATTTCCCCGAAAATCCGGGTACTGCACCCTGGTGTCAGTGGGAGTGGTCCCGTATTCGTCAAAGATGTTCTATTACTCATGGGAATCGTTTAAACCCCATATCTCAATTTCCCCGAAAATCCGGGTACTGCACCCTGGTGTCAGTGGGAGTGGTCCCGTATTCGTCAAAGATGTTCTATTACTCATGGGAATCGTTTAAACCCCATATCTCAATTTCCCCGAAAATCCGGGTACTGCACCCTGGTGTCAGTGGGAGTGGTCCCGTATTCGTCAAAGATGTTCTATTACTCATGGGAATCGTTTAAACCCCATATCTCAATTTCCCCGAAAATCCAGGTACTGCACCCTGGTGTCAGTGGGAGTGGTCCCGTATTCGTCAAAGATGTTCTATTACTCATGGGAATCGTTTAAACCCCATATCTCAATTTCCCCGAAAATCCGGGTACTGCACCCTGGTGTCAGTGGGAGTGGTCCCGTATTCGTCAAAGATGTTCTATTACTCATGGGAATCGTTTAAACTCCATATCTCAATTTCCCCGAAAATCCGGGTACTGCACCCTGGTGTCAGTGGGAGTGGTCCCGTATTCGTCAAAGATGTTCTATTACTCATGGGAATCGTTTATACCCCATATCTCAATTTCCCCGAAAATCCGGGTACTGCACCCTGGTGTCAGTGGGAGTGGTCCCGTATTCGTCAAAGATGTTCTATTACTCATGGGAATCGTTTAAACCCCATATCTCAATTTCCCCGAAAATCCGGGTACTGCACCCTGGTGTCAGTGGGAGTGGTCCCGTATTCGTCAAAGATGTTCTATTACTCATGGGAATCGTTTAAACCCCATATCTCAATTTCCCCGAAAATCCGGGTACTGCACCCTGGTGTCAGTGGGAGTGGTCCCGTATTCGTCAAAGATGTTCTATTACTCATGGGAATCGTTTAAACCCCATATCTCAATTTCCCCGAAAACCCGGGTACTGCACCCTGGTGTCAGTGGGAGTGGTCCCGTATTCGTCGAAGATGTTCTATTACTCATGGGAATCGTTTCAACCCCAAATCTCAATTTCCCCAAAAATCCCAGGTTTCGCACTCTGAAATGTAGGTTCAGGGTATTATCATGTATATATGATAGACATAGAGTGTAATGTAAACTACCTAAGCGTCAGTTTTAAAATGAGTAAGAGCTCTATCCTGGCGTTGGACTCCTACATATCACTATTCTGTTTGATTTAATGGTTTGTTTTGGGGTTTAATTGAGGGGGGGCAGGGGGTGTGACCGATTTGACCCAAGTTCGAACTTAACCTCACTCTTGAGCCAAGGAACAAGTGTACAAAATTTGGTGACCGTAGGTCCAGCCGTTCTCCAGTTATCGCTCGGACAGACGGACAGACGGACAGACGGACGGACGGACGGACAGACGGACAGACGGACAGACGGACAGACGGACTGGTCATTCGCATAAAGTGTTTTCAACACTTAATAAATGTAAGTATTCTCCTTAGCGAATTTTGCTCGTGGTTTATTCTTTCCTTGAGTAAACGGGATGAGAAAGCAAACGGGCAAGTAAAAGAATAATTATTATAGCGAGAATCGATTCTTAAACCGAAGGTAGTAAATTATTAATCGATTCCTTCATTTTTCAACATTAAATTATTCCACTTGGTTTTAAACAAACCCAACTGGAGTCGTAGTTCCTGATGTTTCGACAGTAATTCGCTTTAAATTTCATTGATAATAGTAGTAATACTAAACAAGACAGGTAGGTAGGCCACGAAAAGTTGGGCAGGGGCCATTTAGTTTTGCCGGAGGTCCAGCAACGATACAATCAATCCGATTCATAAGTTCAGATACCTACCCCTACCTACCTCGAATAGCTCGGTATCCTACCCCTACCTACCCCACATAGCTCGGTATCCTACCCCTACCTACCTCGCATAGCTCGGTATCGGTATCCTACACCTACCTACCTCGCATATCTCGTATCCTACCTTTACCTATCTCGCATAGCTCGGTATCCTACACCTTCCTACCTCGCATAGCTCGTATCCTACCTTTACCTATCTCGCATAGCTCGGTATCCTACCCCTACCTACCCCACATAGCTCGGTATTCTAGCCCTACCTACCTCGCATAGCTCGGTATACTACCCCTACCTACCTCGTATCCTACCCTTACATACCTCTATTTACCCCGCATAGCTCGGTATCCTACACCTATCTACCTCGCATAGCTCGTATCCTACCCTTACCTACCCCTATTTACCTCGCATAGCTCGGTATCCTACACCTATCTACCTCGCATAACTCGGTATCCTACCACTATATATTTCTGTCTACCTCGCATAGCTCGGTATCCTATCCCTACCTAACTTCTTAACCTGGATAAACTGTTTTCTTGACATTTTGGGGCGGCAGGAAAGTGGGGTGTTAAATGCTGTACCGTCCAGCATAGGGGGCAAAAATTAATAAAATTGAACAACAATCGAATGTTACAACAATCAACATGTAAAATACCTTAAATTGAGAAAAACTCGTTCAAAACTGATTTTTAACCGTTTTTTGGGTTAGTTTGTGGCACATATCTCACGAATGCTTCTGAGATATCACAATATAGTTAGTGATATAAACTCATATTTAAATTGTTAACAATAATTTGCATCATTTTTACCACACATAGAATCATAAAGGACCTTAAGGCTCCAGAGTAGTTATCACCAAGGAAAAATGAATGTCAAAGGGGGTACTTTGGACCCCTCCATCTCCAAAACTGATGAGTCTAAAATTCTCAAATAAATTGCATCACAAAGATAATTTGACGGTAATTATTATCAAGGCATTGTAAAAACCCTATAGGGTTAGGATGACTTGAAATTGATATTAACAAAAAACATCTTTTTTAAATTTCGGTCGACTTCATAGCCCGATAGGGTCATCTAACATAATTTGTTCTTTTTTCATCGTGTAGACAATTTCATAGCCGAGGTGCATTGATGGGTCAAAATGACATTTTTTTGAAACCATCACCCCGAAAAATGGATTTAAGTAAAAAATGGCGAAATCGCGAAAATTTCAATTTTGCAAGGAATTTATTACATTTCTATACCCACCCTAGTGTGCAGTGAATGATGTTAGAGCAATGTTAAGTAAATTTTTAGAATTCCAACTGATTTTGACATTTACTTTTTGGTTTATTGCACTTTTCATGGCGAATATGGCGTTGTAAATTAATTAGTAGCACCATTTTAGAAAACGCCAATGTGGGGTTCTTGACAATAATAACAATGCGTTGAAAATTACAACAATTTTAAATCTAAAAGTTTATAAGTAGTTGGGACTGGCTGATCCTCCTTCAGTCTTTGCGTTTTATATTATTAGATTGTCCCATTTTTATGAAGTTCAGGAGTAGTACAATAAAGTATTGCCTCCAATAACGAAGGTAATTTAGAAGATCTCTAGACAATAAATCACAGAGCTCTTCAAAGATTGTGTTAGACTTAATGAGAACGCTGTCAAACATATTTCATTTATTTGGCCCCACAACTTGACTTGAGTCTGCCTTTGTTTGAGGCGTTTCTCAATTGAGTTAAACCCCGATTTATCATTATATATTATATCATAGTCAATATTTAAATGGTGGAATTTATGGACTTTATGGTGGGTTTAAACGCCTTATCCAGAGGATTCAGTTGCTTTCCAATGCGGTAGGTAGTTCGGCTAAAACGTGGAAGCTAGTCTGTTAAAGGGCTACAAGGGAACTTTTTTGGATAAACACACAAAATTATTTGGGTTTTGATATGTAAAATTCATAAATGTTTATTCATTAGCAGAAACAGATATACATATACAGAGAAACACAAATTCCCAATGACGAAAATTAAACAAGATCTACAATAAAAGTTTCAAAGTTTCTTCATTGAGTGTTTGTGGCATTTTGGAATTATTATTTCTGAATACAATCAGCAAGGACTTGACAACTTATGTTTGTTTCAGTTGATAGTAATAATCTCAAATAACAGGATACCACTAAAACCCTTTAACTTTATAAGCCTAAATTAAAATGTTGACTGTGCAATCCAAAAAACCCGTTGAAGCAGCGTGAAAATACGCTTACGTTTTATTTTGCCAGGCTGTCATGAACACATTTGAAACGGATAAGCACTTGAAAGAGTTCCCTTGTAGAACCAGAATTGAAAATACTATAGGTATTCAAGTACCCATAAATAACTTCAACGTAGACTCTGGAATTTGTGCATGTTTTCCTCTCATCTAATCCCTTCATAATAAATATTATCTCTATCTAAATCTTGAGATTGGGCAAGGTGTCACGAAAGAATTCCAAAAACTCGAAACTGTAACAATAAATCCGGGTGGTCAATTATGCTCCCTTCGCCCTTCATTTTATAACGAAAAATATTCTGAATCTCGGACTAAAATAACCTCCGAATCCCAAAAATTTCTATCATTCTATCCACTACTTTACGCCAAAAAAATTATTCTAGCCCCCCTGTGTTTGTTTACCTTCGATTTTTGACCAATTCCATGTAAAAAAATCACTCTAATTTAATTTATTTAACATCACAAGCCGCCACCAAAACTTGTGAGTAGAGTATGATGGCCGTCAAAGAAATTAAAGTTGAGATTACATGATTCCAAATCTAAAATATGTTTGGCTATGAAACATGATCTGGTTAACTGGTTTCCCTCGAGGGCTTCCATTTATTAAGGGGTGAAACCCCTTATTGTGTTCATCATGTCCGTCTGTCCGTCCGTCCGTCCGTCCGTCCGGTTGCACTCTAGCGGTCGAACGGTTAAAGATTTTAAATTTATTCTTTCACATTTCGGATCTACATTAACCTGGCCATAAGCCTATTGTTTTCTGAAGCAATCGGTCACACCCATCGTTCACAAAAAATTTGAAACTCCAAATTCATATAACTGTGTATACATATAATATTATAAATGTTGCATAAATTCATAATACATTATTTAACCGTTCCATTTACAGGATTATTCTTATTCAAGGCGTCTTAAACGTTAAATAAAACGTTGTTAATTGTGAATTATTTACGTGGTTTCACCCCTTTTGTACATGCGTTTGTAACGGTTTATTACAAAAGAAATAGGGAATGTTTGAGATTTTTACGATCTTGTATTTGCATTCAACTCCAAGATAATTAATAAAGACAATAAAAAAATGGTCTAGATCGGAAGGTGCAGTTGAACTGCAAGTCTTCTGCATACGCTTTTCTTGTTATGATGTTATGACATGAACCGATGAAATCTTTGGGAAGTGTTATGGCTCCTTTTCGTGTTCTGCATAATTTATCGCGTTGATCTACATTCAGCATTTCTTCAAAGATTAATAAATAATTAGTCGACTATGTGTTCTTACAATTTCGTGTTTCTAGTCAATTGCAACTTGGCATTTCTTGTCTGGTATGATGGCTGCTGTGGTTATGCATTGCGCTTACTATCAGCAAGTTTAAGACATTAGAATTTTTGAAGATTCAAGGAAAATGTTACTTTTGAACGGGTTTTGCAGGATAACTGCTTTTGAAACAATCATATTTTGATTTCACTTGACATTTTTCGATCAAAATGTAGTAATTTTAACGGTTTTAATTATCTAGAAGTTCCGAAAAACTATCATGAATGAAAGCTGACGGACAGTGACTTACTTGATTTTTATTGCTTATTAAAATATTAAGAATATTGCTAATGCATTATATGAAGAGAGAGAGAGAGAGAGAGAGAGAGGAATGTCAATTTGCCAATTTAATTCTCTTTGACCATCGCCGACCACGTTTATTGGGATTAATATTTGTTGGTATATTTTTGCATAATAATCCAGTTCTTTCTGCACTTTTCTTCATCTCTTGGAAATGCAATGTTTTATTGGGATTGTGTCATCAACGTTTACATCACAAGAATTTGATAACTAGCTTGGCTCTGGGTATTTATTGGAATGATGGACGACATGATTTCAGTTGTTATTTTTTCATTTTCAACCGACTCCAGCAAAAAATCATAAAATTTATAGATATAGACTGAAAATAATTCCAGTAAAAATTAATATTTAATTCCTCTTGAGCACGATGTATAAAAATATTGTCGATTGAAATTTGATTTTGATCCGTTTCATAAAATAATGTATATGCCTAAAATCATTTTCAGATCACTTTTCGGAGATCCGCTTTTCTCGAGATTGACATCAATTGTGGGTCACGGTCAAAAATGGTCAATTTCTAGTAAAAATACAACCAACAAAGAATAGGACTACCTTCGGTCTGGTTGACTGAAAATATCCCTTAGGCTATGGTTCTGGAATTAGTGAAAGTGGATGGCCCAAGTTCAAGGTTTCGGTAAATCGAAAACATACTACATATTTTGTTGTTCGTTTTTTTCATTTCCATATTTTTGTAACAGGACTTATGTTTTCGGTATACTTAAAATCTGCCTTTCCAACTGAACAATTTGATTGCTATAAAAACCGGGTTTTCTTTCTAGCCCTTAATCATTCTAAAAATTTACTTCTCCAGGACACCAACATCGAACATTTAAAACCCTCTCTTGAATTCACACGGTAAGAACGGTGTGTGTTTCTGTTTTTTCTATTTATTAAAAGTACTAAAGAAGTAGACATATTTTTCTGAATCAAATAAAATTGTGATCCTGAATTATTTTTACTATTTAATTATTCTTATTTAGGTTTTCAAGATGCGAATTAGCACCAGCAGTATCATCCTTTTGATTGTTTTGGTATCTTCCTGTGCTTTGGCCGACCCTATGCCTGTAAGTTTTAATTCTGTTTCAATACTTTCAATGATCTTTATTTTAAAAATAGAATTACGGAGCAAAAGATTACAATATTTCCAAACGTTCTGGCTCATTCTAACGTCATCATCCTCATTCATAAGTACAAAAATTTGCACTGTATGCGGCTAAATAAAACCATCGGAGTTTAATTCATCGCTGGCAATTAACAGTTGAATCGTCGCAGTCATTTCTCATTTCAAATAGCAATGGCTTCTGAAATTTTAGATTCTATTCAAAAATTTATAAAACACGGATCTGTAAATCCGAATCAAACCAATCGCAGGGAATTTATTTTTCAAACGTCTCTGTAGCATAAAATTGCACGAATGAACGAGAAGTTTGTTATCGGGAAGGTAGGGATTATGTTGTATTGGGTGAGGACTTATTCCGGGATTAAAAGTTAGTGTTAAAAATTATTTAAAGTGCAGACTTTTAAAATAAATGTTTTTTTTGTAGGATGGGGATCATGATTATCTCAATTGTCTACCCAAAGGTTCCCACCGATGTGTTGAAGATTCCGATTGCTGTGCCCAGTTATACTGCCGTGGCATATATGGAACAAGAAATCATTGTGCATAGTGAGGAATATTATAGGAACTAATCCGATTTCTTTTGATTGCTCCACATATTGCATTTCATTTGATTAATCGTGGATTAAAAGTACAAATCATGTTCAAAAAATTAATTTAGTTAATAATCACACATTTAAGAGCTTCCAAAAGGTTTTTCGACAATTCTGGAATCGAAAATACCTGAAGAATAGCTACATGATATTATTATCGCATGCATAATTCCAATGTATACAATCACCATTTTGTTTTAATTTTACATGCAAAAATAGCTGGAAATAAAAATACAACGAATTCTTACTACTCTAGTTGATATGTTGACAACAACACACAAAAAGACTAATTGACTTTGAAATCTGTTAAAATAGACATGTGAATATAGTGAATACTCCTAACTGTCTTGGCTGTTCAACTTTACTGCTGTAAATAATTTCTAATTATGAGTTTTTACTAATTCTAGTTTTGTTCACTGATTTAACAACTTGTAATCCATAATATGTGCTGAAAATTCCAAACCTACTACACAATTCTGACAGATTTTTCCTCCTCCTTAAATTCAGATCACCAAAGGACAGCAAAGATTTTACATAAGTATCATTATACTCCATAATTTCCATACTTTAAGCTAACTCATAATCACCTAGAATATGTAATCCCTTACGCAACAGTGTTTTTATGATCAACAAAAGACCGTAACCACTTACCACATCGAATACAGAGAGATTTCGGCTTTTCAAGAACTTTGAAATTAGACCAAAACGAAACCAAACAGATTCAGCGATCAAAGAACCCTCAAACACATTCTATTGTTGGAATGGAAGCCTGAGAATCAGTACACGGATAAATAATACAAGCCTCTATTCTGCATAATATGCAACTAGACCTTATTGAGTCCCTAATTCAACACATCAACAATGGACTAGACTGCCATAAAGCTCAAGACTCAGTATTCACAGAAGTCTAGCCGTAACAATGGATGGATAAACCACATGGCAAAACGAATTCGCAGATTACCCAAGGAGCAGCGATTTTTTCTAAACCTCAAGATCTATTCATTAGGGAATGACTTAACACATTGTTATCTCACTCTTAGGAGGATCTGCGTAGAATGAAATAATAATAACACCTCAAATCCATTCCCACCGACACAATGGACTTCAAACGACAGATTTCAGTTTCTAAAAGCCGAAGGCAGACATCAAAGAAGCTTCCAAAATATCAAAGTAAATTACCCGATGGGGTCCGTTCATAAACGATATTCTGTTGTAAAGTCCCATTTTGGACTTTATGCTTTTTAGTCAAATCCAAGGTTCACAAAATAAGAATAGTTTAGCTGGCTCAATATTAGGTTCATTCTCATGCATTTCATGCAGATCCACCGATATCGATGACCAAGAGTACCGGACAGTTCCTTCCAGTCACTGTCATCAATACCTGTCTTAATGTTTCGTATGGAGACGGATCCCTATAAAAGAGATCCGAAATTCCCATACAAGGTTCAGTTGTTTATGTTTTGTTTCCCGAGAAGGTTAAATCCCTTGAAGTTAGTTTATAAGTATCTTATTCCCTTGGTTGAGGATTCCCAAGAGGTAAGCTAGGTTAAGGTTCGTCAATTCTGAGCTAATCCCGGAATTGACAGGAATATCTCAACTTGCCTTAGTGAGTAGTATCCTGAGACGAATTGTCAATATTCCAAGCTACTGCTTGAAGAGATTAAACTAACGTTTAATCTATTCTTTCAGTTACCGCTTTTACAGCGAAGGGGCAAACGCTTCCAGCGTCCAAGCTAAACGGGCTTGTACTTGCCTTCCATCACCACCCGTGGAAAACATCTATTTGGAGGACCCTACCATCACAAGTCTTCGTTCGGTACGTTACTTCCGGCCCCTCAAATTGAGACCGAAGAATTTCCCCTTTAAAAGGGACGTATCTCATATTTCCCAGTTAAGGGACGTATTCATATTTCCCCTATTAAGGGACGTAAATCCATCAATTGCATTTGTGGGAATTGAGTGAGCCATTCACGTGAACCCTTGGTGCTTTCCCTAAAGGACTTATATTGTTTGAATATAATTCATGTGTTTTCATTGTCATAAATGTCCTTAAACTAGTATTTCATCCGTTGCCATATCATAACCTAGTTTGCAATCAAAGCATACAGTATCTGCATGCGGATTTATGAAGTAGCTTTAGATAGTTCATTTCATACTTCTAAGAATTTGTAAGGGACAGAGGGCCGTAGAAAAACCCTTTACAAAACCTGGCGACCCTGGCAGGATGACTAGGTTATTTTGAAAATTTTTGTTATTTTTCTGTTCAGATATTATGCCTTGGAAGGGGGATATTCTGCTGAGATCTCCAATTGTTGGAAACAATGAGAGATCTCCACCGGTACAGTATTTTGAGGCCGCTCCTAATATTGCTCCCAGAGAAAATGTTAGGCATAAGGTTTCAAATGTGGAAGACATTGTCGGTCTGAATTTGCCTGCTATCTTTCAGCAGATGATGCAAATGATTCAAAAAAACCAGCATGCATTGTTAAATGCCTTGCAGAATTTAGGTCCTCGGAATCAACCATTGCACCCACAGATTGTATATAGAGGTCAGGAACCTCCGGTTGTTCCTAATATACCAGTTCCAAAGGTACGGGTTCCTCTGATTCCGCACCCAATAGCTCATAATGCACCAATTCAGGCAAACGGATTTTTGCATGGTAGAATGGCAGATAATCCACCCATGGGAGCTCAGGCTCAAGGATTTATTTTTGGAAGAGGCTGCATGGAAAACGGTAATCAGGTAGTGGGTCAGAATTTGCATGATATTCAGCCAGATCATACGCATGCAAAAGATAATGCAAATGAAAACATTCCCATAAATGTTCCCATTAGCATTGTTTTTAAAACTTGTAGTTTTTCAGAATTGCATTTTGCTTCCGTAGATTCATATGCATATCATCACTGCATGAATAAAAAAGAAGTCAAGTTTCAGGATCATGAGGCACTACGTACCTCCCTTACACTGCCTAGAAATTCCAATTCATTATTGAGAATCCCTGCCAGAAGCGACTTCATCCATATTAGGGAGAGCAGTAATTTCAGGAGTGCACATTGTGTATTCTTAAGGTATAGCTGGTTTTATGTGGATCCTGGAGGAAAGTCTCGGAAGGACAAAAATAGTTATTGCAGGGTTTGTGCACTAAAGTCAGGGAAAAGGTTAGTAATGGACAATAACCTTTCGTCTATTAACCAGCTCCACCAAATTGGAATTAGGGTGAGAATTGTTCAGTCAATTGATAGGGACAATGTACAGGCTAGTAAGGATTCATACTTAGCATCATACAATAAGAGGTCCAAGGAAAGGAAGTACCAAGTAGGTGATCGAGTTTGGCTCAAGACTCACTTCCTGTCAAATGCAAGTTTAGGGTTCGCTTCAAAACTTGCACCGAAACGTGAGGGTCCTTACCAAATTGTCGACGTGATTTCCAACAACGTTTTTGACATTGTTGACGTAACCTCAGGTCAAAAAGTAAATAAAGTTCATATTAATGAACTAAGCAATTTCCTTGATCATACAGATCAAGATGTCGCAACCTCCTTGGAACCATGCACCTTATCGTCCGGTCCAACCGAACCAGCGGTTCCCATTCCAACAACCCTTTTTCTACCCACCGATGATTCAATTTCCCGGTGTGATTCCGCAGTCTAACTGGCTACAATCAACTCATTTTCAACCGATTCAGAGACCCTATAAATCTGTTTCGGTTAAGAAACTCGAACGTGTGCAAAAAAGGACACAAAAGCATAGATCGGGAGAAATAATCCGAAATCGGCAATCCCGAGAAAGTACGGTACCTAACCAGGAAATAATTCGGTTAGAAGTTCAACCTCCTCCTCTACAGGCAAATGGTTCTGGTGTCTATCCGAATGCCAAATGTTACCCTTTACCTTTAAAGCCTACCGAGCTTTCGGTAACCTCCACTTCCTGTCAGACCCCGCTATCGGATTTCGCCAAAAAAAAAATCCTCACTATGAAGGTCTTAACTGCAACACAACTCCTTCAACTTAAGTAACAAGCCAGTGCCAACAGTCAAGCTCATCCCAAGATTTGCATTGATCGCGGAGTCCTTACTTCCGAAACCGAAGATCATGATGAAGAGGATATGATCCTGCAGCCGTCATCCGTAGTCGTTTCCGTAGACCTCCACCCAGTACGTGCAGCCCAAGTCTATCTAGAGGCTGACTCTCCGGTATTTGGTCCAAAACAGCCAAAGAAATATGTTGTGGAGCAACCACTTCCGGCGCAGGGATTGAGCGAATCTCAAATCAAGTCTATTGTAGACCACACCTCCCATATCATAGGAAATTGTCGGAGTTTCTCCAAATACCTACCCCCTATACGGTTTGCTGTACCACCAACCGATTCACGGGCTTCCGTTATCAAGGAAGACAAAATATCTTCGCGGAAGGCCTCAAGATATCGAGCGGACTTGGACAAGAAACGACGAACGGAACAGTCCATAGCTAAAGCAGTCAAGAAACAAGAGTCATCCAAATCTACTACCAAGATTCAAGAGATGCAGCCAAAACCGAGTACCTTGCAAACATCATTCTCATACGATTCTTGCAATTCATCCCAGTCCTCTGTCAATCCTTATTTGCAATCCTTAAATGACCCAGAACCTATGCACATTGATCCGGAACTGTATGTTCCGCAACCAATTTCCAAATCAGTTTCAAGTCTTTCAGATGAACTTCCTGAAAGTATGGAAATCTTGAACTCCCCAGCATGCCCACTTACTCCAGGAAGGGACATTCCCTGTGAAACGGAAACGGTGATTCATACCAACATCTCTGGTGTTGATGATTATCTGGATCTTTCGGAGTTCTCCGAAGATCTCATGCCACCTTCTAATAAAAATTAAGAGAATTCATTTTTCATTTATTGCATATAGGTTAGAAAATGCCTAACCAAGTAACTCGTACGGTTAGAACCAGTCCTCCAGTTGTACAAACTGGAAAGCTCATTCCGTTTCCAATAAACGGAAATCAATTGGATGGACTTCAGCACGCTCGAGAGTTGGTTTAAACTCTTTGGAACGGCCCCGTAAGCGGTATCGACGCATTCGATATCCTTAATCAGGAGATCCTCTCCACTATGCTAAATCGGTGCATTCGGAATGGGGATCACTTTCACCATCTCACCGAGGAACAATAATAATATATATTTAATTCATAATTACCCGGAGTAGAAGTAACTTCCTATTTCACACCTAATAATATGTAATGATGTAATACGTTAATCATTGTCAAAATAAATCCGGTAATTTTGGTCTTAAGGGGGAAGGGGTGTAAAGTCCCATTTTGGACTTTATGCTTTTTAGTCAAATCCAAGGTTCACAAAATAAGAATAGTTTAGCTGGCTCAATATTAGGTTCATTCTCATGCATTTCATGCAGATCCACCGATATCGATGACCAAGAGTACCGGACAGTTCCTTCCAGTCACTGTCATCAATACCTGTCTTAATGTTTCGTATGGAGACGGATCCCTATAAAAGAGATCCGAAATTCCCATACAAGGTTCAGTTGTTTATGTTTTGTTTCCCGAGAAGGTTAAATCCCTTGAAGTTAGTTTATAAGTATCTTATTCCCTTGGTTGAGGATTCCCAAGAGGTAAGCTAGGTTAAGGTTCGTCAATTCTGAGCTAATCCCGGAATTGACAGGAATATCTCAACTTGCCTTAGTGAGTAGTATCCTGAGACGAATTGTCAATATTCCAAGCTACTGCTTGAAGAGATTAAACTAACGTTTAATCTATTCTTTCAGTTACCGCTTTTACAGCGAAGGGGCAAACGCTTCCAGCGTCCAAGCTAAACGGGCTTGTACTTGCCTTCCATCACCACCCGTGGAAAACATCTATTTGGAGGACCCTACCATCGCAAGTCTTCGTTCGGTACGTTACTTCCGGCCCCTCAAATTGAGACCGAAGAATTTCCCCTTTAAAAGGGACGTATCTCATATTTCCCAGTTAAGGGACGTATTCATATTTCCCCTATTAAGGGACGTAAATCCATCAATTGCATTTGTGGGAATTGAGTGAGCCATTCACGTGAACCCTTGGTGCTTTCCCTAAAGGACTTATATTGTTTGAATATAATTCATGTGTTTTCATTGTCATAAATGTCCTTTAACTAGTACTTCATCCGTTGCCATATCATAACCTAGTTTGCAATCAAAGCATACAGTATCTGCATGCGGATTTATGAAGTAGCTTTAGATAGTTCATTTCATACTTCTAAGAATTTGTAAGGGACAGAGGGCCTTAGAAAAACCCTTTACACTGTAAATAAATGAACATTAAGTTCTGTCGACCAAGAACCACAAAGATTAACCATAAATTTTGAGTCAGAACCTGCTCGGGTGTATTGTGGTATTTGACACTCACCAAATAGCTTTATTTCGGGGTGGGTTTTATTTTGAGTAGGTTTTATTTTTTGGACCCGAAATTACATTTTAAAGTTGCCTGTCGATAAATCGCCTCAAATAAATTTATGAGCTTGGAACTTATACAATTCTGTGGCTTGGAACCTTCAGACCTGGCCATCAAATCTGTTGGTTTCAGATTCAAATTATTTTCAATATTTTCATGGTTAAATTGTATTCCCAAGGAGGTTCAAATATTTTAAAACCTCCAAATGGTTTGTTGGAGGTTCTGTTACAGGGGCGTTTAAATCAGAATTTAAGGTATTTTAACTCCGTGTTCTAAGGATTAACTATCTACTACTTGCCGACAAGTAATCTGAAAAATACTCTTACTTGTTTAATCCCAACTAGTTTTAAAAAAGCATGAAGATGCACTGTTCAAAGATAATCCAGCTAAGAAGGACAATCACCCAGCTTTTACAAGATGTAGGAAGTACATGTGCCATATATCATCAAAAAATGCGATAGGATATAAATAAGACCTTCTGGTTTTGCCTTAACTTTTGCTATCTATGATATATCTGACAGGAATTGCCGGTATCTCTTACGACATATATATAATAAAAATAATATTATTATTACGAAAAAAATCTACAGTATCTCATGTTACATAAAACAACAAATTGGAGGTAGGGAATTTGTGATTGTAATGTCTGTTAACGATCTTGACGTAACTAATAAAAGTGAGATGTATTTTCCTTAATTTTTTTTATCAAAATACAGGAGAGAAAAACGTCACGATAAAAAACCTTACAACAGTTTTAAATAGCTTGTAAAGCTAAACCTGTGAATCTACTCCCCTATTATCTCTCATTAGTTCCTCACACTTTGTCACAAATAATGTGGGCAAAAAGTAAAAAAAAAAACCGTGATGAGACAAGGTAACTTGCCGATTTGCAAACGAACCTAAATTCTCCCTAACTGCAAAGAATGCAATATATCATATAGCACCTCTGAGAATGATGTAAAATTTTACAAAAAAACTGTCAATTTGTTACACGATCCGGTTGAAGTCTAGCTCTAGAGCTTTACTTTTGCATTTCGTTGTTCTTCAAGGGTAAGATTCGCAAGGGAACGAAAGCTGTTTTTACACGTGTTTGTGATGATTTTCGACCATAGATACATCAAACCTATTTCCGTTAATTTGCTGAGGAGATGAGACATCCGTTTTCCTGACATGGAGCGGCTGCTGACATTGACTAAGGTTTATGACGGTGTTTTCGAAAGAATTACGGAGGATGTTGGAGAATATTCAAACGTCAAATACATTTTAAAGACAGTTGAGATATTTGCACGGATGATGTTTCTGATTAATTTTATACGTAAATAAAATTTCGAGAATGTTTATGAAAATAAAATCAGCAGCACTTTATAATGCTAGCCCTGAATTTTTATGGCCATTTAAGACCAGTTTATTTTTCATTTTAGGGTAGTTTTGTGAGTTAATTTGATCAGCTCACATTAAAATTAACTAACTAACTGTTTTAACAAATAAAAAACGCTCGAAGCAATTTTTTTATTTAACGTTTCCAGCGGTCGTTCCTGTAGCTTATCAGTGATTACATTAATATTTTGAAATAATTATTATTTCCCTGATAGAAATTATTTTTAACATAAATATGAAATTAATGCATAGGATTTCCTTGAAAATTTTCTCGTCAAATGTTAGTGATTAGATAAATTGGGACGATTACCAAAAATAATACACGAAAAAGAATAAAGGAAGCCAGATTTCTAAAGATTAATAGTTTTCCTAATCTCTTTTTATTTCATAACACGAGCTACAAAATGCCGTTGGAAAGGTGTCTTTGATTTATCCCCGTGACATTAATTTAGAAACGAACTTATCATATTTATTTTTTAATTTGTCCATTTAATACAACTCCGTCACATTTATTATCTGTTTTTATATTATTATGATCATGAATAGGAATTATTATCCCTGTTTCCGTCGGTTTAGCAATTTGTACTTTGTTCTCAGATGATGAACAGTTTACTTCATATAAATTATGATAAATGGTGAATAAACTGTGCAATGTTAGTCTTAAGTGAGCCCGAATACAAACTATTATTATTGAATAAATTTTGTATAAAGCTAATTGTTAGGCCTTCAAATCTAGTTATTACTCATCTTAATTATCAATGAAATGGTCGACTGGATTTGCATATCCTTTATTCGTCCAACAACCGGTTGAGGAGACGAATCCATTGATACAATATAATATTATGTCGCTGAAGGTGTGTATGTTTTTCAATCATTGTCTCACGCTAAAAAATTATGTCTTCCTTCCTGAAACAGGCTAGCAGATTTATTTGTACACGTTATTATCAAGAATTGAGATTTGAGATGCAAGATAAAAAATTAAAGGGGTCAAGTAAGTGTTTTAATCATTCTGTATGCTTATTTTTGCATTACTTTGTGGTTGTCGACAATATATTTGCTGTTATTGATGAGACAGAATTCTAAACCTTCGATAATATTAAACTGCCAGTTTATGATACGATATCATTACTTATCAGCGGATTGAAACGCTTAAATGCCGTAAGTATTTCGGTTGGTTAAAAATTACAAATATACGGCAAGGCTTAGAGATAATTGGAGCTAGCTACTGGATGAAATTTTTAAAATTGTTTCCGGTAGGTTGTAGACCAAATGCTTGTCGTATTTATTATTATTATTTTAATACATCAATCTATTATTTCAATAATAAGACTGTCACTGTTTATTACAAAATATTATTTCATAATATTTAAATTGTGTGTATAATATCTAACAAGGAAAATTTCGATGATGTTCAACGCAGCTCACAGTTCAACCCAACTTCTTTCAGTTTAAAGAGGAATACAAATTGTTAAAACTGTAAATTATAGTTATCATTGGAATCTTTATAATAGCTCGCGCTTCTTGTTCTTTTAGCGCACTTAATTTTTTTAAAATCCTCTTTTTAATCAAACAAGTTTGTTGCAGCGTCTCACAAGTTTTCATTGTAATCATGGTATATATATTGTTTCTAGGCTAATGTTTTAGGGTAACGGTTTATACATTACATTTTCACTCAAAACTCACTACGTTATCCCTTAAACAATTGTCACTTTTAAATAGCGAATATTTAACAACAATGGCTTTGAAAACAGCCCAAGCGCGTTTAAACATCTGAAACAAAGAAAATTTTAGAATTGTTCCGCCGATCTCGATAAGAAAAATAAACACGGAGACGGTATTAACGATCCCAAAAAAATAGAAAAAAGGACCCAAGTTTCGAATTGTAATATCAATTGAAGCAGCTACAAGTTCTGTTGATTTACGGCTTCTAATTAAGGAGTACAACTTCATTTGTTTCTTTAAAAATCCCCATTTCTTAATCAAATGAGTTATCCCGAATTCCGTCAACTGATTTGCCTTCTTTAATAAGTACTGGCTCATATGAGTAAACAATATCGTGAATAACATTTTTTTATCCAACTCTTCAGCTATTTGAACACAATCATAGCTTGGAAGCAGCACTTCAATCTGTGCTCGAACACCTATTGACCACTCGGTTGATTTGTCATAAAAAGCATATTTCTGGCTTTGGTCTGACATTAGTTTTGATATCTGCTGACGAGGTAATCGTTTGACAACATATAAAGACTCTGGTAGTTGGTCTAACAATCCATGTCTTTGAAAATCAAATGCCAACGTTATATTTGGTGGAGTAAACGGCGGTTTATGCTCAACAATAATTTTGTAGCCATTCAAAATTATATCAGAAAGGCTTTTAAATGTTTCTATTGCTGTCGGAACAATTAACTCCGCTGCCAAAATTTCAGTGTAAATAGATAAAAGGATGAACGATGCGACGGAAGTTATGGCAATTATGACGGTCAGTTTTCTTGTTGTCAAGTTTTGCCTCAACAACACTTTTGATATGTAAAAACAGTGTCCTCCGACTCCCCCTAAAGTCCAAGATTCGGTTTTTCCAGTCAAATACAAGATCAGAAGAAATAAAATAAGTGCAAAAATAATCCACACTTCACTTTGAAACGGAGAAAGCCAGACCCAAATCGAAAACCTCTGTAATGGAACCTTTGGAGTGCAATAAACTATGCTCTTCCCTTTAAATGAATTAAGCGACAAACGGTTGATAAAAGACCAAGAGTATCGGTCAATAGATGCTTGAAATAAACATACTTCAGAAAAACTACGATTACTACGCCGTATATCGCTTAGGTACAGAAATCCAACCTGCAAGTCGTCAGTAAGTATTTCGAAAATAACATTGGACGGTGCGCAGGAACTATAAATGAAGTTGAGTTCTCGTCTGGCCCAAATACTTGCTTTGCATTGTATATTTCCTTCAGATAATAAAACCGGAATTTGAAAATTCTTCCAATGCATTTTGTATAAAAGTGGTTGTCTGATGTTAATCAGAATTGATTTTCCAACGACCCAGGCTTTACAATACGCGCAGCGATAAAACCATCGATAAGTAGCCACAGCCTCTTCCATTACCGTTTTGTGGCTTGCATTATTCATTATGATTAGATATAAAGAAGCTGGCCATATTTCGAAGTATTTTGATCCATTGTGCAAAAGATTTGACTGATGCATTTTTTGAGTGATAAATACGAAATAGGAATGATTTTGAGTTCGGTAAGTATAGTCACTCCGTTTCATATATTTCACGAAATCAAAATAAACATCCGGATTTGTCTGATCTCCTTGAATTACTATATTTGCGCTGCAGGTTTCGAAGTAACTTAAAACCTGTTGAACGGGTAATGTTTCGTTAAAATTATATACAGTAATCACTGATCCTTTATTTTTCCGAATAACCCTTTCAAGGATATTAAGATATTGGTATCCTTTGGACATTGTCTTAAGATGGAGTGAACATTTGCCGAAACCTGAAAAGTCCAGCGCACTGGCTTGATGAATTACTGCAAGTATGATAAATTGAAAGATACTGCGCGATCGTGACTGCAACACCATGTTGAGTTTTGAACAGATCTGTGAAAATTTAAATACAAGTAAAACTCACTGCTCTAAAGTTCTAATAAATAAATTTTAGACTTACGCGATTGCCAAATTTTTGTTAAATCTGCAAATGTATTGCGTGACAAATAAGTTTTGAAAGGTTTTAAGTTTAATAAAGTTTTTAGAAAGAATTGTAGGAACGAGGGAAAGTTCCTAATTTACTAAGTACTACTACTTTTTACCAAGCTATTGTGAAGTATTTACTTTATTTAGAATTGTATGCTAATTTTATGTAATTTGGATAATTTTTAGGTCCGTTTATTCTTATTACACAGTATAAGCGAGCAAAATAGAACAAACAGTAAATATTTCAAATTATACGAGACGAAAAAGTAATGCTTAAAGGGGGAGGGGGTTTAAAAAACTATGGAAATTTTGATTTCCCTATCTCAACCAATGTTAAAAACCGTTTCACGGGGGCAACAGCCCTAACGACTCAAATTTCGAATCGAATTTCTATTATCCATATTCCTCGATAAATTTATAATTTAGTATGAAAATTTAAACTACTTGCCAAACGCAAATAAGAAAACACTTTTACAGCATTCTTGCATATTACCCATGATTGAATATTGGATTTGTGGTTTTAATTTTAAAGTTAAACTTAACACTTGTTCTGAAAACTAACCTAATTTGAAACAATTCAATTCAAAACAAGAAAATAAAGAATGCAGACATTAGGAAGCTGGTCAGAAAATTAAACTACTTGCTAAATGCAAATTAGAAAACACAATTCTAGCATTCTCTCATAGTACCCGCGATAAAATATTAAGTTCGGGGTTTCCATTTTAAAACTGAATTCAATGCTTGTCCTGCAAACCAACCAAATTTAAAACAACTCAAATCAGAACAATAAAATAAAGAATGCAGACATTAGGAAGCTGGTCGAAAAATGTAAACTACTTGCCAAATGCAAATTAGAAAACACTTTTATAGCATTCTTGCATATTACCCATGATTGAATATTGGATTTGTGGTTTTAATTTTAAAGTTAAACTTAACACTTGTTCTGAAAACTAACCAAATTTAAAACAACTCAAATCAGAACAATAAAATAAAGAATGCAGACATTAGGAAGCTGGTCGAAAAATGTAAACTACTTGCCAAATGCAAATTAGAAAACACAATTCTAGCATTCTCTCATAGTACCCGCGATAAAATATTAAGTTCGGGGTTTCCATTTTAAAACTGAATTCAATGCTTGTCCTGCAAACCAACCAAATTTAAAACAACTCAAATCAGAACAATAAAATAAAGAATGCAGACATTAGGAAGCTGGTCGAAAAATGTAAACTACTTGCCAAATGCAAATTAGAAAACACAATTCTAGCATTCTTGCATATTACCCATGATTGAATATTGGATTTGTGGTTTTAATTTTAAAGTTAAACTTAACACTTGTTCTGAAAACTAACCAAATTTAAAACAACTCAAATCAGAACAATAAAATAAAGAATGCAGACATTAGGTAGCTGGTCGAAAAATGTAAACTACTTGCCAAATGCAAATTAGACAACACACTTCTAGCGTTCTTTCATATTACCCAAGATAAAATATTAAGTTCGGGGTTTCCATTTTAAAACTGAATTCAATGCTTGTTCTGAAAACTAACCAAATTTAAAACAACTCAAATCAGAACAATAAAATAAAGAATGCAGACATTAGGAAGCTGGTCGAAAAATGTAAACTACTTGCCAAATGCAAATTAGAAAACACAATTCTAGCATTCTCTCATAGTACCCGCGATAAAATATTAAGTTCGGGGTTTCCATTTTAAAACTGAATTCAATGCTTGTCCTGCAAACCAACCAAATTTAAAACAACTCAAATCAGAACAATAAAATAAAGAATGCAGACATTAGGAAGCTGGTCGAAAAATGTAAACTACTTGCCAAATGCAAATTAGAAAACACAATTCTAGCATTCTTTCATATTACCCAAGATAAAATATTAAGTTCGGGGTTTCCATTTTAAAACTGAATTCAATGCTTGTTCTGAAAACTAACCAAATTTAAAACAACTCAAATCAGAACAATAAAATAAAGAATGCAGACATTAGGAAGCTGGTCGAAAAATGTAAACTACTTGCCAAATGCAAATTAGAAAACACAATTCTAGCATTCTTTCGTAGTACACACTATAAAATATCAGATTCGGTGTTTTTCATTTTATAGCTGAATTTAATAATTGTCCTAAAAACAAAACAAATTTGAAACAAATCAATTTGAAACAAGAAAATAAAGAATGCAGACATTAGGAAGCTGGTCGAAAAATGTAAACTACTTGCCAAATGCAAATTAGAAAACACAATTCTAGCATTCTTTCATAGTACCCACTATAAAATATCAGATTCGGTGTTTTTCATTTTATAGCTGAATTTAATACTTGTCCTAAAAACTAAACAAATTTGAAACAAATCAATTTGAAACAAGAAAATAAAGAATGCAGACATTAGGAAGCTGGTCGAAAAATGTAAACTACTTGCCAAATGCAAATTAGAAAACAAACTTCTACTACTACTACGAAATCGAGGTACTAGCACAACCTACTGAAAGAAAGACACCCAGAAAACCAAGTGTAAATAGACCTTGGTTTTTCCAGTTTTATAATACTTTCTGAAAAGTGCGAAAGTAAGTGAAAATTGTCGTTGCCATGGGTATTTGCAACGGTATCTATGGTAAATTCAACAATCATTTTGGTAACACGCCACTTAATGGTGGCGTTGCCTAGCTTCAAGTTTCAAGTTGCATAGGCTTTTGAATAAAATCCCGATCAAAGTTTTGTTGTCATGTGTATCTATGGATGGTCATTCAAGACCGTAAAATATTTTTTAAACCTTGTAAGTTTGTAATTAGTTCTCAAGGTAAAGATTTAGTACAGAACTTAGCGACATTCGAAGACTTTAAAAAAGTCCTTCCAAAATTAAACTCGCATAAAAGCCCAAGGAAGCGAAACATTTGTAGATTTAACGAGGCCAATTAATAAAAAAAGTTCATTAATCTTTAAGTTGCTCCATCTTCTACCAATCGGATCCACATTACGGAAGCTCCAACAACTCCGGAAACGATTGTTACTAAACATCTGACAACCCACGAACCCATTTCTACTCCGGAGACAACCCATTCCCTTCCAAAACCATCTACTGAAAAATATATTTATTCTCTTAACTTGCCTTTGTTTAGCAGCAATAATGACGAATCCACAATTCCTCACCCTATCCCAACAACATCGGAAACGATTAAATCCCCTCATAATGGCTTATCTTCTGAAAAAGATGCTCCAAATTCAAACCTCTATACAATTCCCACCCAGCTGTTGCAACCTATTGTCCATTCCACGGAATCCTCTCCAAAAACCCCCACGACCTTTGTAGCAGCAACTATTTCTAAAGCGAATTTACCAAATTTTGACCCTATTTCAGCAAACCAAGACAAGAAACGGCACATTCCACACGTGACCGTTGATTATTCAGCCATTTCTACTGCTGTTCAAAAGCTGAACCCATTTGTTTCTCAAATCAATTCAGCTTTTCAATGCAATCCAGACGTAAGAATCTAAAACGTTGAAAACTTAATGCAATACTTTATCGTTATTACAGATTTTTAATTTAGTTTTTATTCGATGCAGGACTACACGGAGTTGCCAATTGAACAGTTGGAGCGGTCACTGTGTCGAACTAGCCAACTGACCTCCAGACACATGAAACTTCATGGTCGAGTAAAGTCGTTGGCGGCTTGGAACGACCTAAACCCTATGGATCCCCGGGAGTATCCGTTGCCGATACTTAAAATTCCGTAAAAATAACTGCATGGAAATTAAGGCTTAAATATGATCAGTAATTTAATCACTCAAGTGTTTGTTCCTTGTTTTCTCAAAACTTTTCAATTTATTTTGCAACCTTATGTACAACATCATTATAGTTCAAATGTCAGCTAAAAATATTTAGTACAAATTCATATTGTTAAACTCTACTTTCATTTTAAAATGTGAATGTTTGTTTATTAGAGCCTCACACAATACAATGTATTTTTATAACCTTTCTATTCGTAGTATGAGTAGGTTGATTGACCTTCAACATATTTCCATACCTTATATTTCTATAAAACCGTCGAAACATAATCTAATTAAATAACAAAGAATTTTTACTGTATTTTTTCTATCGCTTGTGCCCTCAGCAATACTTTTCTGGGTGATATCTAAGTTTAAAAGAAGATTAACGGATAAGATCGGAAAATTGGGCCCCAGAAAAAATTAATAATTCGGGACAAACAAAATCCTTGACGACTGAGCATTTTTGTATGAGATCGTCACAAAATCACAAATCTACGCTAGAGGGACATTCTCAACGTCTTAAAAAGAGTGGAATAAGTATGCAGTCTATTCCCAGTACACATAGATAAGTAGCGTCAACATTGCCAGCATCTAACGTCCCACCCCATCTATAGTTTATCGAACCCTGAGACTTATTTAAAGGTGTTTTTATACAACTAACCAGGTCTAAAAATGCCCACAACCCATCGAATTCAGAGCTACGTTATTCAGTTAACCTACGTTAACCTAGCACCGAAAAAACAGGGATAAGATGGATAAGATAAATATATAGTTATAAGTTTAAAATAAGTTATAAGTTTGGAATAAGTAATAGTATTATTTATTAAAAATAAATACTGTAATAAGGAAAATAAGATACAAAATATCGATAATATTAATCTCCAAACGACTATTAAAACTTTATCGGAATAGTATTATCGGTCAGCATTTAGTCTTCATTTGCAGGGAAATTCGTTTGCCTCATACAAAGTAATCCAGTCTGCAACTTGACAGTATTCGGTCTTCATTCTCGTACATTCTCTTTCAGAGTCCTTATGCATCATTTGGATTCCTTAATCGCCTTCCTTTTCTTCTCTTTCTTCAGACTCCTTCACTAATATCGATAAACAGCCGTCTATCCACATGTAACTCGGTGGCTAGACACCGATATTAGTTCCAGAGTCCTCCTGAAAAATATTACAATTGACAATAGGGACTGAAGGCTACGAAGCCGGCGAAGTATAAAACACCACAATATTTGCACTTGTGTTGTCTTATACCGCCAACAACTTAGACTCCCGAGTTACTTTTAAATGAAGTATGTTTTGTAATTGTCAACTGTAATCTTAAATAAAGCAATCAGCATCATCTAGAATTAAAAAACCCAAACATTTAATGAACAGAAAGATTAAAAAAAACATTTAAATAAAATGGACAATTAATTTCTTAAAATGATTGGAATTGGGAAAAAATATTCATATATCCAGTAGCGATTCTTCCGAGTCAACAGTTGTCGCGTTTTCTTCCTGGGTCGTTTCTTCTCTTGCTCGTGCCAACTCTTTCCCCGCGTCTATGATGTCCAACGCTCTTCGGACACGTTTGGGTCTGACAGGCTGGAACCGATCGAAAGACAGATAGCGGATCACCTAATTGGATAAATACAATAAGCAAATCCTTCTTCCTGAAATGTGTAATAGGTGAAATACTTACCGAAGCGACATGGCTGCATGATCCCAGATTTCTGGCACCCGTTTTGCAGGTACAATAGTAGCCGAGAATTCCTCCTAGACTGTCCTCTTCTCTGAATTCTACCCATATGTAATGTTTTTTGCTAGAAGAAAACCGGGACTGCAATTTAGCTCGGACGATGTTCTTTGTCTCAATGTGCAGATACATGCTGTAGTGTCCGTCTTCATCGAGATGTCTTTTCGTGTAATTTTCAGCTTGGGCCAGTTGATATATCCGAAGAAGTCCGCTATCAAATTCTGCGGAACACTCGTTCTCATCAGACACAGAAACATCCCCAACGCGTTCTTGGGATGGCGGTTGATCGAATTCCTCAGGCCGTTCTCAACGAAGGTATACAACTCTTCAAATTCGGCCTTGTTCAATCCCGTATAAAGTTTGTATCTGGAATCCGCCATGTCTCCACTAGAAAAGTTGAGGTCCTCCAAAAGCTCCGAGTTTGGATTACTTTCAATATTATTATCTTGTCTGGACGCATTGACTTCCAAATCTTCGGTTATTGGCGTCGAATGATCCCTGGCATGATTAAGAACTTTTGTGTAGCAGGATCCACAAATACAAGCTGTCCAATCCACTTCTGGTAACGACAAAGTCTCAAGGGCGTACCGATGAAAGCTCTCGCGGAAATGATGTTGATTAACGGATCTCTTGCGCTGATTCGTTTCCATTCGTTTACGGCAAACATAACAGTGTTGTTTAGCCATTTAAAAATACAATCAATTCAAAAATTACGTTGACAGATAATACAATCAATTAGATAAATAGACAATTATAATTGACCAACAGATCTTTAACAAGACAATATTAGAATTGAAAATTGACAACAAAATCAAACCACAAAATTCAATTTCAACACACCAACGAGATTTGAAACTTTCAATTTCATTGTCGTTTTTTTGTGATAGCATTACATGAATTAGTTGCCATGGCAATCTAAATTTTTACCCTCAGCTCATTATGATATATGCGAAAAAAGTGGGTGCGGGAGGGAGTACCCAAGAGGTCATTTTTTGGAATGAGGCCCAGCCCATACTTAAACTGTAGGTTGTTTATGACCTGAGCTATCCAGGTGTGAAGTTTCAACTCAATCGGAATATGGCAACTATGATTCTATGAGTTGTGAAAGTGTCAAAAATATTAAGCTGTTCCCATAAGAACACATTGAAAAGTGGGTGCGGGATGGAGTACCCAAGAGGTCATTTTTTGGAATGAGGCCCAGCCCATACTTATACTGTAGGTTGCTCATGACCTGAGCTATCCAGGTGTGAAGTTTCAACTCAATCGGAATATGGCAACTATGATTCTATGAGTTGTGAAAGTGTCAAAAATATTAAGCTGTTCCCATAAGAACACATTGAAAAGTGGGTGCGGGAGGGAGTACCCAAGAGGTCATTTTTTGGAATGAGGCCCAGCCCATACTTATACTGTAGGTTGCTCATGACCTGAACTATCCAGGTGTGAAGTTTCAACTCAATCGGAGTATGGCAACTAGGATTTAAAATTAACTCAAAACAAGGGCCCAACATCCCGATCTTATCCGTTAATGGTCTTTAAACATTAAAAAATACATACACAATTAAAAACGGGCAGGTATTTAAGGTTGGAAATGATTTTTTCAAAATAATGTGAACTTTGTCTTTGTCTGCAAAAATGTGCATCGTTCCAATAATTTCATACTTTACGACTGTACAGTTAAAAAAGGTTCCCTAGTAACCACGAAATATTTGTTTAACATGTTCATTGTTACATTAAAACAATAATAAAAAAATTATCGTACGGTCGAAAATTAAAATACTTAATATAAACTTTAAAAATGATTGCCTACAGTGCCACACTTGTAAGTGTAGACAAAAGCATCATCAGTTACGGGAACCAAGATCTACTTTTTATTTTCGAAAGTAAATGCCGTTCGATTTTTAGACATCTATAGTTCAAAAAATGATATGGTTTTTGTATAAGTTTGTTTCTTATATATATTTATATGTGTATGTGAGAATGAATGAATCATGGATCATCATATGGATATAACATAACTAAAATATATGACATCTATTACCCAGGTATATGATTCATATCACCAAATCCCGAAAGCAGTGATAGCTTTAAAATCAGATTCTAAGCTCTCATTACAAATTCTCAAATATAGAATAAAGTTCCTTTTCAAATCACAGAATAGGGCATATACATACTATTATTCGTATTTCCCTTTTATGTCTCTATTTCATAAACCATAAATCATAAACCTATTTCAGTTATTAAAAGACTACACCAATCTAACATTAAAAGTAGAAGTGAATATTGTGATATGCAGAGAAAATCGACCCATCATAAACGAACCTTGTAATACGCGACCCACAATAATCAGCCAATGTCATTAAACGGCACATTAAAAAAATAAACGACTTATGACAATATAAGCTGCAAAACCGTTTGTCTAATTTAAAATAAATATATATGATTATGATTAACTTGCACATCATAAATGGGTGAAACTACACGAGCAAACGTTAAACATTGTATGATACGTTTTATTCAAAAATCTGAAATTTCCATAACCATAGAGTAAAGTTGTATACCTTACGATAGTACGAGACAGTACCTTTCCCATGATGTATCACACATGTAGAGTTACAACTTTAAACAATACGACATTTGACCGTGGATCCTTGACCTTTGACACAAAGCACTCAAACGGAGTTAACCTCCGCTTAAAGGTCATAAACAATTTTCAAAAAAAAAAAGGAATTCCAAAATTTTCAACATATCGAGAGTAAGAGCCCAAACGAACCGGCGACGGAGGGATGGACAGACCGAGTAAAACCATTAAAGGATTTCACCCTTTAATATTGGGACATAGAGCAGCGTTCAACACGAGACAAATAATTTTTATTATATAAGGATATTATAAATCCCATTCACATACTTATATACGGATTTGACCTTAGCAATAATATTCAAATTAATCAAAGTTAAAATTGGTTCAATCACTCTATTTACTTTTTGTCGCCTGCCGGCGGGGCCCCTGCCGGGGGCATGGTAGTCGGCCGCTGAACAATAAACTAAATATCTCGATCTTAAGGAACGTTATATTTAAAAACTTCCTAACCCGTATAAAAATGCCACAAAAACACGTTTTTAAGTTAGTTTTTGCAACCTATTTCATGAAATCTTTCGAGTTATGACAATCTAGTTAGTGATATAAACTCGAAATTTAATTTTTAACAACAATTTGCATCATTTTTTCCACACATAGAATCATAAAGGACCTAAAAATAAAGAAAATCCGAAAAAATCCGATTTTTACCCGGTTTTCGGAGTTAATCTCAAAAACGCTTCTTTGATACGGAACTTTTTATTGCAGATTCGGATTCTACGTCAAATTTGTCACAAAATGGTATATAATATGTCTAGATTTAAAAAATCGACCTGAATGTATGTAATGGTAGTAGTGTATACTAACAAGACTGGTGGGAAGGCCACGAAAAGTTGGGCAGCGGCCTTTTAGTTTTGCCTGAGGCCCAGGAACGATATGATCAATCCGATTCATAAGTTCAGATACTTACCCCTACCCACCTCGAATAGCTCGGTATCATACCCCTACCTACCTCGCATAGCTCGGTATCTTACACCTACCTACCTCGCATAGCTCGGTATCCTGCCCTTACCTACCTCGCATAGCTCGGTATCCTACCCCTACTTACCTCGCATAGCTCGGTATCCTACCCCTACCTACCCCGCATAGCTTGGTATCCTACCCCTACCTACCTTGCATAGCTCGGTATCCTACCCCTACTTACCTCGCATAGCTCGGTATCCTACCCCTACCTACCCCGCATAGCTTGGTATCCTACCCCTACCTACCTTGCATAGCTCGGTATCCTACCCCTACCTACCTCGCATAGCTCGGTATCCTACACCTACCTACCTCGCAAAACTCGGTGTCCTTCCCTTACCTACCTCGCATAGCTCGGTATCCTACCCCTACCTACCTCGCATAGCTCGGTATCCTACATCTATCTACCTTGCATAGCTCGGTATCCTATCCCTACCTAACTTCTTAACCTGGATCAACTGTTTTCTTAACATTTTGGCGCCTGCCGGCGGGGCCCCTGCCGGGGGCAGGAAAGTGGTGCGTTAAATGCTATACCGTCCAGCATAGGGGGCGAAAATTAATAAAATTGAACAACAATCGAATGTTACAACAATCAACATGTAAAATACCTTAAATTGAGAAAAACTCGTACAAAACTGATTTTTAACTGTTTTTTGGGTTAGTTTTTGGCACATATCTCACGAACGCTTCTGAGATATCACAATCTAGTTAGTGATATAAACTCATATTTAAATTTTTATCAACCATTTGCATCATTTTTTCCACACATAGAATCATAAAGGACCTTAAAATACAGAAAATCCGAAAAAATCCGATTTTTACCCGGTTTTCGGTGTTTATCTCAAAAACGCTTCGTTGACACAGCACTTTTTATTGCAGATTCAGATTCTACGTCAATTTTGCCACAAAATGGTATATAATATGTCTAGATTTAAAAAATTGACCTGAATATATGTAATGGTAGTAGTGTATACTAACAACTTAAGTCTTTAGACTAATACATATTATATTAATGATGTAAATGAATTTTACAAACGAAAATAGGAATAGCCCAATTCTTAATGTCAAATCATAAGTATAAAATCCCTTTGAAGCTGCGAAGCAAACTATTCGAAGCAGGATTGGTTAGGACAAAGACTATCACTCCACCCCCAAAATCTTCTCCTTCCACTCCACTCCTTCGTTCTTCATTCCAATTCTCGGATCGTTTCCCTCTCTTCCTGCCTCCCGATTCAATCACAATGCCCCAATTCCTCCTTCATTCCCACACTAAAACCCACCGCCCTTCAAAACAATCCTCCTTCTCATCTCTCTCTCTCGCTCGGCGAGCTCTCGCTCCTTTCCTCTTCTCTAATCTTCCCCGCTTATGTAGTTTATGTTTTTACACGTTCTTCCCATCACAAACTCAATATCGAGTAGCAAAACTTCTCTCTTCAAGTTTGAATTTAATATTTTTAGTCAAAATATAAACATTTCAATGTGATACGAGATTCGGAAGGATTGCGAAGGGCTATACAACGATATGAGTATGACACGGGTCGGGTAGTGTCATCCCCTGTGCCCTGATCGGGGGAAGAGGTCAAAATAAAAAAATTACAAACATACGTGCGACATGTCGTTCGAAAGTTATTGGTCAAGGGCTTTTCAACGACATATTGTTGTTGGGGGGTAGGGTAATCCTGATAGGGGGTAAGAGGTCAATCAAATTGATCCGATAACAAACCTAAACGCTAAACCTTGGATACATTGTTCGAAAGATATGATCGAACGCCATTTAAAGATGTTGATTATTTTACACATTCTTCCCATCACAAACTCAATATCGAGTAGCAAAACCTTTCCCTTTGCCCTTCAAGTTTGAATTTCATATTTTTAGTCAAAATATAAACATTTCAATGTGATACGAGATTCGGAAGGATTGCGAAGGGCTATACAACGATATGAGTATGACACGGGTCGGGTAGTGTCATCCCCTGTGCCCTGATCGGGGGAAGAGGTCAAAATAAAAAAATTACAAACATACGTGCGACATGTCGTTCGAAAGTTATTGGTCAAGGGCTTTTCAACGACATATTGTTGTTGGGGGGTAGGGTAATCCTGATAGGGGGTAAGAGGTCAATCAAATTGATCCGATAACAAACCTAAACGCTAAACCTTGGATACATTGTTCGAAAGATATGATCAAGCGCCCTTTAAAGATGTTGATTATTAGTCGGTATCACCCCCTGATCTCGGAGTAGCGGAGCGGTACAAATTATCACATTACAAACAATTTTGAACGACATATATTGCTGAGCAATATATGTCGTTATATATAGTATTCAAAATTCAACGATGCATGATTTTTGGGTATAGTGTAGGGTCACCCTTTGATCCGGAAAGTAGTTAAATTACAAACATACGTTAACACACGGCCCACAAACCAAGTGTGACAATGTGAGGTACTTAGAAACCGGTTAGCGACAGAGGAATAAAAGCACGTTTAGGTAGCGGTGGCTTATAATTTCAATAATTTCGAATCTAAGTTCGTGGGCCGCGTCAAGTATTCACAGACACTTCCATTTATAAAACAGACTAGCGAAAAGGCCCGTCCGAGGACGGTACAAGACCACACCCCTTCAAATCCTAGAAACGGTGACTTACAGATATTCTCAAACACCGTTTCTAGGATTTGAAGGGGTGTGGTCTTGTACCGTCCTCGGACGGGCCTTTTCGCTAGTGATTTATAAAATACAATGCTCTCATGTACCACCAACCAACAACAAAAAATGTAAAATAAACTCTCCAACGTATTTACAGATGTATCGCAGTTCGCAGATGTGCTTTTTTTGTTTCATAATGTCCAAACTATTTTTGAACCTGTGTTCTGAAATGTTTAAAATACAAGATCAAGTTTTCCCAAAACTGTAGCAAATTACATGCTCCATTTGAAAATACTTGCTAATTATTCAATTTATTCAAGGAATAAAGGAATGTATCGCAGAGTTTGTGTATGAAATTTGATATTGCAATTTGCAATTCACATTATAATACTTGATAATTTCTATAAAATGACGTATGTTTGTAATTTAACCCCTTTCCTTAGGTCAAGGAGTGATCCCACCTCGCAAATAGGATGGATTGTTGAATAGTCCTTGGCAGTAGCTTTAGATCAATTTATCACACCTACGGGTTACTGTACAAAAAAATATTGACCTTATCCTCTGACCTTTGACGCACATAGCCCCCAAACGAACTCGACCTGAAGGTCCTAAATGATTCGCCGAAAGATTTTTTTTAAATTTAAGCCGTTCGGCCGTAATCTTCTAGACAGATTGACAGACCGACAGACGGACACCGAGGCATTCGCATAATAACAACGATCTGCATCTGCGATACATAATAACCCCGCAGACACCTACTTTGCAACCACCGACCCTTATAACCATAATAAAAAGAGTAATAATATTAATAACATACCATTATATTTGAAGTATCCCATATCACATATAAATTATTCAGATTAGCAATGATGCTTTTGAAACAGAATCTTAATTGTAATTGCTTGCTTGCCGTGTATATTCAATGCCAGCCGGTTAAAAATGTGTGGCAACTGTAAAACAAAGTGTCTGATACTTCACTTCATTCGTCATTTTTTCTTCTATTTAAATATTTAATGATTCAATAGCAAATGAATAGAACCAGTACTTCATTCCTCTTCTGTCGAATAGGGATTTTTTCTAAAGAATTCAGAAGTTATGATAACCACTCACTTGTACTTGATGAGAAAGGTTGCCTTCGGTATTTAATTTCAATTCAGTTATTAAAATTCTTACGTAAATACACTAACTACGGAGGAGGATATAATGATATGCAGATGTAATTAAATACAATATTGTGCAGCCGTAATTGCGTTTAAGTATATATATGGATGTGAATTAATTGACATTTTAATATTCTGGTTGTTATTATAGGAAAGTGCGAGGTTCGCAGAGATCAAAAACATATTCTCGCCAATTTTTTTTTTGCAAAAGTAAGAATGGTGTAGTTGGCTCAATTGCCAAAGTTGCTTGTTCTTTGATTCATTATCTAAAATTCTGACTGTTTTAATAGCCATGTTCTTTTAGTGAAACGGCTTTGAAGCTCCAGGCTTCGGATTAGAACATTTCGCTTTTTGCATTCCGACAGAAATTTCTTGCCAAATGATTTTGAATTTTAATTGCCATTTAGGTTTGTGGATTGCAAACTTCAAGTTCTGATGCAAGGGGGGTGAGGAATTTGCATGAGATATGGAATGCACGGCTTGATATGGAAAAAGATGGGTTTGGCATTGTCTTTTGTGTTGGTCATCGGCTGTTGATTAGACCCTTCTTCATTACTTCCTACATACCATTTGGTAATGTAATTCTTGTGTGTAACTTTTAGGTGCGATTGTACAAATAATTAAAATAACAAAGTTAGAAACCAGCATTCTACTTATTTCCCTGTTTAAACCGACAGATTAAAATATATTTGATCGTTGTTTGTTTCCTTAAAATTTTATATTTTTGCACGGCTATTCACTAAATTCTTTCAAGTTTGCCTAATAATGAATGTTAATCGTTTACAGTTGACTGTACTTGTAGGGGGAATATGATGTAGAATATTTTGGGATCGTATTCTTGAACAACTTCGTTTCATCTCGAACAACCTTTCATATATTGTCCAAAAATCTTGAATATATTTGTTCCTTGCTCATGATCGTAAAAATTAAAATGTCATTAATGAATGAATGCGACGAAGAGCAAATGATTGCAAATCCAAATTTTTATACAAAGTAAGATAATCTCAATGTTCAGGCTAGCAAGGCATGAATTTATTATCATTGTTAATAAACGATTGCCAAATAAAACTACTTTTTTGTCGTTTCTTGGCATTTGAGGTGATTGCAGATTGCATTTGAAGTAAATAGAGACAAAAAGTAAATTACATAAATGAGGAAACCATTTTAGTGGAACTAAATAGTAAACAATGTACTATTGCAGAGTTATCTAACAATAAGATGTTTATTCGTTTTGTTAGAATAATTATTTGCAACTAGCTCTGTTTGCTAGGGTTTGTTTTATAATAACTCCGATATTCAGTTTCAAGAATATTTGAATGCAGAAAAATATTCCATGTTATCAAACGATACTAAAATTAAAGGTGTTTTTCGAATTATACAACGGTACATGACAGCAATCCTAAGTCACCATAATAAATTCATGAGGCATTGAAAGCAATAAACAATACAATTAATTTTAACATTGCCTTCAAAGTTTTGGATCCCACAAATATATTATAAGATCTGTCAAAAAATAAATAAAATAATTAATTAAAATACTGAGATGGCTACCTCAGGGTTAATGAATTTTTTCTACACCAAGTGATTTTCACCTAATATTCCAATTATCACTCTTTCGATAGTCAATATGGAGTTGTTAGTTAATTAATAGAGCCATTTTAGAACCAGCCAACGTGGGATTCACAAAATACAAAACAATAAATGCAAAATAAGTTAATGGAATTATTATCTATAACTTGTTATGCTAAACAAATAGATGACCACGCACTGTCAACTGTAGAATTTGTTTTATTATTGTCCCAAAGTCATGTCATGATAATGAACGGCATTTAACAAAGAAGGCAATTCTTAAGACGATTACCCGACTCTAAATCTCCGAAATCTGCGAATAAGATTTTGGACTGTATGCTAAAACTTGTTTTGTAATGTTGTTCAGTCGATATGTACATATTAATGCATAAAAAGATTCGATTTAAATATTTCTCTTCATCCATGTACTAACTATTTGAATTTGTCAGAGTATTAGGTCTGACTAAGCTACTTTGCCTCTCGGTTAGTGTTCAACAAGTTCAAATTTAGATGATGGATTTGCCAATAAGAACCGACGAGAGTATTGAGGTTTCTTACAATAGCTTGCGTGTAAATGTTGCATTAGCATAAACTATTATATTTTAAACTGTAAGGTAACTCTCTAAGATAAATGCTCCAATAACATCCATATTGTCACTACTAATTTGATCAAAAATCAGTACTAATTTTAATAATTGTTTCAAAAGCACAAGCCACTCGATACAAGTATGTGGTTTCTCACGTCAAAAGAATTGTGGTTCACAGTGTTGAGATCGCATGACTCAATATTGATATTTTGGTTATGAAACATGATCTGGTTAAGTAGCCTCCCCCAGGGGCTTCCATTTATTACAAAGAAAATTAATGTTTGAGATTTTTACGATCTTGTATTTGAATTTGCATTTCAACTCTAGGATAATTAATAAAGACAATAAAAATTGTCTAGATCGGAAGGTGCAGTTGAAGTGCGAGTTTTGTGCATATATTTATACTCTGTTACAACGTTAGGACATGAACTCTGATGGAATCTTTGAGAAGTATGGCTCCTTTTCATGTTCTGCATAATTTATCTCAGTGATCTACATTCAAGATTTCTTCAAAATTTAATAAATAATTAGTTTACTATGTGTTCTTGCAATTTTAAGTCTACTATAATTTGGGACTTGTCAATTCTGCTGCTGTGGTTGTGGATTGGGAGTGGGAGTATGTATTCTAAAGTGTAAGATTAGAAACAGGGTTCGCACACCTGGATTATAAAAAACTGTAGTAATAATTATAATTTACACAAATCCCTTCCATGGTAGTTTACAGCATTTAAATTAGATGTTATGACAGCAATTCACAAAAAACACTAGGTTTGTAGAACCCTGAGCTTTGATCTGTAATGATCTAATGTTAACGGACGGTGCGTGGCATACTTTGATTTTATTGCTTATTATAAAATTGCAAAGGAATGATCTTATATACAGAAAAATATCAATTTTAATATCTTTTTGACCGGTACCGGTCGAATTTTCCAAATGCAATTGTTTCAAAATAATTTTATTTAGATTGCGATATAACACATAAAACATAATATAAATTTAAAAAAATTGATGACTGATTTCATGTATACCTTTGCTGGGCTTAGTAATAATTAACTAATTACGTGCTTTATTTTTAGGTGTTTGATATCTCTTTAATCACTTGAATTAGCGAAATAGCATTAAATTGTCAAGTTTATTGTTTTAACTTAAAAATTATATTTCCTCAATTTTAAACCTCTGAATTAACTCATTCTGCTGAAATGTTTTATTTCATATTCGAAGCTTAAAGGATTTGCAGGTTAGTGAATCCAACTAGATAAATGTTGATTAAAAAATGCCCAAATATGGCATAAATCCTAGTAACTCTACGAATTAACAATTGAATACTGACGTAGTTTGTGACAGAGGACAATGAACATTGAACAGTGAAAAGAGCTAACTTTGGCAATCCCACCTAAATGCAAATATGAATGGACACAAATCCCTAAAATCACAAGAAATTGGCAAACAGGAATATCAACTTTGCCTACTTGCCTTTTCAGACTCCTTGCAAGTTTGCATTGAATCAAGTACTGAATTTACGAGGACGGATTGAGTTCTTAGGAGGATTGCAGATTGCAGCTGGAGTTGGTAAATTATTTCCTGATCAACAACTTGACACCCTTTGAGCCAAACAAACAAGATATTTAGGCTCAACAGAGGCTTGTTATAAGAATAATAAATGCCTCATACAACTCAGCCCAATGGCATCAAGCAGTCTACACAGTTTTATTCGGCCTTAATGTATGAATTGCATATTACATGATTCGTGCAAAAAATATATATTTGCATAATTTTTTCATCAACTTATCTAATACTCAGTTTGACTGAATAATCTCTTAGGGGGATTTTATTTGGTTTTCAATGAGATTAGTATTTGGAAGAGTTGAGAGTTCAGTAACAGGGTTGGACAAGACAGAGCGTCGTTTCTAATCTGAGCGTTCAGTTTAATGGAAACAAATTGTGATTCGGTTATTTTTTCTCGGGTTGGAATTAATGAGACCCCTATAAATGGGAAGTAGACCCCTAATTCGAATGAACTAGACCCCACATGAACCAGACCCCTAATCGAATGAACTAGACCCCACCTCGGTTGAATCAGACCCCACCATAAACTATTCGCCTCTCCTTCCTGTTGCCCTCCGATGCCACCATCAATATATAATAGAAGCTTATTTAACTGTTTTTTCTCTAGTTATATAAATAACAAAGAATGCATTATTGCTTATTGTGACGAGTGGTATCCCAATGATAATTAAGTCCTAGTGGTTATTAATCAGAGATTATGCACCCGTATGAGATTTTACCACCCGGCATTTTAAGGTTTCTTATGGTTGCAATGACAATCATTATTTCTGGTTTTAGACGACCCGTACTGTTATAATATTGCTTTTAATTGCATTACTACGAACCGCATGGACCATTCTATAATCAATTACTGCCATAAAAAGATGCTTATTGCTTAATATTCCATTTTCTAGATTCTGCCGGCGAATATTTTGAGAAATTCAGGTACATGCTGCTGTAACGTATCTATTTGTGCCGGATTTTTTTATCATGTTTTCACCCTTAAAGGGTTCAATAATATCCTTGGTGGCGGCCAAAATTCAATTTGAACTCAGCACAAAATATGTTTGCTTCAGGCAATAACCAAATAAACCCTTGCAAACACACAGCAAAGAAAGATGTAGCCGCATGTAAAGAGAGGTCAATTCATCATTGCTGTCTTACACATGGAAGTCGATTCGTACAAAAAAATCTCAAATTTCACCAACCATTAAGTAAAGGCACTTACATCGTTGAGTACAACTTGACCATACCTTCCCCAGTGGGGAATCCCCAGTGCATAACACGTGTAGGGTTGTAATTGGAAAAATTATGACCCTTAACCCGATACTCATCGACCTTTGAGCTAATTGTCCTTAAAAGAACTGAGCCTCCGCACAGAGTCGTAATTCGTTCCCTGAAAAATAAATTTAAAAATATTCATCCGTTGGGATAGGAAGTAAAAGTCGATATGACGGAAGGACAGACGGACGGACATGGCGAAGACATTAAAGGGTTTCAGCCCTTGCTTAATAAGGAGAACATTTTTACAAGAACTATGCATTTTGATTTTAATAGTATGCACTATGGCTTATGCAACATTAAAAACAACTAAAAATATGCTTACAAGAATCCTACTCTTGTTGTAAGCATATATTCCGTCCATCATCCCTTAATCGGTCAAGCCAACTGTCAATTCCTAAGCATTTACCAACAGAACAGCTTCATTTTAAATACAAAAGGGATGAAGTTTACGAATAAATATGTTTACTTCGTATGGCACAACACGAAAATTTATCAAACTGTCAAGATATTTTTGAATTTACGTGTGACAAAATTGACACTTTAATTTGATTGATGGGACAAATAAGTTTGGGAACGTCAATACTCGAGACAGAGACAGACTGCATCAGCTAAAAATATCAATAAAAGTGCATTCATTTGCTGACCTGTCTGAACTCAGACTACCATCAAACAATTTCTGTTGTGATCCAAACTTCAATCAGTGTTTTTATCGTTGCAAAAACATGCAAAAACCATACACTAACGACTCCTTGATATCAAAGTTTGATTAAATTAAGTATTTTTTAAATTAGCTTCTTGTTTGTTCGTAATTTTTAAATAAATAACAGTCGCAACATTAAGTGTCAAAACTTAATAATTTTAAAATGAATTATATCATTTCGCGTGTCATTCATTCCAATTAAATGGGATGAAAACAAGAAATTTAAAAAAACGTCCTTGTTATTTGGAGCAAGATTGCAAGAATTTTTGCAAAATTTTTATAAATCGTTTCATGCAGTTTCCATCAAGTAATTGCAGTCACTTTCCCCAAAAACATATAATAAAATTCGCATCGTTTGTAACTAACTCTTTAACACCTTCAGATAGTACAGACATAATTTGCAAAGATTTTGTAGGTGTAGGTAAATGCATTTAATCCTACTGAACACAAATATGTACACATGCTGTGTCATTTAACAATTTAGCGATTACACCAAGAGTTGTTCATATCGTGTAATAGGTTTAACTTACTTTCAAATTCACTTTTATTGTCTCATTTTTATCCTTGAAAATGACAAATGACAACTTAACATGGTTGAAATGTCTACAATGAAAATACAAATTAAAGACATGGATTTATTACATTAAAACTGCTAATTGTCATTATGTCGAATTATATCCGAGTCTAGTCTATAGCTACATAGTTAATTTTCGGAAAGAGCTTTGAGGTGATCGATACATGTTTTGTGCTTCGTAAATTATTTTTTAGCTTCTACGATTTATAGTATGAAATTTTATGAAATCGTCATATACCATTTCTGCTATTATTTTAAACGGTGCATATTCATATTGAACTATTGCTTAGGCTATGAGGTTTCATTAATACCATGTTTTACATATACAGTCGTTTGTCGTTTGTTTTGGGTGTTTTTCGAAAATAAGTTGTCAAGTACATTTAATATCGTAGATCAACTATTAAAATCGGAAAACAATGTTTAGCCGAAAATTGCCATCCATTTTCAAATCAGAAATTGCAAACCATTTTTGAACTAGAATGGCAAACTAATAATAAGTACCACGGATTGAAAATCTCATTTTACCCCAACTAAAGAGTAAAACCACTTTCATCGCCTGACAGCCCTTGCCAATAGCTTTAAATTAAAAATTAAAATCTCACATTTCCCCGACCATAGAGTAAAGTTATATACTAATCTATAATACTTAATGCACACTTAACGCAGTGTTTAGTCTACTATCCCATTCAGAAGCTTTCCAGTCATTTCCTGTTTTGTTCTCGTGTATGATGGCAATGAGTTGACATATTACTATAAGGTTTTATTTGCACAATTTTTTCCGCCGTTTATGAAGAACCCTTTAGGGTAATCCATTAGCATTATTAGGAATATTATGATCGTATCATTTAGTCAAAGCATTAAACTGCATTAAAAAGTAAATCCGCACCTGTTCTTGTGGCCACCCTGAACGGCGTAATTTTCTAAAGCACTGAATGGCGGCTTAATGGTAATGACAATTAATTCTTGTCGGAAGGTGGGCAATTGTCATAATTAGACGTAGACCCTCTCGGCTCTTTCGTCTTAACAAAATCAAGGACTCGTCTACGAAACAGATCCCAAAGCTCTGTAATTTCAAATCCACAAATCTCCAAACTGTCACTTCTCTCATTTAATTCGGCTAGCAAAAGTGAAAATTAATTTTTAATTCAATAATTTCTCCTTCGTTTAGGCTCACACCTTTAAACATTAAAAAAGTAATTGTTTTGGAATCCCATACCGGAAACCCATAATTCATTTGACATACAATTTGCATTTCTTTCTTAATGGGCTTCATGCTTTTCTAGGTCATTATTCCTTAGCCGTTTATTAAGTGGAACATTAAGGATTGTGCATTTAAAAGATAGCTAAGCAAAATATTCAGAGGATTTTTTTTAGAATTTTTGAAATCAGACTAAATATCCTGAAATTGTATTGCAGATTTTTCTTTAGGTGTTAGAGACTCTGTTCTAGTGGTATTACGTTTTGGGTGTGCTAATTTAAATGCTTAAAAAATAATTTAACATTTCGTCTCTAAAATGATGTGTAGAAAAACGAGACTTTTAATCTTATCCTTTTACAATCTCAGTTGTTTGGAAAAAATGTACAATATTTTTAAGAGACTTTTTGTTTCCAACACCTAAAATGGCACTAATAAAGTATCGGCATTTAAAGACATGAAAATGATTTCAAATGACTTACTGGGAAGTAAATTAATATTTTATTAAAAAAGGTGTTAGACTCGCAATAATACTTAAAAGAAATAGGTTCTCGTCGATCTATTTCTTTGCAAATCAACTAAATTCTAATCATTTCGATAATTGAGCTTCAAAATGATTTCGCACCTAAACTTTTAAGCATAAAAAGCATGACTGATTTTGCTTTCGCATGCTCTTTAAACTGTGTTGCATAATATTATGAATTAGTTACTTCAAAATGGTAATGTTTTAAATTAATAAAACAAAGTAGATTCCGTACATGTTCTAACTATCAACCCGTTATTTTTTAAGTTAATTGTTTTCCAGAGCCCATTTTCGCTCGGAAGCTAATTGTAAAATGTCTAATGCCTGTTTAGGTCAGAGGTAAAGCAGCCCCACGTGTGTCAAAAATTGTTGAAAAGGTTCGGTCAAATGCTATTCATTGACGTTTATGATTTTACTATATAATTGGGGAAATGTGAGTTTCATGTATAAACGAACGTGTCGGACAACGACGTTAAATTTAATTTCACGATTTGTTTAATGTGGTTTCACCCTATTCCCATGTGCATTTGTAACGGTTGATTTTTGTATTGGAAATTAATTCCTTACATTTTTGTAAGGAATATTAAGATCCCAATGGGGCTATTTGCTCACCCGATATCAACTATTTATACCGATACTGAAGCTGTATCAAGTTACAACGTTCTTACAATTAACGTAGTTTGATATGGTTAGGATAAACAGAGCTGGTCTTAGGAATAGCGTGACCGTTTGGATGAAGGTCCTGCCAAATTACAATTAGTCTCGATATTATATAATAAGGAGACGGAAACCTCGGAATTTAGTTCAGACTTTTTATCTTGATCGAATCGCATTGTATAAATGCTTCTAACGCTCATTTAGTATTCATCAAACACGTCGGATTAAGTCAGAGATTTTAAACGAAAACATGTACAGACTACAAATTGATAGGTGACTTGTAATTACTCAAGGTCGTGGTGTTCGTTTACTTGTTGAATGTGTGACTTGTTATTGAAAATGTATGCACTACATATTACGAATTGCTCCTCCTTAATCATAAATAGATTACCCGAAGTTAAATCCTCACCAAAATAATAATCTAATTCCAAAACTGTCTTTTATTTAAGCTATAACAATTGAATTTAATTGTTCTTCTAAATAGTGAACTAATATAGGATCATGAAAATCCTGAGCAAACGGGATTGCTTTTGCAGATCGTTTAAAATTAAGCATAAAGTTTGCTCTTCAATGAGATAACAGAATCTCTAAACTACCAACTCGATATATTTCCCGAATGGACGTAAAAGCCAAGGATAAAAACGCTATTAACAGAACGGTTTATAAACAGAGGAAAAATCTAAAAATACAAATTCTGCCTCTCCAAGAAATTTGGAGCAATTGTATGAGATTTAAACCTAGTCGAACTAACTGTTTCGTAGCGGCTGGTTTTTCTGTTTATTGGGTTCGCTCTTTAATCTTCAAAATTTATAATCGTTTGATTAATTGTCAGTTTTTGAGCTTTATAACTGCATCGAATTTAAATAGAGTGGTGACAAAAATTGCAATACCGAGTACTAGTTCAGGTTTTAATTTTGCGATTCCATATCAGAATTATCGAAAACATATGTTCAGACAAAATGCTGGTTTTTAATTATCCAATTCAATTCCGTATTTTCATTGGGTTAAATTGGGACAATTTTATTACTATTAAATGCTATCTGGCAGAACTAACAATGCGATACGAATTTTCATAGTCTGCATGTTTGTATTGTCACCATGTGTCAGACAGTTTAGAGACCCTCCTCTGTGAGACAAACACATTTTGGTTTCATAATCGAATTTGAAAGCGATGGCATTAATTTTAATCAAACGATCTCTTGCCCTGCAAATTTTGAAAACAGTTCCAAAATTTAAATCCTTAAGGATATTGTGTACTTATAATCCTACCTCAATGTGTGATTAAAATAATACATGTATTTAGGCTTGATGATCTTTCTCACTTCTCAAGGTCAAAATCCAGCCTGTCCCAAAGTTTAATTAAATTGGAAACACTTGTTCAATTAAAAGGATTTAATTAAAATAAATGCCTAAATTAGGTCAGAGGGTTAATGTCACCTTGGATCGTATACGTTTAAAGTGCCGCTTATTACTGGTCAGCTATAAAACGCATTTCATATTTCATATCAAAGAAATATATATCTCATTGAGGAGTTGTCAGTTAGTTCTGCTCCGTAGGGATTCCACGTAATACACGATTTAGATCTCCAACTCATCTGTTTACATTAAAAAACTGCCATTCACTAATTTAATATTTAACATTGCCGATTGAAAAAAAACAGCGAATAATCGAACAAGGACTGCATTGTTACTTTAGTAGGTTGGGAGTGTCGTTGGAGATGTCGGTATTCAAGTTTCAAATGCAACAGTCTTATTTATAAACTCTTATCTCATTAACATTGAATATTCAATCACTATTGAATTAGTTGGATCAAAAAATTACATTTGAGTCAATGAATAATGTCTAAATGTCAGTCCTGTGCAAATAGACGATAAACATGGGGATTTAATCTCGGGATCAGAATCTCGTATTTCGATCCACCAAACTTTCAATGTCGTCCTCGAAGTTGCGAAATGGTTATGAATATTGATGTGAGGCACGTCGAAGGTTTAAATTGGAACTGATGAGATCTGATCTCCTCACATTCCAATTCAATCAATCAATAATTTAATTGTTCCAACTGTCAGTATCCTTGTTGTTCCTGGGACTCTGGCCATGTATTCATGTGTCCGATTCGTGCGATTTGTGAAATATTCTTTGCAGATATGCAGATGTAATGAAATTGTAATGCATCTTTTGAAAACAATTAAACTTAAAAGTTTATTGGAAACAAGATCAAGTAATTTGTGAGGTTTGTTGGGTTGGAAATTGATCCTTGATATTTGAGAAACGGTTAAGCTAGTGTTTTTCACGTATCCACTTATACAGGGTGTTCCAGTCCTGAGTAGCCAACATTGGTCAATTGATACGCTGATGAATATACGTTACCAATTATGATTGTTTTTATTTGTTACTAGTTAGGACTTCTTATTGGAACACCCTTTTTAAACGTATAATCTGCGTTAAACATGAGACATTTTGGGGATTAAATGATTAGATTGTAATTATTGTAAGACCGTAAAGTAATTTTAATCGATGCAATGCTAATTTCACATAAACAAAGCTCTGAAATTCAATATGATTTCAAGTTATTATTTGAAGATAAATACTTACTGTGAGACTAAATCAACCAGAACAAAATCATCGGTAGAACCATTTCCTAATTCCGAGCCATTTTTACAAGTTTCAGCACAACTTTACAATGGATTACATCCAATGCCCACCGCAATGCAAAATTTTAACAATTATATCGTTAGTTTGTACAACAAATATACCAGCTACTCAAGATGTCGTTTAGAAACACGCAACCCTTCTACAAACTTATTAAACCAAAATAAACCGTTGTAAACGCACATGGTAAAGGGGCGAGAAAAAACGTCAAATAACATTTACCGTCGTTTCCCAAGACCGAGAGTCGTGTACTGAAACAATCTCATCTTTCCCCAACCATAAACTAAAAACGTATACATTGTTGAATCACGACCTTTGACTATACATCTCTTGTATTTTGACCAACTCTGCCCTTAAACAAAATTAACCTCTGCTGCAATGTCAAATTGTTTCCCGCAAAAATGATTTCATTTTGTTTGCCCCTCAAAAATTTTGAGATGGTACGCTAGGACAGACGGACGGACACGTCGAAAACCGTAAAGAGTTTAAACCTTAAAAAACGAGGCTCTTTCATGACAAAGCCTGCAAATGAGATCCATCATCTCAAACAGTACAAATTGAGACTTCTCATTTATTTGTCTCACGAATCCCATCCATCTCAAATTGCACAAGATCCTGTCAAATATTAAGATCACATGTACCCATACGTACCAGCAAATTAGATCTCATGAACATAAAACACACTTCAAGGACCCTTGCCGATTTTGGCCCTTTTTCTCTTATTTTCGTGTATTAAACCCGACGTTAATTAAACTTTACTTTACGAGAGAATTGAATTATTTCCACATGAACTGTCAAAAAATTGAGCAACGAAACGTTGAGTCTCAAGTCGGACCTTCGATTCATTTTTATTGCTCCTTTTTTATTCGACCAAATCCTGGGATTTACTGCGGAATAAACTCTTTACTGTTGACTGTCCATAATATTTATTGTACAACAATAATATCTAAAAGATAGCTTGGCTAATACATACATGTATGAATGCTTTAAATCCTGAATCGAAGGCACAAAAAATCGAGGCAAAAAAGTGCAAGTGTTTTCATTTCGACTTTCGATTACGAATGTGCGTCTCTTGTGCGATTGGAATCCTAAATCATCTATTGTGTTCGTCTAGAGAAATATTTAAAGGAGAATGGGATTCCATTCCGTAAAGGTGAGCTGAATATTGATGCCCTCTTATCTTCTCCACAAAACACAATCACAATTCACAATTGTTAGAGGCCAAAATGCAGGAACAAGAATTGCATCTGGCCAGGATGAAAAATATAAAGTTATAACTAGAGGTGTTTTTTTAAGTCAGGAATCAAGGTTAGGTTAGGTGATTTTGAGTTTTAAGACTGGAATCTAGAATCCTATTCAATTATTTTTTTTAACGGATTTATTTGATAAAAGAACTACCTGGAGGAGCAAATGCGAGGATTGAATGTCATGGTTTGTAATATTTAGATGGTAATATTCAATATTTGCGTCGGTATATAGCAGCGTTTTTAGTTTTTTAAATTCCTTCTTTTGATATGATTACGTGACATTTTTGCCTGTTTGATCCTTGGAATTTTTAAATTCTACATTCTGTAGCTTTTTAGTGCATTTGTCCCAGTCAACCGTGAATACTTATTTTCGTTTAAGGAATGATTGTTTATTTTCATTTTTCGGCAATTTATCAGGAATGTCCTAAAACTCATTAATTGTGCAGTTTTGAGTGTCCCTTTGAATATTACACTGAACGTTGTTCATGACTTTTAGATGGTGTCATTTTTTATTATTCAAAACCAAAACCAAATTTTATAGAAACTAAAAACATGAAAAATTACTTGCTTTAAATGTGTAGGTATGCACTCCTAGAAATATTTCCCCTTCAAAGTGATATTTGGACTTAAAAACTAACGATTTTTGTTACTATAATAAAAAAAATTGGACTTAAAAAATGAATATAGTAATTAAATTATACAAATGTTACTAATTATTATGTATCGTAGATATATTAGGCGAATGACTTGGTGTCCGTCTGACTTGTAGTCGGATTTTAATGTGCTTACCTTGCGACTAAATTTTTGAAATTTTTCTTGCCGTAGCTAATTTAAGACATTCACACGGAGGCCAGGTTTGTTTGGGAGAATTGTCGGTCAGAGGTCGGCAGCTAAATGTCAAAGGTCAAAATTTTTTAAGCTTAGTAAGCACCCCATGAATCTTACATCAATTAATAGGTATTGTCAACGACTATTCAACAAGCATACTAGGGTTTTGGCTCAAGAAGGCCAGATTAGAAAAATACACATGTGATATGTCGTTGGAAAGGTATGATATTGATGATACTTTTAAATTGCGTATATAGTTTTGCTTTATGGTTGGGGTAATGTGAGTTTTCAATAGTTTATCTGCTCTAAAAATTGTAAGACACACATTTCAATTTTCAATACATACAACATTGATAAAAACACTCCGATAATCCATCTGTACATTTGTTTGTTTCATCTAAAGTTTTTCAACCTTTTCCAAACTATGCAAATTCATATTTTATTTTTCAGAAGAACTTTAATGAGGAAACATCCCGATTGTAATACTGTCCCAATATTTGATAAACTGCTAAAATCATTCATTTTCCCACTAGGATTAGATTATCATTCGCTCAAAATAACAAACCTCGTAATTGGCACCAAGCAAGCGAAGCTTAAATTAACCTCTGGATAAACTGCGTTCTAACTCGAACTCTCTAACCAAAACACAACCCTGTTTTTTACTCAAGAAATTAGATCTTAAACAATCCCAAGCTTCCAAGTAAGCCTGGCACTAGTATTAAGTTCATATGTTCAAAACCAGCTTTTTGCCTACTATATCGTATGTATGTTCCTGTAACCAGCCTTAACTTGTCCCGCACCTCCTATATTATCTGTTCAAGAAAAATGCGTATAGAATGTCAGAATAAACAACTTTGAATAGGAACTCAGGCCATTCGAATGTAAAATGTAAGAAGATATAAGTTAGGATGAGGAGCTTTGTACGAGTTGTAGTTTACACTTATAGTTTGTAGTAGCATAGCATGAGGCAGTGGGGGCAGCGACTTTGTTAGGCTTGGCGTTGGTGGGATGCAGAACAACTTTTACTACTTACTACTCTCAAATAGTAAACCCAACCAGTTGACTCGAAATCATTGGACAGAGATGATGTTTGTCAGTCTTGATAACTTAGCAAAGTATTTACATTAGCAGTGTGTAAACTACAGTATCTTAAAATAAGAACAAAAACAAAGAATCGCTGGAAACCTGAATTTAAGGATCAAAGTTCGTTTTTGTGCCTTAAAATAGAATCGAAACGGATCTAACGGAGTATCGAAAATTCAGAAGTTGAAGTGACAAATATCGACTCTTTTCCGGCCTTATTAATTAATTAGTTTTGAAAGGAGGGAAAAGTTTAATTAAGATTGATTACTTGTATTGAATATTGAGAGAAAATCAATTCCTATCAAAGGATAATTGGAAACGGTACCGGTGACCAGGGAAAATAACAATATAGTAGCTAATTTTTAGTTAGTTTCTCTCTTCAATTAATCCCGAATTGTCTACTCGTGTTTAACATGTCAACCTGAACTAAACACAAAATGAACTGAAGTTGGATTGTCGTGTTTTTCGCTATAAAACCGCAAAGGACGCAAACCAAATCGGATGTGGAACTCTTCAAAATTTGAACAGAAGCATTGTTATTGTCCGAAACGCTGTCATATACATGTTTTAGCTTCTGTAATATTTGTTTAGTAACGGAAAAAGCTACTTGAAGCCTGTCGGATGCACCATTTTATTGTGACGATAATCAGTTATCAAAAAATTATATTGTTATTTGCAGTACTTGAGATTTATATGATCTCAGGAAAAAAACCAAGCGATAATTTGGTCCAGTCCAGTCTGAAAATACAAGCCGAAGTAGTAGCATTAGTGTCAAATTTCCCAAGGGATGTTTTTTCAATAAAAATATATATAAAACAATTAATCAAGCCTAATTAATGTTGAAGCGATAAGTGGAACTCTGTGTTAACTCTTGTAATAGTTAACAAGTAATTAATTACAACGATTTATCCTCATAAAACATCAAAACTTCATCTTCAACCTTCAAGTGGAATAGTAATCTATTGCAAATCTTACCTTGGGAAATCACATCCCGTGAACTCCTTAAGTGCTTTTGTACATGCCTTAAATTGTCTTGAAAGCAACTCCAGATTTTATGCCTCAAGAATAGAAGCTATCGGCGTGGAGAGCTTCAAGAACAAATAAAAAATTGAGACAGCCGAATAAAGTGATTTATTTACATGCCATTCGGATATCAGTTCCAATTTGAGATTTTTAAATTAATTCAAGTGCTTTGAGTTGGCGATTTGGTGATTAATTACAATTGAATTGGCGACGCTATTAAAACTAAAATGGAATCTAATTGGAATAAAGGATTCGGATCATTTTTCTTATAAACCTTGGTAAGATATATGTAGTCTTAATTCGACGGCGTTCAAAAAATGAATAAATTTGAGCTGTTCAGGAGTTAAAACAAGGATGGACAGATATCTAATCCGAACACTCCCATAAAGCATCTGCAGACCCAATTAGTCGATGTAATTTAACCGCATAAATACAAAAAATATGCTGAAAAAGTCGTTTATTAATTTAAAATTGATGTTTAACACGTAGAAGCCGTTTAAACAAGGATCTCATAGTGCCCCAACCATAGAGTCAAGTCATATACATCGTTGAATATAAGTTTATAACGTTGTATCCCACTTTAGAATTCACCCAGCTTCGAAAGCTAGAGTGGATTCTTAAAGACAAACGGGCGGACAGGATGAAAACAAAAATGAATATCACCCTGTAATAACTGAAATTACCCATTAAAATTAAAATATAATTTAAGTCCCTCCAAAACTAGTTCACATAAATTATATCAGTTTTAAAATTATCTAGCCCTTGAAAGACACTTATTAACTACAATTTTAAGTTATAATACATCAATTACAAAATGAAATATGAAATCCAAGGTTTAACGGAAACATCATATTACGGAATAATGAATGAAGACGAGCCAGGGAATAAAATGTAGCCATTTTAACGGAGCATTCTTATTATTATTGTTGTTGTTAGATCATTTAAGCATAAATAATACTTTTAGTTTCACATAAATCATTCTTTTGTCTTTCCACTTTTCCGTATACCATTATCATACGATTATTATTACATTACATTTTACTATTATTATTACGATATTATTACTATGCAGTATTAGGAAAATAAGTACATTATAATACAGAGAATTAGAGGATATTAAGTTATTCCTCATTGTTAAAAGGTAGTTGAAGGCTAGAGGCTGTGGCCACTTGACTCTAAAACCTCACAGAACGAGAGGCCAACCTCATAAAACGGTTCTCATAAAAAATTATACGAATCTCATTAAAAACAATCTATTAAACCGCAGGACGAACATTGGACTCGGATCATCTAATGAGACACTCTAACAATAATGTAATCATTCTTATTGTTATTATTATTGTTTTGTTTTTGTTCCGAAACTGATTTAATACACCAAAGTAGGTTCAAAGCCCCAAACTGTCTGTTATAATGGCTTGTACACCGTTTGGTGTTTGTTTAAGGTGCTCATTTTTACAATTCCCAAACTCTTTAAAAGATTTTTAGGGAACGAAAACAGTTTAAAATGGTTTAACTACACGGAGTTTTATTTTTATTTGTAGACGCTTGTGTTTTACCTCGTGTGTTTAACATTTATTGCTTTGAGTTTTATTTATACTTTATATGTTATATGCTGCTTAGGAGTGTATTGGAATTGTGGGTGTGTCGGACTGGGATGTCCGTTGCACATTTAAAAAAAGAGGTTTATGGATTAATGTTCCCCCATAATAATAATAATACAGAGAATGAATACGAGTCAACAATGGGAACTTGACTCTACTCGGAGAGTTCAACAATGTAAATGTGCCTTTTTATAACCTTATGAAAGTCGAACATGTTTGGTTCAAAACTGCGATAGGATCTTGTATGAAAACACAATGACTTGCAAGGGTCGTTTAGAAATGTTTTAAAAGCCCATAGGACCATCCAAAATAAGTCCCCACCCCTAAAATCCCTAAAAAACCTGGAATAACTGCCTAAAACACGTGAAGACGTCAAGAAGCAATTTAACATCTCATTTCATGGAAACTATGAAATCATGTTTTGATATTAAAAACTACACACCTTATTTATCCCTAGGTAAAAAACTAAAAATTCTGGTTTTAAATAGTAATCATTTTTCGGGACTTGTCCAATGAAATATGAAGATGTCCAAACCCGATGTTACACGACGGATATTTTAATGGAAAATATGAAATTGCATTCTGATATTAAATTTAAAACACTCATTCCAGCAAATAACCAGCTTTTAAGAAACAAAAACAAGATAGTTTTAAAATGTATGGTCCAGGCCCGTATGGAACATGTACGGAGATGAGGTCTTGTCAGGCTTCTTTAAAAACACATTTTAAAAGCTTTGAATCCCAGCCAGTTTTTTGTGTTTAAGATTCAAGATGTTTTTGTGTTTAGCCCATCAGATTACTATTGCGTCTACTCTTCTATATTCAACTGCATCCACACCTGTGTTTACCAATCTCGCCATATATTACCTTCTTCTTCTCAGAGTTATTATCCCTATCTCTATAATGTTTTATAAGAACTTATAAGAGGAGGTTCGAAGTTTGAAGCCGAGCTTAAAATGCAGAAGAGTCCAAGTCCAGTCCAATGGACCACAAAAACGGAGGGTTTCCCTTTCGAGACAACCAAATCTTAAAAGCTCTATTATTATTATCTCAACTCAACAATATCCAAGCACCTGAAGTTCGTAAAAAAAACTTGGAAAAAGATGTCGGTTTGGCTATTCCTGTCTTACAACTCCTTGATATATGAGGCTCAGGATGAGAGCCGAGCTGGTTGGGGTTCGTTCATAATTCATGTGATGAAGTCGCGCAAAATTAAATTTAAAAAACGGGTAATTTGGGTGGAATTGCCCGGATTTTGATAGTTTTTTTCAACCCGAATTTGAGTTTTTGGCTTTAAAAGTGCTTTAAAAATAAGAAAATGCCATCTCACATGTTTTAGTTACATGAACAATCCCTTCGGGATATATACTACGGTGAGACGTAAGGATCGCCTGGTTGTCTATTCTTCTGAAATGTACTTCTAATAAATTAATAGGTACATGAGAAAACAGCATTATGTAGAAGGGTTGGTTAGAGGGTTTTAAAGTCATTGTTGAAGACAGGGTTCTCCAGCCAGTCAAAACCGTTCGTAAATAACTTTTCAAAAACTTAACAAAAAAATTAAAAATTTTAGAACTAATTTCATAAAGTATAAGCACGAGGAAATTATGGAATGGACCAAACTTTATTCTGAACTGTCCCCAACTTCAGTATAAAAAAAAAAAAAAATCTTCAAAGTTTTTGACTCTTGGATTAGACGATCAGAAGATGCACTTTTAAATCTAAATTTGAATGGATTGGATTAACATTATTCATTCCCAAGGCGTCGGTTTATTCACATTATGAGCAGTTCATACTTCATACTAAGCACCCCTTCAGGGCAAAGGATATGCTAATCCCTCTTAACATAAGTCACACATATTATCCTAAAATATGTACCACTATCAACTATAGTGAATTAGAAATCCCATCAACTAATGCACATAACATATGCATATTTCGTATAGTTCGATTGAATTTTGTCGGCAAGATCCCCTAACAAAGCATTTCGGGATGTCGATGAGATTGAAATTGAAAGGGATACTATCGACTATCGACTTCATATCGACGAAATCCATTTAAGGGATAATTGCATTTCGAGATGAGATCTCTTCTCTAATCTATTATTAGTCCTTTTAAGATATATAGGAAGTTCTTTCGGGATTTGGTTTACGCTTCATGCAGTTCTTGTTTTATTTTCAATGGAATTAATGTGTTGATTAGTCTCACTCTTAAAATTGGATATGTGTTCATTAGATTTGCAACTAAAGCAGAGCTGGGTTGGATTGAGAAAGATTTGTGATTGCGATTGGGGTTAATAGGAAATTAAAATGTTCTTACTCAATACTACAGAGCATCATGCCTCGTTTCAATTGAGATTTAAAGAACGAATTTAAATTCTATTAATTCACATCCGTTATTCGTTTTTAAAGAACTCTTGGGTTGCCTCTGGCTCAGGCTCTTCTGGTTTCACTTACGTAAATCAATTCGTGTGGAACTTTAGCCCAGAATTAGGTGACAAATGCGCATAAAACAGGACATTTCTGCGTATTTTATAGCGTATTTCGACAAAGAAACCGCTAAAATTATATCAATGAAGCGTGGGTTCAAGTTTGTGACAGTTCTGATTGCTGGTAATAATTTCATTGACGTCATAACGAGTGCATGATCTTTACTTTATTTACAGTAATAAATCCTACCGTTCCTACTAAAGCCGTTAATTATGAAATTTGTAGCTATTTTTATTACTGAATTAGGAAAATAGATAACTTTTAATGCGACTAAATTAATTAACTTTAAGAGTTTGCACAATTGTCAGGTAAAGTGGATCGTAAAATGCTCTTTAAAACAGATAAATTCAATCCAAATCCATGCGATACAATATATTTTTTAACATTGAATCTGTGGACTTGAAATTTAAAAAAAAGTCTGTCATTTAATTAAATAAAATCAAAAACGACTTAAAATGCACTTATCCACTAGTTCTTTTCCATGTTGAAAAGTTACGAGGCCAGCAGAGGATAATGATAATAACAAGAATATTTTAAGAAATAAAAACAAGTTCGTCAATACAAGACAGAAGATGACCATTTAAGTCAATTACGAAACACTTGAACTTGTTTTCGAAGCTATTGATGACCTATTGGAATTAATTCTGACCCAATCCCATTCCAACATTTAACGTCACTTTACGAGGCAGGACAATCAGTTGGATTAAATTCTTTTGTAATATTCTAGTCAATTCGTCTCATGATCATTTTTATGGCAAGGTTTCAATAAAAAAATAATCCCATTGCCAATAAAAACCCCACTCCAAAAAAATCAACACCAAAAGACCAAGATTAAGATGTCCGATCAAAACCTAAACGAAGATGTTAAACACAAATCCGTTTCTTAAAAATCCGGCGTGTGCTCAAACTTCTTGTTGAGCTGCTGAACACATTTAGAAATCTTCGGAGGGTGAACCCAAAAAAACAACCCTCTAATTTTTTTTCGATTTTAAAATCTGACGACTCAGATTTCTACGATGAGATTTCCTTATACATGATTTAAGTTGGAAACTACTGGCCTTGTTTACGTCTATCCGTCAGCTAGAAAGCTTAAGCAGAAGGTCTAGAGGGGAAAGGCAGGAAGAAGGGTCTTTTGACTTCAGAAAATGTAATCCATCTTCAGAGAAAAAAACTTTAAGATTTCAACAATATCCATAGGAAAATACCCTCCCTTCTGCTTTAACATTGATTCTTGATTCTGTTCAATTGTTGATCGTGATTTGGAACCCGAGAGGGTAAACTCGAAACCAGGGGTTCGCTTTATAAATGATTTAAAAATCGGTTAAAAATTATGGAATGACGGGACGTGTTTTGGAACTGAAATATAATGCTTTAAAATTATTTCAGTTTATTATTGCTTATAAACGGTCCTTGGTTTCTTTTGCTGCAACAAGTGAGGAAGCTGCCCTTAATATCCATATAATATTGAAGGGTACTGACTGTTTATGGTTTGAGAGGGACTTTCCAGACCCTGTTGGCCCTGTGTTTCTGAGTCCAGTAGTCCCGTTAGATGAGGAAAGCTTTTAAGATTAAGCCAAAGTGAATGCCAGATTTTAAGGATTGATACTGTCATTTTTCATAGGGATTTTAACCTGAACTGACCCAGAAATTTACAATTTTCTTAATTAATTACTATTGAATGTTTAGAGACGGCGACTAAAAATTAATGCTTTTCGTTGACAGTTGAGAACGAATGCGTAATAAATCATCTTCTACTGTTCAAGTTACTAAAATTAATGAATTCTCAGAAAACTGGCAAAATTCATAAGAAATGAAAACAAAAGTTAGGCTTGACTTTTGTTTCAGAATGTGTGTCATTCAGAGTGTGTTTTGGAATAATGCTTGGAACATTGAATCCCCTTTGGTTTTAATTATTAACATTAAAACTAAAAATTATAAATATAAAAACAGTTAGGAATGTCATTGGCAAACCTAAGGACCCTCACTCCATATCAATAGCTCTTGATTAATAAAAATGTGACAAGGTAAAGTGCTAATATTTGCCAGAATAGGACAGAGAACACTAGAGTCGCTGACAAATACGAGGCAGATGTTACTTTGAAATTAGCAAATCTTTTAATATTATTTGATCAATAAATTTAATTTCAATTAAAATACCTTATGTCTTTGTATTCATAGTCACTTTTATTGTATAAATGAGTCATTGTTCCTACAAGATTATTCTAAATCCTCATTCAATCCCTAAAACATCAAAAATCCGACTGTTCTTTGTCATCTGGACCGAACTCACTATTTACCTGGACTCCCTAATTACGGAGAGACAGACGGCAAGCCTCTGCGAATCAATTAAACTGGCCTTGCATGAGCTCGACAGATTTGTAACTTTCATGGAAATCTGTCTGTCCGTCTGTCTGTCCGTCCGTCTAGCTCTTGATTGAGGTTTTGCAGAAGTTTCATTCTTAATTGAACAATTTAAGCTTCTAAGTCAACCGACTGGATTACTATTATATTTCAAATGTCATTCAACAGATGCATTGCATTACTACGAACTACAACTACAACCCCTCGTAGTCGTACCTGTATTTTGTAGTAGTAAATCCACCATCTGCTGTAGTTTTACCTGTTGATTCAGGCACATTTATATTTTTATACTAGAACTAGACCCGAAATCCCTCTCTCAATCTGTTCAATGTTCCCCACTTGTTTTTATAACGACAGAATAATAATAATCCAACTACAAATACAAAATACAATCAGAGACTCGTAAACTAAGTTACAAAAAATGGTAAAAAAGCGTGGGACTTGAAAGGGAGTGCACATGGGCTTTAGGTGGAGACCCAGAGGTTATTTTGAGTAGCAATTAACAGGTGAGCTTCCTCTCTCTACCTGTTCTCTTTTCAAAATATCTAATGACGAATTTCCTGTTTTTTGTTCCTTCATTCGTTTGAATCAGATTAGGCAACGGCTTTGGAATAATCCTCTAGTACAGGAGTACAAAATATTAATATTTCAGTATATACAGGGTGATTATAAGCTAAAAATGCAGTAAAAGTAGTTTTAAAACCGTTTAAACTGCATCGAAACCACCCTGTATAAACAACCTACAGGAAAACACGGAGTACAAGTGCAACTCTGCCCCTATATGCATTCAAAGTCCTAACGTACAACATTTTAATATATTACAAGATATACAGGGTGATTTTAGGCAAACATTCACTAAGAACAGCTTTAAAACCGTTCGAAATGACTAAAAGCCGCCCTGTATGACAACTAAAAACGCAACCGAACATTTCTATTACAAAATATACAGGGTGTTTCTTAGCTCCGACTGCATTTAAAACATTCTAAAAACCTTTCAAAACGCTTCACCCACACCCTGTATAAAATCCCACCGCACCAAAACACGAACTACAAGTGTAACATCGCATTCAAAGTCGTTAGACAGAATCATAATTACGACAGAGAGAGATAAGCTCAATCCGACGCCTAATTCGAATATCCTTAACTTTCAAATAGTAAATTGGAACTGTCATTATACGTCCCTCTTGATGGAAATCAAAGGCGATGGTTCTCTCGGCAGGATGGCACACCTCAGCCCATGTTCACTATGTTATATGTTACTATCCCATCGGTTGGTACTAAAAAACAGACACTAAAGTTCAACTGCCAAAAATACGCTCGTCTCTCAAACTGGGAGCAGCCAAAACGCCATTTCATTTAGCAGAACATCGGGGAGGCTGACGAATTACGATGTTTTTTTGGGTAAAAAATAGAAAAAAATTTGGCTCCTGAACCTAGGAGTTTTAGAATACACTCTAGGATACCAACTGGAGTATCCAGTTTCCATTCTGCATTCAATTAATGATGCCAAAATTGCATATGTCCATGTTTTCCAATGCATTATTATTATTTGCACTGAATAATCCATTCCGAAACAGAACCCACAGTTTGGGTCCTCTATTCAATAAGCAACTAATGATTGCCACCATGTGCTAGCCGATTTTTTCTTATATAAAAATAATAAATTTCCTAAGCCCTCATCATCAAAGAACAAGAAACACGAGTCCAAGTCCAGGGAGCAGACAGAGTGGCGGATTTCATTCCACATCTGTCCTCCCGAAATCAGCTTTTTGGCATCGGCCTGTAACTGAATTACATCACGAATTTAAATGGGATTAAACTATAAAGAACAGCAGAGTCGTGTGTTCTTCTGTGGTTTTTAGGGCTTTGTTACTTTATTGCGTAAATAAAATAGTAAAAACAAAATGATACCAAAAGCACAAGATTTCGATTTCCTTTAATTGCAGTCCCATTCCATTTCCTCAGCAAAAAAAACGATAAAAAACTTTAAATCCTCTAAATGTTTAAATTCAACAATTCCCTTATTTCGTCTCGTCATTAAATGGCTCTTTGTTGTAAGTTTGTAAGCCACTTTGTTACATATTGCAGACAGACATTAAGACAGCTGGGAATCAAATATAAATATGATTGAAAGACAATGCCCATATTGAAGATGTCTAAATTATGTATTATGAAATTGTTGACAGGAGCGTTTCTATTTGGTAAGATGAAAAACGAAATGCAGAAGCTTTTAGCACCTACACTTTAAAATTGTGGTGTCAGGGAGCTGTTTATTTATCTGTTTTTAGAGTAAGAATTACGCAATAAATAAATTGCTCCGATAATATAATACGTCAAAATTTAAATCGAAACAAAGTAGGTATAATTTAGTTCTTTGATCGCTTTTAATTACTCCGATCCTTTAATTGTTACGTCGACAATCGATCAGAATGAAGCGGTCTTTATTTTAATTGTCGATCATTGTTTTGTTTTTACACATAGTTTCTGATTTTAATTGTTTTGCTTTTAGACAAATTAGCGTGCAATTGGAAAAAAATTCTGCGAGTGCCAACTTAATTCCTTTTAATTAATCCCTTTGAATTTCATCAGATCCTTACTGTAGGTCCCTGCGGAATTTCGAAACAATTCTTGGATAATTATAAATGGAAAAGTGAATTTAAATTCACTTGTAGATTATATCGTCACGATAAATGGCACACTTAGAAACACACCCTTAAATATGGGGATTCTACTATTGTTAAGCGTTTAAACACGTACAATCAATAACAAATTCGCACATGAAACGTCAATTGGCAAAAAAACCCTTGGGCTAATGTATAATAGTGTGGTTTTTGTTTGCATCAGGGCCCGAATATGATCAGAATAGTCAATTAATATTACGTATCTTGTTAAGGATAATCGTTCTCAGTTTCAAGGAACTTGAAGTAGGAAGCTTTTGGTGTTTTTCACGTCTCTTAAGATTAGTTTGGGATATCCAATACCATTTGTCCATGTGTGCGATTATCTGCAATGATTATGTTAACCCATTATCTCCTATATATGTCTATTTGTATATGGATTTGGAATTTCGATCTCTTTGTCTTCCATGTAATTGTAAGTTAAAGCATGGTTAGAATGCTTTAAATTCCCCCTAAGTGGTTGCACGTTCACAGTCAGAGGTAACAAGACATCAAAATTACTGTCTATTATCTCTAAATCTTGTAAAATTGCGGTTCGAGGATCAAAACAAGCGATATTTAATAGTCCTGATATTTTTATATCTTTTTTCATGTGGAATTTGTTTGAGTAGTACTGACAGGTTATGACATTGATCGCTAATCATTCCAACTGATTTAATAACAAAGAGGGCAAGCCAAAGGGCTGGCGGGATAATTTGAAAATATTTATATTTCCGCGTTGGAACTGAATTATTTTTAGCTTATTTTTGTGATAAAATCACTTGGAGTCTGAATTGTTTCTAAAACAGTTCACATGTTTGTGATAAATGTGATATGATATTGAGTAAATTTAAACATGTCCGTGTTTATCTAGCCCTGCCAGGGTGGTCAGGGAAGGGCGTTTTTAGTTTCGGTTCCAATAAAACACTTGTAAGAAATTTGAGATGGAGGATCGTAGTTAGTAAATGTTGACTTTGTGCAGTTGAAATTTGATACGATAAATGATATACCTCTAAAAAACATGCCATTAAAAGTAAACTAAACTGCGGTTACATTAGTGACTAGTTGGTAAATGTTACAACCCTTAAAATAGGTACATTCGTATTTAAAAACGGGATGGTCAATAAAGACTTGGAACAAATTGATGATTGGTGGTGACATAACCTTCGTATATGGTAATTCAGGTTTTAAGGACCGTGTTTTGACAGAATAGCATTGGAATATTAGCAAAAATTAGCTTTAAACCGTTGGGTTTTATTGGATAGAACAAATTAGTCATTGATAGTGTTCACTAAAAATACACGCGTGAACGATAAAAATGCAGCTATCCTCTGTAAACACAAAATAGCCCAATTCGCTACGCTAAACTCCAAATTATCTTTGATTACTGATTTTATTGCGACTGACCATTTCTTCCGTAAAAATGTAATCAGAGAAACCTTGATGAACTCCTAACGTCCTAACGATAATGCATTTTAAATGATTCGCTTAAATCCGCCACAAAAACCCGTTGCGTTTTATTTGCACTAAACCCTGCGAGGTTAGCTCAATTAGAGGACCATTTAATTCCCTTGTTAATGGTCCCTCTCGATATCAATGGATTTTTCACACTGTCAATGCTTTATACTAGACCCTCAAGTCATAAACACATTTCTGCTCAAGGTTACATCCCCTTCTGCTAAACTGATCTAAAGATTTATAAGAGTAACTTAAAAAATCCTCATTAAACTTGTTACACTATTATGAGCATTCTTTTGAATTATTTCTGCACAATCAAGTCCAATCAGCAATCTTCAATTATGGAAAAAATCTTAAATGAAGAGTATTTAAGATTGGACAAGGAAGGGTACTTGAAATCCCAAGTCTGTTAAATATTAAATTTATTTACCCTCTTGTCATCCTCGTAATTAATCAAATAAAAATGTTCGGCCATTGAGAGATTTTTCAGGGTCTTGGATTTTTTTGCACTTAGCAGATAATACTCTGTCACAGGATTTAATCACGGTTAAGTTCATTACTTAATTTTTTGAAACTAACTAAATGTTAATTTCATTTGTATGACACTACAGATTGGAAACCATAAAAAGGAGCCTCGGAATCATCACCGTCATGAAGCAAATAATTCATCTCCTGTTTGTGGGACTGAGCCTTGGTGCTTGGCAGGATGGAGCCGATATTAAGTCCGTCCTTAATAAAAGTAAGAATGGGTTTAATTATTGTTTTAATTGTTTTTGTTCCGCTCGTTCATCCATCAAGTTGTGACGGGGAACCTTCGTTTTCATCTCTTCATAGTTCATCAAATTGTAATTAATAATTTGGGAATGTAAACTGAGGTTTTAGACGATCTCTTGGCATCCGAATTCATTGTTAATTCAACAATAAGTGCCACAAAGTCCCTTATGGCCATTTGATTACTGATTACCTGTGTGTTTTATTTATTACGGGGATTGAGTTTCTCTTGAAAGAGGATTTTAATTACATTTTTCACCTTAGCCCGTTTTTGTTTGTTTTAAGATTAAAAATTTAGAAATCCTAGTTGGTTTTTTAGCCAAGTTTTTGTTCTTTTGTGGAGTAAAGCACGATCTTTATTTCCAACTCATCAAAATAATATTAGTTTTATTATTCCTGTAGACAGGAGGGATTGTTGAGGATTCCTCATTCTTTTAAGATATTTATTTTGATAAATTGTGTATTTATTTACACACGGAGTCGACTATTCCAGTCTTCTAGGAAAGTGGTTTCTAATTCCGTTGTTTATTGAACAAAGTTGTAAGAAAACGTAAAATGCATCTCAATTCTTAAACCTCAATTGAAATTCCGGGATTTAAATTAGCCGTTCAAATGCATATAGCAAGGTATTGTTGAGCAACCATCGACATTGCAAACCATTTTGAAACCAAAAATCGAAAATATTTAAAATCTCACTTTGCCCCAACCATAGAGTAAAATCAAATACATCGTTGACTAACCCTTGTCAGTAGCTCTCTATCATGGATGTCTCACATCTGGGGTTTCGTTACATGAAAAATGGTGTCCTTTGACCCCTGATACATGAATCATCTATCGAGATATTAGTAATCCTTAAAAAAATTAGAAAAATTAGAATCATTTCAGAGTTTTAACACAGACAGACAGACAGACGGACGGACAGACGCTACCAACAAAAACATAAAGTATCCACGAAACTAAATAATATAGGCTTGTAAGCTCTGAAAGCAAAAAGCGTGGAATAAATCCGTGACTCAAGCCAAGAATCCCGGAAGAATGTGCTAAAGGATTTATGGAGATTTAAGGAATCCTGTCCTCTCTGCCTTTAAAATACAATTCCAAATCCACCCTTACAATTCTTTATTGAAAATTTTAAGAAAATCGAGGAAATTGTTTTGTTTAGAATTCCAGTTTGTTATTGTTCCACTTTGTAGACTAAAGTCTCGTGAGATTTCTTATTTCTAAACGAACTTCTTACAATTTTAAAGCAAAAACCAAAGTCTGCTTGTATTGTTGTGGTTCAATAGACTCCATCTCCATCCATTTTCTCCATAGATTTCCGATCTGTAAGAAAAAAAGGGCCCAAGGTGGTTTTAAATCATATAGAGAAGCCTTAAAAAATCGGGGGTGGCAGTTGGAAACATCTTGAAATCTATACAGAATCCCACAGGGGTTGTAGTTCTTCTAACCAAGTCCATCCGATCCAACCAAAGTTCATCCCTTCGTGAACGAGGATTTCAAGGCCAAAAGCAGCTTGGATTCGAATTTCGAATGTATTGGGTATATCTTAATAGCTTTCATAGAAAAGGCAGTATTATTATCGGTAGTGGAATCATAAAATTACAAGTCCTCGAGCTATAGCTCTTAGAGAGTGTATTTATAGCCCTTCATCTTGAAAGTTTAGGGAGGTTTAAAAGCTTGGTAGATTGAAGGCTCTGTTTTTGTCGAGACGAGCCACCCTCAGCATTAACTTTTAAATTCTAAAACTGGTGGTGGATTATATAGTTTACTAGAAACGGATGCATGGATTATGTCTTCCCCCTGTAACATACATGTGTAGATACAATAGTATATGAGAACATAGGCTAATATTAGATGGATTTCGAAACTGAGAGTTCATCAGACACCCATCCCTTTGAGATGATACCTTTCTCATTAGTATGGACGACGAGCTCTGGTTTGTATTTTAAATCGGGACGTCTAAACAACTTCACATGCTTTGAATTCTATATATATGCTTCAGTAGCAATGCTCTGATATGATATCATAGTAATATGTTGGTAATACCGCAGGTGAGCATTGGTTCATTGAATCCGAATCATTAACCAACCGTGGGAACGCTAGGATACTGGATCGAAAAATACATATTCCTGCTGTTGGGGTTTTAAGAGACCTTAAGGTGTTTAATCCTGCCATCTATTGGAATTATATGACAGCAGAGTAAAAGGGTCAAAATTGCAGGATTTAGACTCATTTCAAAACGCTGTAATGGTCAACGTAGCTTTGTCAAAAAAATTTCATTTGACTCAATTTGCACCACTAATCCAATTCCAATAGTAGTTAAACAGTTAACTAAGCCTTTGAATCATAAGGATTGAAATTGAAAGGGGCTAAATGAGACAGTGACTAAATGATTTCCCCAAAAATCCCATCAACTTTCTGACGAGACTTCATTTATCTCCAAGCTTCAATTTCCACTTACTCTTTTCTAGGAAAAACGGGGAGTAGCATTTAAGTCTAAGGAGGATTTGGATTTATTAGCTTTGACTCAAGTAGCTCTGTCTCTCTAAACCCAATGATATTTTGAAAAACGACGGAACATTAGTCAGTCGAGGTAGACGAGAGGCCAACCCTTAGCACTTTTGCCCATTTATCAACGACACATTAGCAGAAGATTGGATAAGGGCTGCCGTAATTGAACTGTCAATACACGGGGACCGTCTCAGGATTTAGCCTAACAATAAGTTCGAACCATTTACCTGAGTTTTACTAACTAACTTCAGTACTAACTCCTAACATAATTTACGAACGGTTCCTTAGCCAGACACTATTCCTAATTCCCATCTGTCCATCTGCTTTTATTTTCTCCAAAACCGTTTATTGTCAGTCTCCAGATATGGAGGTTGACATCGGATCAATCCTAAAAGGTATCCTATCTTATTTATTTTATAGCCTCCATCTGTTCTCCCAGTTTCATTTCCCTATTCGATAACCATATCGGAAATTCATAGCCAGTTGTCCAGTCATTTAGCCCGTATTGTGCATTTATTATCTCCAGATTAGCAACAAAATATATTGCTTCCTAAAATCCTCGATAATCTCGACAGGACTTGTCATTTCTCTTGCAAAATTAAGTAGATAGTAGAGGGGAGTAGTGATTCAATATCTATCTCTATCCATTAAAAGTACATATTTAATGTTTTTTCAAAGAAACATTATTCATACTCAGCATTTAAACCTTTTGTTACGTTAAAAAAATTGGAATTGAAAGAGAAATAACAAGTTGAAGAGTTTTCTTTTATTGTTGTGGGTTCGTTAGATAGGGGTTCGTTCTATTGTTATCTCGTTTCAAATGAAATATATGTTTCTGATGCTATGAAGAATCGCAAGTCATTTTACAATAGTTTCTAAACCATTTTAAATGGATGGGTCGTTGAAAATCTTCTGATCTCTGATTTTTTTGGTTGGAAATTCTCACTGTCAGAGTCAGACAGTTTTCCAGGAGGGAAAAAAGCATGTGAAAATTGATTCATTTTTTAAAATCAATTTCAACCCCTCATTGAAAATTGAACAAGAGATGTTATTAGATTAAACCTGGAGCAAGGGTTCTAGATTCAATTTTAAAGTTAAGAGGTCAAATCAACGATTTTGTGTAATTCTCGTGCTTCATTAGTTACATATTATTCTTGATTGGGGTTTTAAATTTCCAAAGCCCTCATATGCAATGTTGATCAAATTCCCAGCGTTTTCTATTATCATTCTTATCCGTTTTTTCTTCGATAATAAATTAACAATTCTGATGATGATAGGGCTGTATATAGGGCTCTGAGTTAGTATTAGAAAGTGTTACTCTGTGTTTTGTTAAAACAGATTGTATAAGGGATATCGCTCTTGTCGTTAAAAAATATTAGGAAGTCAGTAGGGTTGAATTGCACATTCATAACTGCTCTTAAAAAGTTAGGCTAAAAAACCGAGAGGGGTTTAAATATCCTCTGCTTCAGTATTTACAGCCGACCGAGAGGTAAAATTTTATCCTGATGTTAAGGCAGGGGTAAAACTAATTGTAAGTTTAGAAACACTCTGAAAACGGCCCCTGTCCGACGCTAAAAGCATATTTATCTCATGACAGCAAAATTTTATCAAATGTATATCCTAATTTATGAACAAACCCTAAACATATTCATATCTTAAACCCCACTGCCCTCTTCATAAAATTCCCACTGATTGAATTTAATGAATGACTGGGGCTCAATTGAGCATCCGTCACTAATCAAGATTAACTCTCAGTTGCTTAGAGGAAAGTAAACAGACTCGAATAAGAAAAAATTTAAACCCTCCTGCTTCCTGTTCCTCAAACATGCAATTCCAATTTCCGAATCTGTTTGTGATAATTCAAATTTCATCAAAATTATCCACAATTACAAAATTTTACTCGAGTTGGGTTCGTTTCGCTTAAAATCCGTGGGAAAATGGAGTGATTTCTCCAAAGCCGATTTCCCAGGCAGATTTCAGTTTCGTTCTCGAAATTGAACTCTGTTAGCTTTATATCCAATCCGTTTGTTGTTTTTGGTTTCATTTTAAATAAAACGTTGTAAACGTTGACAAAGCTCGCCAAGCCAAATTTAACTAATTTCACAGTACAGCAACAACTGAATTTACCAGCACCCACCTCACATAGATCGCTATCCTACTTCAACCAACCTCGCATGGCTCGGTATCCTACACCTAACTACCTCGCATGGCTCGATATCCTACTCCTAACTACCTCGCTGAGCTCGATATAATACTCCTAACTACCTCGCTGAGCTCGATATAATACTCCTAACTACCTCGCTGAGCTCAATATCCTAGTCATTGCCTTGAATAGCTCGGTATTTTACTCCTACCTACCTAGATTACAATGTACACTATTTGGGTTCCAAACGAGTTAAGAGTTGTAATTTTACAAATATACTAATTTGATCATGCTGATTACGAAAATCATAATTTTAGCTCTCCCAATTGAGGTCTTGTGGATCAAAAGTAGGTTAGAATGTCACAGAAACTGGTGTGAGTTTGGACTTTCCTATATTAATCTTAATATCTTATAATAATAATATCTTAATCTATATTCGTGAAAATTCTAACACCAGCGCAATGTTAATTTCCTGGTGCTCCAAGGTAAGCGCCTATGTTCTGATCGGTTTCGCGAGAAAAAAGGGAGGAAAAGTAGAAAACTCGAGTTTCTCATGCTTCCCCCTTCTCGCCGCTGATAACTTTTAGCTGAAGGTTTGGCACCCAAATAGTGTCCATAGTTAGCTCAGAATCCTACTTATATCCACCTTGAATAGCTGGGTATCTTAGTCTTACATACCTCGCGTAGTTGGGTATTCTAATACTAACTACCTCGCAGAGCTCGGTATCCTACTCCTCACTACCTTGAATAGCTCGGTATCAACTCATACCTAAAACGCATAGCTCAGTATCTTACTGCTACCTACCTCGCATTGCTCGGTATCTTACTCCTACCTACCTCGCATAGCTCGGTAACTGAACATTACTAAACCCACATTTCTAATTAAATATATATATATTCATTCTGTTGGAAGCAAGTAAATTTTCGTATACTTTCTCTTAAATATTGATTTATGTTGAATAGCATTTGATCCAAAAATATTCTGTTGAAAGCAAGCAAATTTTCTTATACTTGCTCTTAAATATTGATTTATGTTGAATGGCATTTGATCCAAAAAGTTTCTCTTGAAAGCAAGCAAATTTTCTTTTACTTCCTCTTAAATATTGGTTTATGTTGTATGGAATTTGATCCAAAAATGTTCTATTGGCAGCAAGCAAATTTTCTTATAATTGCTCTTAAATATTGATTTATTTTGAACGGCATTTGATCCAAAAATATTCTGCTGGAAGCATGCAAATTTTCTTATACATTTTCTTAAATATTGTTTTATGTTGTACGGCATTTGATCCAAAAATATTCTGTTGGAAGCAAGCACATTTTGTGATACTTTCTCTTAAATATTGATTTATGTTAAATAGCATTTGATCCAAAAATATTCTGTTGGAAGCAAGTAAATTTTCCTATACTTTCTCTTAAAGATTGTTTTATGTTGCATGGCATTTAATCCAAAAATATTCTGTTGGAAGCAAGCAAATTTTCTTATACTTGCTCTTAAATATTGATTTATGTTGAATGGCATTTGATCCAAAAATATTCTGTTCGAAGCAAGCAAATTTTCTTTTACTTTCTCTTAAATATTGGTTTATGTTGTATGGAATTTGATCCAAAAATGTTCTGTTGGCAGCAAGCAAATTTTCTTATAATTGTTCTTAAATATTGATTTATGTGGAATGGCATTTGATCCAAAAATATTCTGTTGAAAGCAAGCAAATTTTCTTTTACTTCCTCTTAAACATTGGTTTATGTTGTATGGAATTTGATCCAAAAATGTTCTATTGGCAGCAAGCAAATTTTCTTTTAATTGCTCTTAAATATTGATTTATGTTGAATGGCATTTGATCCAAAAATATTCTGTTGAAAGCAAGCAAATTTTCTTTTACTTCCTCTTAAATATTGGTTTATGTTGTATGGAATTTGATCCAAAAATGTTCTATTGGCAGCAAGCAAATTTTCTTATAATTGCTCTTAAATATTGATTTATTTTGAACGGCATTTGATCCAAAAATATTCTGCTGGAAGCATGTAAATTTTCTTATACTTTTTCTTAAATATTGTTTTATGTTGTATGGCATTTGATCCAAAAATATTCTGTTGGAAGCAAGCACATTTTGTGATACTTTCTCTTAAATATTGATTTATGTTAAATAGCATTTGATCCAAAAATATTCTGTTGGAAGCAAGTAAATTTTCCTATACTTTCTCTTAAATATTGTTTTATGTTGTATGGCATTTGATCCAAAAATATTCCGTTGGAAGCAAGGAAATTTGGTATACTTTCTCTTAAATATTGATTTATGTTCAATAGCATTTGATCCAAAAATATTCTGTTGGAAGCAAGCAAATTTTCTTATACTTGCTCTTAAATATTGATTTATGTTGAATGGCATTTGATCCAAAAATATTCTGTTCGAAGCAAGCAAATTTTCTTTTACTTTCTCTTAAATATTGGTTTATGTTGTATGGAATTTGATCCAAAAATGTTCTGTTGGCAGCAAGCAAATTTTCTTATAATTGTTCTTAAATATTGATTTATGTGGAATGGCATTTGATCCAAAAATATTCTGTTGAAAGCAAGCAAATTTTCTTTTACTTCCTCTTAAATATTGGTTTATGTTGTATGGAATTTGATCCAAAAATGTTCCATTGGCAGCAAGCAAATTTTCTTATAATTGCTCTTAAATATTGATTTATTTTGAACGGCATTTGATCCAAAAATATTCTGCTGGAAGCAACAATTTTCTTATGCTTTCTCTTAAATATTGATTTATGTTGTATGGAATTTGATCTAAAAATATTCTGTTGGAAGCAAGGAAATTTTCTTATGCCTTCTCTTAAATATTGATTTATGTTGAATGGCATTTGATCAAAAAATATTCTGCTGGAAGCAACAATTTTCTTATACATTCTCTTAAATATTGATTTATGTTGAATGGCATTTTATCCAAAAATATTCTGTTGGAAGCAAGCTAAATTTCTTATACTTTCGCTCAAATATTGATTTATGTTGAATGGCATTAGATCAAAAAATATTCTGCTGGAAGCAACAATTTTCTTATGCTTTCTCTTAAATATTGATTTATGTTGAATGGCATTTGATCCAAACATATTCTGTTGGAAGCAAACAAATTTTCTTATACTTTCTCTTAAATATTGTTTTATGTTGTATGGCAGTTGATCCAAAAATATTCTGTTGGAAGCAAGCAAATTTTCTTTTACTTCCTCTTAAATATTGGTTTATGTTGTATGGAATTTGATCCAAAAATGTTCTATTGTCAGCAAGCAAATTTTCTTATAATTGCTCTTAAATATTGATTTATTTTGAACAGCATTTGATCCAAAAATATTCTGTTGGAAGCAAGCAAATTTTCTTTTACTTCCTCTTAAATATTGGTTTATGTTTGAATAGAATTTGATCCAAAAATGTTCTATTGTCAGCAAGCAAATTTTCTTAAACTTTTTCTTAAATATTGTTTTATGTTGTAAGGCATTTGATCCAAAAATATTCAATTTTAAGCAAGCAAATTTTCTTATTCTTTCTCTTAAATATTGATTTATGTTGAATGGCATTTGATCCAAAAATATTCTGCTGGAAGCAACAATTTTCTTATTCTTTCTCTTAAATATTGATTTATGTTGAATGGCATTTGATCCAAAAATATTCTGTTGGAAGCAAGTAAATTTTCCTATACTTTCTCTTAAATATTGTTTTATGTTGTATGGCATTTGATCCAAAAATATTCTGTTTGAAGCAAGCAAATTTTCTTATAATTGTTCTTAAATATTGATTTATGTGGAATGGCATTTGATCCAAAAATATTCTGTTGAAAGCAAGCAAATTTTCTTTTACTTCCTCTTAAACATTGGTTTATGTTGTATGGAATTTGATCCAAAAATGTTCTATTGGCAGCAAGCAAATTTTCTTTTAATTGCTCTTAAATATTGATTTATGTTGAATGGCATTTGATCCAAAAATATTCTGTTGAAAGCAAGCAAATTTTCTTTTACTTCCTCTTAAATATTGGTTTATGTTGTATGGAATTTGATCCAAAAATGTTCTATTGGCAGCAAGCAAATTTTCTTATAATTGCTCTTAAATATTGATTTATTTTGAACGGCATTTGATCCAAAAATATTCTGCTGGAAGCATGTAAATTTTCTTATACTTTTTCTTAAAAATTGTTTTATGTTGTATGGCATTTGATCCAAAAATATTCTGTTGGAAGCAAGCACATTTTGTGATATTTTCTCTTAAATATTGATTTATGTTAAATAGCATTTGATCCAAAAATATTCTGTTGGAAGCAAGTAAATTTTCCAAAACTTTCTCTTAAATATTGTTTTATGTTGTATGGCATTTGATCCAAAAATATTCCGTTGGAAGCAAGGAAATTTGGTATACTTTCTCTTAAATATTGATTTATGTTGAATAGCATTTGATCCAAAAATATTCTGTTGGAAGCAAGCAAATTTTCTTATACTTGCTCTTAAATATTGATTTATGTTGAATGGCATTTGATCCAAAAAGTTTCTGTTGAAAGCAAGCAAATTTTCTTTTACTTCCTCTTAAATATTGGTTTATGTTGTATGGAATTTGATCCAAAAATGTTCTATTGGCAGCAAGCAAATTTTCTTATAATTGCTCTTAAATATTGATTTATTTTGAACGGCATTTGATCCAAAAATATTCTGCTGGAAGCATGCAAATTTTCTTATACATTTTCTTAAATATTGTTTTATGTTGTACGGCATTTGATCCAAAAATATTCTGTTGGAAGCAAGCAAATTTTCTTATACTTGCTCTTAAATATTGATTTATGTTGAATGGCATTTGATCCAAAAAGTTTCTGTTGAAAGCAAGCAAATTTTCTTTTACTTCCTCTTAAATATTGGTTTATGTTGTATGGAATTTGATCCAAAAATGTTCTATTGGCAGCAAGCAAATTTTCTTATAATTGCTCTTAAATATTGATTTATTTTGAACGGCATTTGATCCAAAAATATTCTGCTGGAAGCATGTAAATTTTCTTATACTTTTTCTTAAAAATTGTTTTATGTTGTATGGCATTTGATCCAAAAATATTCTGTTGGAAGCAAGCACATTTTGTGATACTTTCTCTTAAATATTGATTTATGTTAAATAGCATTTGATCCAAAAATATTCTGTTGGAAGCAAGTAAATTTTCCAAAACTTTCTCTTAAATATTGTTTTATGTTGTATGGCATTTGATCCAAAAATATTCCGTTGGAAGCAAGGAAATTTGGTATACTTTCTCTTAAATATTGATTTATGTTGAATAGCATTTGATCCAAAAATATTCTGTTGGAAGCAAGCAAATTTTCTTATACTTGCTCTTAAATATTGATTTATGTTGAATGGCATTTGATCCAAAAAGTTTCTGTTGAAAGCAAGCAAATTTTCTTTTACTTCCTCTTAAATATTGGTTTATGTTGTATGGAATTTGATCCAAAAATGTTCTATTGGCAGCAAGCAAATTTTCTTATAATTGCTCTTAAATATTGATTTATTTTGAACGGCATTTGATCCAAAAATATTCTGCTGGAAGCATGCAAATTTTCTTATACATTTTCTTAAATATTGATTTATGTTGAATGGCATTTTATCCAAAAATATTCTGTTGGAAGCAAGCTAAATTTCTTATACTTTCGCTCAAATATTGATTTATGTTGAATGGCATTAGATCAAAAAATATTCTGCTGGAAGCAACAATTTTCTTATGCTTTCTCTTAAATATTGATTTATGTTGAATGGCATTTGATCCAAACATATTCTGTTGGAAGCAAACAAATTTTCTTATACTTTCTCTTAAATATTGTTTTATGTTGTATGGCAGTTGATCCAAAAATATTCTGTTGGAAGCAAGTAAATTTTCCTATACTTTCTCTTAAATATTGATTTATGTTGAATGGCATTTGATCCAAAAATATTCTGCTGGAAGCAACAATTTTCTTATTCTTTCTCTTAAATATTGATTTATGTTGAATGGCATTTGATCCAAAAATATTCTGTTGGAAGCAAGTAAATTTTCCTATACTTTCTCTTAAATATTGTTTTATGTTGTATGGCATTTGATCCAAAAATATTCTGTTTGAAGCAAGCAAATTTTCTTATAATTGTTCTTAAATATTGATTTATGTGGAATGGCATTTGATCCAAAAATATTCTGTTGAAAGCAAGCAAATTTTCTTTTACTTCCTCTTAAACATTGGTTTATGTTGTATGGAATTTGATCCAAAAATGTTCTATTGGCAGCAAGCAAATTTTCTTTTAATTGCTCTTAAATATTGATTTATGTTGAATGGCATTTGATCCAAAAATATTCTGTTGAAAGCAAGCAAATTTTCTTTTACTTCCTCTTAAATATTGGTTTATGTTGTATGGAATTTGATCCAAAAATGTTCTATTGGCAGCAAGCAAATTTTCTTATAATTGCTCTTAAATATTGATTTATTTTGAACGGCATTTGATCCAAAAATATTCTGCTGGAAGCATGTAAATTTTCTTATACTTTTTCTTAAAAATTGTTTTATGTTGTATGGCATTTGATCCAAAAATATTCTGTTGGAAGCAAGCACATTTTGTGATACTTTCTCTTAAATATTGATTTATGTTAAATAGCATTTGATCCAAAAATATTCTGTTGGAAGCAAGTAAATTTTCCAAAACTTTCTCTTAAATATTGTTTTATGTTGTATGGCATTTGATCCAAAAATATTCCGTTGGAAGCAAGGAAATTTGGTATACTTTCTCTTAAATATTGATTTATGTTGAATAGCATTTGATCCAAAAATATTCTGTTGGAAGCAAGCAAATTTTCTTATACTTGCTCTTAAATATTGATTTATGTTGAATGGCATTTGATCCAAAAAGTTTCTGTTGAAAGCAAGCAAATTTTCTTTTACTTCCTCTTAAATATTGGTTTATGTTGTATGGAATTTGATCCAAAAATGTTCTATTGGCAGCAAGCAAATTTTCTTATAATTGCTCTTAAATATTGATTTATTTTGAACGGCATTTGATCCAAAAATATTCTGCTGGAAGCATGCAAATTTTCTTATACATTTTCTTAAATATTGTTTTATGTTGTACGGCATTTGATCCAAAAATATTCTGTTGGAAGCAAGCACATTTTGTGATACTTTCTCTTAAATATTGATTTATGTTAAATAGCATTTGATCCAAAAATATTCTGTTGGAAGCAAGTAAATTTTCCTATACTTTCTCTTAAAGATTGTTTTATGTTGTATGGCATTTAATCCAAAAATATTCTGTTGGAAGCAAGCAAATTTTCTTATACTTGCTCTTAAATATTGATTTATGTTGAATGGCATTTGATCCAAAAATATTCTGTTCGAAGCAAGCAAATTTTCTTTTACTTTCTCTTAAATATTGGTTTATGTTGTATGGAATTTGATCCAAAAATGTTCTGTTGGCAGCAAGCAAATTTTCTTATAATTGTTCTTAAATATTGATTTATGTGGAATGGCATTTGATCCAAAAATATTCTGTTGAAAGCAAGCAAATTTTCTTTTACTTCCTCTTAAACATTGGTTTATGTTGTATGGAATTTGATCCAAAAATGTTCTATTGGCAGCAAGCAAATTTTCTTTTAATTGCTCTTAAATATTGATTTATGTTGAATGGCATTTGATCCAAAAATATTCTGTTGAAAGCAAGCAAATTTTCTTTTACTTCCTCTTAAATATTGGTTTATGTTGTATGGAATTTGATCCAAAAATGTTCTATTGGCAGCAAGCAAATTTTCTTATAATTGCTCTTAAATATTGATTTATTTTGAACGGCATTTGATCCAAAAATATTCTGCTGGAAGCATGTAAATTTTCTTATACTTTTTCTTAAAAATTGTTTTATGTTGTATGGCATTTGATCCAAAAATATTCTGTTGGAAGCAAGCACATTTTGTGATACTTTCTCTTAAATATTGATTTATGTTAAATAGCATTTGATCCAAAAATATTCTGTTGGAAGCAAGTAAATTTTCCTATACTTTCTCTTAAATATTGTTTTATGTTGTATGGCATTTGATCCAAAAATATTCCGTTGGAAGCAAGGAAATTTGGTATACTTTCTCTTAAATATTGATTTATGTTCAATAGTATTTGATCCAAAAATATTCTGTTGGAAGCAAGCAAATTTTCTTATACTTGCTCTTAAATATTGATTTATGTTGAATGGCATTTGATCCAAAAATATTCTGTTCGAAGCAAGCAAATTTTCTTTTACTTTCTCTTAAATATTGGTTTATGTTGTATGGAATTTGATCCAAAAATGTTCTGTTGGCAGCAAGCAAATTTTCTTATAATTGCTCTTAAATATTGATTTATTTTGAACGGCATTTGATCCAAAAATATTCTGCTGGAAGCAACAATTTTCTTATGCTTTCTCTTAAATATTGATTTATGTTGTATGGAATTTGATCTAAAAATATTCTGTTGGAAGCAAGGAAATTTTCTTATGCCTTCTCTTAAATATTGATTTATGTTGAATGGCATTTGATCAAAAAATATTCTGCTGGAAGCAACAATTTTCTTATACATTCTCTTAAATATTGATTTATGTTGAATGGCATTTTATCCAAAAATATTCTGTTGGAAGCAAGCTAAATTTCTTATACTTTCGCTCAAATATTGATTTATGTTGAATGGCATTAGATCAAAAAATATTCTGCTGGAAGCAACAATTTTCTTATGCTTTCTCTTAAATATTGATTTATGTTGAATGGCATTTGATCCAAACATATTCTGTTGGAAGCAAACAAATTTTCTTATACTTTCTCTTAAATATTGTTTTATGTTGTATGGCAGTTGATCCAAAAATATTCGGTTGGAAGCAAGCAAATTTTCTTTTACTTCCTCTTAAATATTGGTTTATGTTGTATGGAATTTGATCCAAAAATGTTCTATTGTCAGCAAGCAAATTTTCTTATAATTGCTCTTAAATATTGATTTATTTTGAACAGCATTTGATCCAAAAATATTCTGTTGGAAGCAAGCAAATTTTCTTTTACTTCCTCTTAAATATTGGTTTATGTTTGAATGGAATTTGATCCAAAAATGTTCTATTGTCAGCAAGCAAATTTTCTTAAACTTTTTCTTAAATATTGTTTTATGTTGTAAGGTATTTGATCCAAAAATATTCAATTGGAAGCAAGCAAATTTTCTTATTCTTTCTCTTAAATATTGATTTATGTTGAATGGCATTTGATCCAAAAATATTCTGCTGGAAGCAACAATTTTCTTATTCTTTCTCTTAAATATTGATTTATGTTGAATGGCATTTGATCCAAAAATATTCTGTTGGAAGCAAGTAAATTTTCCTATACTTTCTCTTAAATATTGTTTTATGTTGTATGGCATTTGATCCAAAAATATTCTGTTTGAAGCAATTAAATTTTCGTATACTTTCTCTAAAATATTGATTTATGTTCAACAGCATTTGATCCAAAAATATTCTGTTGGAAGCAAGCAAATTTTCTTATACTTGCTCTTAAATATTGATTTATGTGGAATGGCATTTGATCCAAAAATATTCTGCTGGAAGCAACAATTTTCTTATGCTTTCTTTTAAATATTGATTTATGTTGAATGACATTTGATCCAAAAATATTCTGTTCGAAGCAAGCAAATTTTCTTATAATTGTTCTTAAATATTGATTTTTGTGGAATGGCATTTGATCCAAAAATATTCTGTTGAAAGCAAGCAAATTTTCTTAAACTTTTTCTTAAATATTGTTTTATGTTGTAAAGCATTTGATCCAAAAATATTCAATTGGAAGCAAGCGAATTTTCTTATTCTTTCTCTTAAATATTGATTTATGTTGAATGGCATTTGATCCAAAAATATTCTGCTGGAAGCAACAATTTTCTTATGCTTTCTCTTAAATATTGATTTATGTTGTATGGAATTTGATCCAAAAATATTCTGTTCGAAGCAAGCAAATTTTCTTTTACTTTCTCTTAAATATTGTTTTATGTTGTATGGCATTTGATCCAAAAATATTCCGTTGGAAGCAAGGAAATTTGGTATACTTTCTCTTAAATATTGATTTATGTTCAATAGCATTTGATCCAAAAATATTCTGTTGGAAGCAAGCAAATTTTCTTATACTTGCTCTTAAATATTGATTTATGTTGAATGGCATTTGATCCAAAAATATTCTGTTCGAAGCAAGCAAATTTTCTTTTACTTTCTCTTAAATATTGGTTTATGTTGTATGGAATTTGATCCAAAAATGTTCTGTTGGCAGCAAGCAAATTTTCTTATAATTGCTCTTAAATATTGATTTATTTTGAACGGCATTTGATCCAAAAATATTCTGCTGGAAGCAACAATTTTCTTATGCTTTCTCTTAAATATTGATTTATGTTGTATGGAATTTGATCTAAAAATATTCTGTTGGAAGCAAGGAAATTTTCTTATGCCTTCTCTTAAATATTGATTTATGTTGAATGGCATTTGATCAAAAAATATTCTGCTGGAAGCAACAATTTTCTTATACATTCTCTTAAATATTGATTTATGTTGAATGGCATTTTATCCAAAAATATTCTGTTGGAAGCAAGCTAAATTTCTTATACTTTCGCTCAAATATTGATTTATGTTGAATGGCATTAGATCAAAAAATATTCTGCTGGAAGCAACAATTTTCTTATGCTTTCTCTTAAATATTGATTTATGTTGAATGGCATTTGATCCAAACATATTCTGTTGGAAGCAAACAAATTTTCTTATACTTTCTCTTAAATATTGTTTTATGTTGTATGGCAGTTGATCCAAAAATATTCTGTTGGAAGCAAGCAAATTTTCTTTTACTTCCTCTTAAATATTGGTTTATGTTGTATGGAATTTGATCCAAAAATGTTCTATTGTCAGCAAGCAAATTTTCTTATAATTGCTCTTAAATATTGATTTATTTTGAACAGCATTTGATCCAAAAATATTCTGTTGGAAGCAAGCAAATTTTCTTTTACTTCCTCTTAAATATTGGTTTATGTTTGAATGGAATTTGATCCAAAAATGTTCTATTGTCAGCAAGCAAATTTTCTTAAACTTTTTCTTAAATATTGTTTTATGTTGTAAGGCATTTGATCCAAAAATATTCAATTGGAAGCAAGCAAATTTTCTTATTCTTTCTCTTAAATATTGATTTATGTTGAATGGCATTTGATCCAAAAATATTCTGCTGGAAGCAACAATTTTCTTATTCTTTCTCTTAAATATTGATTTATGTTGAATGGCATTTGATCCAAAAATATTCTGTTGGAAGCAAGTAAATTTTCCTATACTTTCTCTTAAATATTGTTTTATGTTGTATGGCATTTGATCCAAAAATATTCTGTTTGAAGCAATTAAATTTTCGTATACTTTCTCTAAAATATTGATTTATGTTCAACAGCATTTGATCCAAAAATATTCTGTTGGAAGCAAGCAAATTTTCTTATACTTGCTCTTAAATATTGATTTATGTGGAATGGCATTTGATCCAAAAATATTCTGCTGGAAGCAACAATTTTCTTATGCTTTCTTTTAAATATTGATTTATGTTGAATGGCATTTGATCCAAAAATATTCTGTTCGAAGCAAGCAAATTTTCTTATAATTGTTCTTAAATATTGATTTTTGTGGAATGGCATTTGATCCAAAAATATTCTGTTGAAAGCAAGCAAATTTTCCTAAACTTTTTCTTAAATATTGTTTTATGTTGTAAGGCATTTGATCCAAAAATATTCAATTGGAAGCAAGCGAATTTTCTTATTCTTTCTCTTAAATATTGATTTATGTTGAATGGCATTTGATCCAAAAATATTCTGCTGGAAGCAACAATTTTCTTATGCTTTCTTTTAAATATTGATTTATGTTGAATGGCATTTGATCCAAAAATATTCTGTTGGAAGCCAGCACATTTTTTGATACTTTTTCTTAAATATTGATTTATGTTGAATGGCATTTGATCCAAAAATATTCTGTTGGAAGCAAGCAAATTTTCTTATGCTTTCTCTTAAATATTGATTTATGTTGAATGGCATTTGATCTAAAAATATTCTGTTGGAAGCAAGGAAATTTTCTTAAACTTTTTCTTAAATATTGTTTTATGTTGTAAGGCATTTGATCCAAAAATATTCAATTGGAAGCAAGCAAATTTTCTTATTCTTTCTCTTAAATATTGATTTATGTTCAATAGCATTTGATCCAAAAATATTCTGTTGGAAGCAAGCAAATTTTCCTATACTTTCTCTTAAATATTAATTTATGTTGAATGGCATTTGATCCAAAAATTTTCTGTTGAAAGCAAGCAAATTTTCTTTTACTTCCTCTTAAATATTGGTTTATGTTGTATGGAATTTGATCTAAAAATGTTCTGTTGGCAGCAAGCAAAGTTTCTTATAATTGTTCCTAAATATTGATTTATATGGAATGGCATTTGATCCAAAAATATTCTGTTGAAAGCAAGCAAATTTTCTTATAATTGTTCTTAAATATTGATTTATGTTGAATGGCATTTGATCCAAAAATATTCTGTTCGAAGCAAGCAAATTTTCTTATAATTGTTCTTAAATATTGATTTATGTGGAATGGCATTTGATCCAAAAATATTCTGTTGAAAGCAAGCAAATTTTCTTAAACTTTTTCTTAAATATTGTTTTATGTTGTAAGGCATTTGATCCAAAAATATTCAATTGGAAGCAAGCAAATTTTCTTATTCTTTCTCTTAAATATTGATTTATGTTGAATGGCATTTGATCCAAAAATATTCTGCTGGAAGCAATAATTTTCTTACGCTTTCTCTTAAATATTGATTTATGTTGAATGGCATTTGATCCAAAAATATTCTGTTGGAAGCAAGCACATTTTTTGATACTTTTTCTTAAATATTGATTTATGTTGAATGGCATTTGATCCAAAAATATTCAGTTGGAAGCAAGCAAATTTTCTTATGCTTTCTCTTAAATATTGATTTATGTTGAATGGCATTTGATCTAAAAATATTCTGTTGGAAGCAAGGAAATTTTCTTAAACTTTTTCCTAAATATTGTTTTATGTTGTAAGGCATTTAATCCAAAAATATTCTGTTGGAAGCAAGCAAATTTTCTTATACTTGCTCTTAAATATTGATTTATGTTGAATGGCATTTGATCCAAAAATATTCTGTTCGAAGCAAGCAAATTTTCTTTTACTTTCTCTTAAATATTGGTTTATGTTGTATGGAATTTGATCCAAAAATGTTCTGTTGGCAGCAAGCAAATTTTCTTATAATTGTTCTTAAATATTGATTTATGTGGAATGGCATTTGATCCAAAAATATTCTGTTGAAAGCAAGCAAATTTTCTTTTACTTCCTCTTAAACATTGGTTTATGTTGTATGGAATTTGATCCAAAAATGTTCTATTGGCAGCAAGCAAATTTTCTTTTAATTGCTCTTAAATATTGATTTATGTTGAATGGCATTTGATCCAAAAATATTCTGTTGAAAGCAAGCAAATTTTCTTTTACTTCCTCTTAAATATTGGTTTATGTTGTATGGAATTTGATCCAAAAATGTTCTATTGGCAGCAAGCAAATTTTCTTATAATTGCTCTTAAATATTGATTTATTTTGAACGGCATTTGATCCAAAAATATTCTGCTGGAAGCATGTAAATTTTCTTATACTTTTTCTTAAAAATTGTTTTATGTTGTATGGCATTTGATCCAAAAATATTCTGTTGGAAGCAAGCACATTTTGTGATACTTTCTCTTAAATATTGATTTATGTTAAATAGCATTTGATCCAAAAATATTCTGTTGGAAGCAAGTAAATTTTCCTATACTTTCTCTTAAATATTGTTTTATGTTGTATGGCATTTGATCCAAAAATATTCCGTTGGAAGCAAGGAAATTTGGTATACTTTCTCTTAAATATTGATTTATGTTCAATAGCATTTGATCCAAAAATATTCTGTTGGAAGCAAGCAAATTTTCTTATACTTGCTCTTAAATATTGATTTATGTTGAATGGCATTTGATCCAAAAATATTCTGTTCGAAGCAAGCAAATTTTCTTTTACTTTCTCTTAAATATTGGTTTATGTTGTATGGAATTTGATCCAAAAATGTTCTGTTGGCAGCAAGCAAATTTTCTTATAATTGTTCTTAAATATTGATTTATGTGGAATGGCATTTGATCCAAAAATATTCTGTTGAAAGCAAGCAAATTTTCTTTTACTTCCTCTTAAATATTGGTTTATGTTGTATGGAATTTGATCCAAAAATGTTCCATTGGCAGCAAGCAAATTTTCTTATAATTGCTCTTAAATATTGATTTATTTTGAACGGCATTTGATCCAAAAACATTCTGCTGGAAGCAACAATTTTCTTATGCTTTCTCTTAAATATTGATTTATGTTCAATAGCATTTGATCCAAAAATATTCTGTTGGAAGCAAGCAAATTTTCCTATACTTTCTCTTAAATATTAATTTATGTTGAATGGCATTTGATCCAAAAATTTTCTGTTGAAAGCAAGCAAATTTTCTTTTACTTCCTCTTAATAATTGGTTTATGTTGTATGGAATTTGATCTAAAAATGTTCTGTTGGCAGCAAGCAAAGTTTCTTATAATTGTTCCTAAATATTGATTTATGTGGAATGGCATTTGATCCAAAAATATTCTGTTGAAAGCAAGCAAATTTTCTTATAATTGTTCTTAAATATTGATTTATGTTGAATGGCATTTGATCCAAAAATATTCTGTTCGAAGCAAGCAAATTTTCTTATAATTGTTCTTAAATATTGATTTATGTGGAATGGCATTTGATCCAAAAATATTCTGTTGAAAGCAAGCAAATTTTCTTAAACTTTTTCTTAAATATTGTTTTATGTTGTAAGGCATTTGATCCAAAAATATTCAATTGGAAGCAAGCAAATTTTCTTATTCTTTCTCTTAAATATTGATTTATGTTGAATGGCATTTGATCCAAAAATATTCTGCTGGAAGCAATAATTTTCTTACGCTTTCTCTTAAATATTGATTTATGTTGAATGGCATTTGATCCAAAAATATTCTGTTGGAAGCAAGCACATTTTTTGATACTTTTTCTTAAATATTGATTTATGTTGAATGGCATTTGATCCAAAAATATTCAGTTGGAAGCAAGCAAATTTTCTTATGCTTTCTCTTAAATATTGATTTATGTTGAATGGCATTTGATCTAAAAATATTCTGTTGGAAGCAAGGAAATTTTCTTAAACTTTTTCCTAAATATTGTTTTATGTTGTAAGGCATTTAATCCAAAAATATTCTGTTGGAAGCAAGCAAATTTTCTTATACTTGCTCTTAAATATTGATTTATGTTGAATGGCATTTGATCCAAAAATATTCTGTTCGAAGCAAGCAAATTTTCTTTTACTTTCTCTTAAATATTGGTTTATGTTGTATGGAATTTGATCCAAAAATGTTCTGTTGGCAGCAAGCAAATTTTCTTGTAATTGTTCTTAAATATTGATTTATGTGGAATGGCATTTGATCCAAAAATATTCTGTTGAAAGCAAGCAAATTTTCTTTTACTTCCTCTTAAACATTGGTTTATGTTGTATGGAATTTGATCCAAAAATGTTCTATTGGCAGCAAGCAAATTTTCTTTCAATTGCTCTTAAATATTGATTTATGTTGAATGGCATTTGATCCAAAAATATTCTGTTGAAAGCAAGCAAATTTTCTTTTACTTCCTCTTAAATATTGGTTTATGTTGTATGGAATTTGATCCAAAAATGTTCTATTGGCAGCAAGCAAATTTTCTTATAATTGCTCTTAAATTATGATTTATTTTGAACGGCATTTGATTCAAAAATATTCTGCTGGAAGCATGTAAATTTTCTTATACTTTTTCTTAAAAATTGTTTTATGTTGTATGGCATTTGATCCAAAAATATTCTGTTGGAAGCAAGCACATTTTGTGATACTTTCTCTTAAATATTGATTTATGTTAAATAGCATTTGATCTAAAAATATTCTGTTGGAAGCAAGGAAATTTTCTTAAACTTTTTCCTAAATATTGTTTTATGTTGTAAGGCATTTAATCCAAAAATATTCTGTTGGAAGCAAGCAAATTTTCTTATACTTGCTCTTAAATATTGATTTATGTTGAATGGCATTTGATCCAAAAATATTCTGTTCGAAGCAAGCAAATTTTCTTTTACTTTCTCTTAAATATTGGTTTATGTTGTATGGAATTTGATCCAAAAATGTTCTGTTGGCAGCAAGCAAATTTTCTTATAATTGTTCTTAAATATTGATTTATGTGGAATGGCATTTGATCCAAAAATATTCTGTTGAAAGCAAGCAAATTTTCTTTTACTTCCTCTTAAACATTGGTTTATGTTGTATGGAATTTGATCCAAAAATGTTCTATTGGCAGCAAGCAAATTTTCTTTCAATTGCTCTTAAATATTGATTTATGTTGAATGGCATTTGATCCAAAAATATTCTGTTGAAAGCAAGCAAATTTTCTTTTACTTCCTCTTAAATATTGGTTTATGTTGTATGGAATTTGATCAAAAAATGTTCTATTGGCAGCAAGCAAATTTTCTTATAATTGCTCTTAAATATTGATTTATTTTGAACGGCATTTGATTCAAAAATATTCTGCTGGAAGCATGTAAATTTTCTTATACTTTTTCTTAAAAATTGTTTTATGTTGTATGGCATTTGATCCAAAAATATTCTGTTGGAAGCAAGCACATTTTGTGATACTTTCTCTTAAATATTGATTTATGTTAAATAGCATTTGATCCAAAAATATTATGTTGGAAGCAAGTAAATTTTCCTATACTTTCTCTTAAATATTGTTTTATGTTGTATGGCATTTGATCCAAAAATATTCCGTTGGAAGCAAGGAAATTTGGTATACTTTCTCTTAAATATTGATTTATGTTCAATAGCATTTGATCCAAAAATATTCTGTTGGAAGCAAGCAAATTTTCTTATACTTGCTCTTAAATATTGATTTATGTTGAATGGCATTTGATCCAAAAATATTCTGTTCGAAGCAAGCAAATTTTCTTTTACTTTCTCTTAAATATTGGTTTATGTTGTATGGAATTTGATCCAAAAATGTTCTGTTGGCAGCAAGCAAATTTTCTTATAATTGTTCTTAAATATTGATTTATGTGGAATGGCATTTGATCCAAAAATATTCTGTTGAAAGCAAGCAAATTTTCTTTTACTTCCTCTTAAATATTGGTTTATGTTGTATGGAATTTGATCCAAAAATGTTCCATTGGCAGCAAGCAAATTTTCTTATAATTGCTCTTAAATATTGATTTATTTTGATCGGCATTTGATCCAAAAATATTCTGCTGGAAGCAACAATTTTCTTATGCTTTCTCTTAAATATTGATTTATGTTCAATAGCATTTGATCCAAAAATATTCTGTTGGAAGCAAGCAAATTTTCCTATACTTTCTCTTAAATATTAATTTATGTTGAATGGCATTTGATCCAAAAATTTTCTGTTGAAAGCAAGCAAATTTTCTTTTACTTCCTCTTAAATATTGGTTTATGTTGTATGGAATTTGATCTAAAAATGTTCTGTTGGCAGCAAGCAAAGTTTCTTATAATTGTTCCTAAATATTGATTTATGTGGAATGGCATTTGATCCAAAAATATTCTGTTGAAAGCAAGCAAATTTTCTTATAATTGTTCTTAAATATTGATTTATGTTGAATGGCATTTGATCCAAAAATATTCTGTTCGAAGCAAGCAAATTTTCTTATAATTGTTCTTAAATATTGATTTATGTGGAATGGCATTTGATCCAAAAATATTCTGTTGAAAGCAAGCAAATTTTCTTAAACTTTTTCTTAAATATTGTTTTATGTTGTAAGGCATTTGATCCAAAAATATTCAATTGGAAGCAAGCAAATTTTCTTATTCTTTCTCTTAAATATTGAATTATGTTGAATGGCATTTGATCCAAAAATATTCTGCTGGAAGCAATAATTTTCTTACGCTTTCTCTTAAATATTGATTTATGTTGAATGGCATTTGATCCAAAAATATTCTGTTGGAAGCAAGCACATTTTTTGATACTTTTTCTTAAATATTGATTTATGTTGAATGGCATTTGATCCAAAAATATTCAGTTGGAAGCAAGCAAATTTTCTTATGCTTTCTCTTAAATATTGATTTATGTTGAATGGCATTTGATCTAAAAATATTCTGTTGGAAGCAAGGAAATTTTCTTAAACTTTTTCCTAAATATTGTTTTATGTTGTAAGGCATTTGATCCAAAAATATTCAATTGGAAGCAAGCAAATTTTCTTATTCTTTCTCTTAAATATTGATTTATGTTCAATAGCATTTGATCCAAAAATATTCTGTTGGAAGCAAGCAAATTTTCCTATACTTTCTCTTAAACATTGATTTATGTTCAATAGCATTTGATCCAAAAATATTCTGTTGAAAGCAAGCAAATTTTCTTTTACTTCCTCATAAATATTGGTTTATGTTGTATGGAATTTGATCTAAAAATGTTCTGTTGGCAGCAAGCAAATTTTCTTATAATTGTTCTTAAATATTGATTTATTTTGAACGGCATTTGATCCAAAAATATTCTGCTGGAAGCAAGCTAATTTTCTTAAACTTTTTCTTAAATATTGTTTTATGTTTTATATTCAGTTGGAAACAAGCACATTTTGTGATACCTTCTCTTAAATATGGATTTATGTTGAATTGATTTCAATTTCGATTAACAAAACTTCGATGCAGATCGAAAAACTCATTTGCGTTGTCAACTTGTTTTAAATTTCGAAAAAGGAATAAAAAACCATATATATAAATTTGATATTAAAACCAATACAATTACGTTGAAACTTGTTTTTATGTTGCGCAATTCATATCAAACCTCAAAATGATTTAAAATTATTTAGGTTGAATGGATTTAAATTTGTATTTAAAAGACTCTGATACAGCTTAAAAACCTTCTTGGCGTTGCCAAGTTTTCTTATACTACAGGGTTCAAATTAATTGGTATCTTGTTTTATGTTGTATGTAATTTGATCCATAAATTTTCTGTTGGAAGCAAGCGAATTTTGTGGTGCTTCCTATTAGCTTTGTTTAGAGTTGATTTAAACATGCTTCTATGTTGCTTCGTGGTTGAATGCAATTAAAGCCGAGCGTCGTGCCGGACGGACGGACAAGCCGAGATCATAAGCTCGCTGCTTCTATGTACATATGCGAGCTAATAATAGAGTGGGATTATCTAAAAACACTTAAATTTTAAGATTAGCGAGGAAAGTATATTATTGACGTAGGTAATTAAATTGGAGTACAAGCTATTAGCATTAAGACCATTTATTACTATTAATGATCGAGTCCGATTCCATTTGGTGATAAGACGTGATGAAGGCTTGTGATGATACTTTCAGATTACGTTAACGAGTCTTCATTGTTTCATTTCGGGAGAGTAATTATAATTATCCTTCTAATTACGGGGTTTTAAATCATTAAAACGATTTATTAGTATTGCTTCTTAAATGTAGTTAGTTAGTGGCGAAATTACAATTAAATTGCTCTTAGTTACGATTTTATGGTTTACCATAGATGATAAAAAATGTCTGTTAGGACGCATGAGTTTATTTTTATTCCTCTGCCATTTTGGACGATTGCAATTGCAGGTCATCCCGTCTTCAGTAAAAAAAAAAAATGCTATAACTTTAATCAAATTAAAAACCTGTATGTTCCTGCAATATATTTAAATTCTGTTGACAGATCTGCATTCAAATCTTTAATTTTGTTTGGAATATATTATTGTACTTTGTAGAATTTAAATAAACCAAGCTTTCCTTTAGAGTCATCGTGTTATGCGATCTCAGAATGCAAGAACCAGATCTTGAGCTACCCTAATTTTTTATAATTTAAAATCAGATCATAATTTATGTAAGGAACATGCTGAATCATAATCCCTTTTATTTATAATTCTTTGATTTTATCTCAAGTCACGAAAGCCCAGTTAAATATAAATAAGCATCAGCTCAAATGTAGTCAAGGGCATGGCTGCTTATTTAATCATCCGGGTCGTTGTGAATGAACGAAGATTTTTCTTATCCAATCCGGCAGTTTAAATAAAAAAAAACAAAAACATTTGAAGTTTTAGTCATAATTTAATCAAACATGGAATTATCCATAATTTTTTGAAGGCCAACTAGCTTCTTCATAAAGTGCTTCTGCTTTATCTTAAATAAATAGAGTTATCGGGATTTGATGTTCATTACAAGGGAAGTTCCACAAACTGGAATCGCTGATTCACTTATTTTTTTATAAATCTTAAAACCCAGCGATCTCAACATTTTTAAACTTATCCAATTTTTACAAATATTTTGTTTAAAAACCATTTAAAAATAGATTTTCTTGAAAATTTAAACCAACTTGAGATCAATCTCCAGTTGTGAATCTTCCCTTGTTACAAAAACACAAATCTAAGGGACAACTCATCTTCTGCGTCATCTCAAAGATGAAGGACCTTCGTCCGTTCGTCACACTTCATCTCCGAATTTATTATATCAGAGGGTGACTAAAAGCTCTTGTTTTGCATGACTCATCAGCCTAATCTCTACCTGTTACAGTCATCTATAATCTATCAGGGATTGTTCCGCTTTGACTCATACTTTATTACTAAATTACTAACTATCAAAGAGAGAGATTGGCTGAATGAAACGGTTCCGAATTTCTCTTTTAAGACCCAAACTACCTCATCCCAGGCAAATAAAATAGGATTAAGAAGAGGAACCTGTTGAGTTTAAAGCCCTATAATTAGGACTCCCGAGGTGTTTAAATACCAAGTGGGCATTTTATTCATCTTCTCATCATAAAAAATATCAGATCTTAAACGACACCCTCTCCACATGACAAGCGCTTCTTGCAGTTGACAATTTCAGATCTTAAATTTTAATCCATTACCTAAACAGAGTAAATCGGCTTAAAGTCAGCTTTTGAAATTATTCACACTTTCCTCGCAAATGAGTTAAAATCTTAAATTTTATTAAATTAAGTCTATTAGCCTGACTTTAATCTGTCTAGAGCTGGATTTTTTTCGATTTACTAGAAACAACGGTTATTCACATAAGACGTCTAATAATCTCTCTTCCAAATAAGGTGATTCAGACGAGGAGGTAGATTCCAACCTGAATCGTAATTCGTAGTTCGTAACTTGGAAGTCAGGATCATGATATTCAGGATGATCTGTCCGTTCTGGTCTGAATCATAAATCCATCTCTGCATAAAATTATCGGAGGAATACTAAAAGCTATAAGTAATAAGATTGCATATTCTAGAGAATGAATATTAAATATCGGAGATCCTCAGCTCTGCTCAGGTGTTCAATATTTGAATCCTAAGATTCTTATGATTTTCTGCCAGTCCCGTTACCAGAAACCCGTTTTCCATGTTGTAATTTACGATAAGTTTGCATCGTCGTAAGTTGTCTCGAGATTTTGAGGAACCAAACCAGTTCGGCATTCTTAATGTTATCGAATTGTTTTAAGTACATCAGTAGCTTCAGCTGATGAAGTATGGAAATATTTTGAAATATTTTGAATTTAAAGCTGATTTTCAAACTAATTCGTGCTTAAAATTTTCATTTTAGCGTTGCTTTTGCGAACTATTTTGTGTTTGCCCCAATTTTTCGAAATCTCCCCAAAATGACAGCCAAATATTAATGCTAATCCCATCACCAACACCTCTTCAACTTAACGAGCTCCGTATCCATTTCAAACGTTCAACCCTCGTATTTGGCTCTAGATTCTTCTCATTAAAAGCTCAAGTCCCCCAATATTTTTGGCAGTATGATTTAAAGGGAGGAACTTTGACTAATAAAAGGCAGTCAATATTTTCGACACGGACTTGAGGTCAGTAAATAAAATATATGATCCTCGTCTGGGAGGGTGTAGCTAATGAAGTAGTAATTACCTGTTCCTCTCTAAAAGCTGAACAATCAGGTAGAGACGAGTCCTAAACTCTTATTGCCCATTCAAGCATTAAACATATTTCAAAATTATTAAAATAAGCAATCTGAGCACGTCAGGTCCTGGTGGCCATTTAGGAATCTAGCTGAGCTTTTTTATTGCAAAGTTCACGGTTATCTACCTCGGAGGTAAATGCTAATCACCTCCTGAGATCTTCAAAAGACAGAGTCAAGTGTTGATATTCGAGACTTGTCTGAGATGAAAAATGGTGAGTTTTGCAAATGTCTGCTAAATTCAAATCGGCTCCTGGCATTTCCTACTCCTTTGTATTGAGGTAATTAACAGACAGGTATTAGAATTTGCAATGATATGTCTGCCAGAGTTTAGCATAAAGTTCTTTTGTGGAGGTTATCCTACTTTGAGATTTGAGAAGCTTAACCTACAAATCAGGCACCCGGTTCAGATCTAATCTCTATACTCTGCCTAAATCAGAATAAGCCCTTTGTTCCTTGTAATAAACCGTTGAAAACGCATATCATGAAAGGGTGAAATGACAGGAAACTTCAAGTAGCGTTTAAAGTCGTTGTCCAACACCTGGGAATTGTTTAATACAAGTATCTCATATTTCCCCAGCCATAGAGCAAAGTCATATACATTGTTGAATAGCACTTGACTGTATCTATTCAGCAGTGGAGTTGCTTATGGAAAAATAGGGACCTTTGACAAACCGTTTTAGAATTAGTGCACGGACGGACATATGGACCAAGTGAGCCCATAATAAGTATTAGTTCAGTGCATATTGCATTGATAACAAAATATTATTCAAAATTTTTGACGATGATTAAGGCTGGCTTTAGCATTAGTTGGCTGATCTTATCAGGTTGGATCATGTGCCACAAGGCACAAGGCGGCTGTCAAATTCAAAGCATTGCTAATCCGAACAACGACAACTCCTTAACATAAGTAATGGATGTTCAGAATCAGAACTTTGACAATCCTTTGAATTGTTTGGAGGCATTGATGTTTTGACAATGACTTCAAAACCAATCAGCCTCTTCCGACTTCATCTCTCTATTGTTTTGAGTTGTGACTCAAAATGCAGTCGAAACATTTATTTATTCATCTTGATCTCTGAAGCTTGTTTTTGGGAATGTAATGAGATGGCTCACTTATTCCAACGAAGATGCCTTTGTGAAGAGATGTCATCTTGACTTTGTTTATGTTGTGTTGATTTCCCAAAGCAAGAATTTTTCAATTTTAAAATCACAGTTTTGAGATAATTCTATACGAATAGCCCATCTGGCAAAGCAGGATTTCAACAGAGCGTTTTGACGGCAACGAAGTGGAAATCTGATGTGATTTAAGTGGACAGATCAGTCAGTCCGAGTTTGATTATCTAATGAGAATAGACACACGCAATGTGGTCAGTAGGTTTTTTACATTAGAGTTTGCTTGATATTAGAATTGACAGAAGATGTATCTTCATTTTTTAGCCAAAATCACATAGATATACACAAAAGAAAAGCACATTAAATTAATGATACATCTTATAAATCTTTTAAAAAATCCCATGTGGTATATCATGTAGGAAAGATGAAATTGAGAAGATTTTTTGCTCAAATCCCATCCCTCATATTGACTTCTAGATGGATATTAGAAACGATAGTGATTACATTCTTAAGATGATGATGATGACCATGGGCGATTAGCATGATACATGTAATGTGATGATTTCACAAACAATGGTTTCGGGATTCGAATCGCAGTATTTAGTCTCTGGTTGGGTAATTTTTCTCAAATTTTTAACTTTGCTCATGAACAACCCATAAATGATGCGTATATAAGTGCATAAAGATGCGGATGTGAGGCTCAACTGATACAATAATAAAATATCAGTTGGAAAGTGTGACATGACATCCCGACCTTTCGCGTGCTATCAGTAAATAACTCTCCTTATTTCTGTTAGTTCTTCTTAAAAAAACAAAGTTTTTATCTCTTTTTATGGACTTGCACCAGCAAATCTCCTGTAACACTTTAGCCCGAATAAGAGAATTTCGCTTGGACTCTTTTTTGTCACATTTTTTTGGCAAAAAATCAACTACATGATGTCAAATCAACATTAACAGCTCTTGACAGTCCATGTCTCAATTTGCGGAGATAAAAAATAGGTTGTCGATATTTTGCCCAAATATTTCAATCTCACTCCTCCTGATCTTTCTGATCTCTTGGGAAAGGAGGACACCGCCTTTCTCTCAAACTAATTTGCAGAGGCCAAACAAAAACCGAGATCATCTTCTCAAGAATCAGAGATATATGGTGAGTAAGTAACAACAAAGGCTGGGAATAATTTAGGATTTTTTACGAGAGAGAGAGAGGGATTTATGAGACGTCTGAAATTGTTTTGATAGCTATTTTGTTGTATTTGGATCAGACTGCATTGGATTTAATGCAGTTTAATGTCCGTGCTAAATCACTTTAGTTCAATATTGATGCACCTCAAAGGAAAGGTCCTTTTATGAGATTCGGCTTTACAATTCCGATCTGCTGGCTTCATAAATTATCATTTTCAGAGGGTGAAACTATTTATTGGTTTCACTCTGTCTGTATGTCCGTCCGTTGGAGCTGAAACTCGCAAAATGCTAAATATTTGTATTTTGTCAGGAAACAGTTTACGACTAGACTAGAGTTAATTTTGGAAAATTGTACATCAATGGTCAAGGGTGAACGGTCTTAGGTCAAATGTCACAATTTTGTTAAACTATAACCCTTCACATGTGATATATAGTTGAAAAGGTACTATAAAATGCTATTCAACGATGTACACGATTTTACACTATGATTGGGGTATTGTAAGATTCTTAAACAAAACGTCTCCAACTTGTCAGTAAACGACGTTAAATGTGATTTGAATCTTGTACTGCGTGGTTTCACCATTTGGCGATGTGCGTTTGCAACTTACATTTTTATGGGCCGAACTCTGCTATCAAGTAAAGTTCTCCTAATGGGATCTTTTTACCCTACCTGCATATTTTTTTATTCCTTAGTTTGAAATATTATTTGAAATGAGCTGTGATCTAGTAACTTATCGGCGACCTTAATAAAAGTCCAACTCTTCCTTTGTACGACCAAATTAGGAGAAATCGAGAATGAATTTGGACGGAGGATTTTATCTGTTTAAGGTCATCGGATTCCTCGCAGCATTTTTTACTCCATTTTTTAGCTGGTTCGGTGTCAATGTCAGTCTTCTAGTTGGCAACTAGAATTTTTTTTTCATTTTAAGACGACAGTTAAATATTTAACATCCCATGCGGTTGGAGACTTTCGGCTTCGTCTGTCGAAACTGTCACAATTGCAGACTATTTCCTTATGACGGACCTTAAATGTCCATAAAACCAAGAATTTAAAGCCTCTGTGCCAAGTACGAAGGACATTCTGCCATCTTGAACTTGGATTATTCGAACTTTAATATATTTTAAACAATTTAATGCTGATTTACAGCTTTTGCATATTTATGAGGAGGATTTCACTTTTTGCTCCGCCAGCTTAGAAAATATTCTTCCCAACTGAATATGGAATTTTCGACGTGGTATCGGAGTTTACGCTACACCAGACACGTTAAAACTTATGTTTATACGATGACATACCTTAAGTTATTTCTGATTCTAAGGTTTAACCATACATACCGTAGATGTATATATTTTTATATAAGGAGGCAGGTAGGTCAGAAGGGCAGGCTTGCAAACTAATTTGCATTTAGACAATTTCGTTTTGGACATGTAAAAGGCTCTATAGTTTGAAGTTTACATACCTACTTGAATGGATTAGAAATATTTAAAATACCACTCCTTCTCAATCAGATTTAATAGATTTATTTTCTACTTTCTGTTCGTCTCAGAAAATAGGATTGAGGGACAGAAAAAAATCAAATGTGGAAACAGTCGTCGGCCTTGGAATTAATTTCTTGAGGATTATGGAAATTGTAATTAATTTGAATGGTATGCGAATTAGGAATCTTTTGTATTGGATGTGATTTAAGATTGAGAAGAATTAATATTCCTTTTAAAGTAAAAATAATACTGGTGACTGGTGTTTTAGTTAGTTAGTTTGGAATCAAATTCAGTGTCATATTTGAGCATAAAAATATTTAATTGCTATAATCTCTGTACTACTTTTACCCTATGATTTGCACCGCAAGTTTTACTTAATTGCAATTTTTATGAATTAAAAAATAATGAATACCAACAACCTCCCGCCATAAAAATACGACCGGACTTAAAAATGCAAAATTAATTGGCTCGGCTCCAATCCCCGGTTCCACCGTTTCCGTCCCCAGAAAACCCACAAGCCTCCATATTTTTCACTAAAAATCATAACAATCTATTCAAAATACGTCAAAATTATACAACAAAGTAAGGATTTATTTCAGCTCCTTAATCTAAAGCTGATGGTGGGAATTTTTTGCCCAACTCTAGTCCAATAAAACCAGAATAAGCTGTTCTCTCTGTCTCTTCAACTTAACTCGGAAACTGGAAAGTTCTACTACTGAATTAGAAAAGGTGTCTGGGATAATGTGCCTGATATCTGTGAGAACTAATAAAGTTCATTCAAATGCGGAATATCTGAGCCAAATCTATCTAATGATTAACTAATATGGTTAGCTAACTATCTCTTCAGCACATCATCAGGCGGAGATTTTAATTCAATTCCCAGAGGAAAAACATTTTCAGTCCTCATCATTTCCTCCTCTCGAGCCGTTCGTGGGAACTTGAACGGATTTACACTTCTCTGTAATAGAATATGATGAGAATTTAGGTAAAATTATGCATAATACGTATACATAACCACAAAGGGGCTATTCAAAAATAACGGCAGTAAAAACAGGTTGTGGTTGGGTAGGTTATAAAGGGGCGGTTATGATGGGGCGGTTATGATGGGCGGCTTTCTCAAATCCCGAATTAATTTACGAACGGAACGGCCCATCATATTTTAGGGACTACCAGTTCACACAGAATATGTAATCTTAACCACCTTTGTATTTATAAGATACTATGTGTCGTTGGTTTGGAATTAGACATATCTGATGAGATTAGCTTAATATTACGTATTTCTCAAAGTTACAAACGAAGGAAAGTAAATTTTGATAGGAAGATTAGCTGTTATTATGATTAAGATGTAGGAATCGAGAAATTACAATTAGCATTTACTTCACAATCTGCTCAATTTAATCGCTTTTATTTCCCAATTTATTAACCCCAAATGTCCCATTTCCAAACCACTTCCTAGCCATCAATCGGATGAATTACAAGTCAATTAATAATCATTATCATCAAGACATCCATTACTGACAGCTGAATTCAGATAAGCATAAGGATGTGTTTAAAAATATTCTGACAATTTCCGAATACCGCAATTTGGTTTAATTTTTAGAAAATAAATCTTTTTCCGGACTAATTTAGATTCTAGCAAATTGGGTAATTTTAAATAGATTTTTCACAATTATAAGAACGTTTTATTTTTTATTCTAGAATCTTTTCCGCGACACTTTGATGTGTGAGTTATTTTTTTGACAAACATAACACGGGATAACTTTTACCTCAACATAAATTAGAAAACGCAAGTCCACAACCATGCGATTTAGTAGAACTTGGTCAGTTTACCTAAACTGCGGTTTCTTATACTTTTACATGATTTTAAAACAAACGATGACTCAATCGCATCTTTCTAATAATATTATTATTCTCGGTACGAACCTATCCTTTTTGCAATAAAAATTACATGTTTTTAAGCGAAAGCTGTTTTTTCCTCAAAAAAGGACAAAGAATAAGCCATTTTAGGGTTTTTGTCCTTAAAAAATCACAAACCCTTTTTGCAAGCGTTTCAATGCGGTGGAACGAAGATGCCAATTTCAATGTCATACTTTCGTCAAAACTTTTTTTTGTATGACTCCTAGTTTGTTCAACCTGCTGATTTTTTTGGTATTTGTCAAGTAAAATTGGCGGTGATTGAACCAAGATCCTGAGATATGGATACGAAGTTTGGATGAAAAATGTGATACTTTTTACAGGACAAAAGTTCTATCTGAAATGACTCTGAATTTGGCTGATCAATGTTGATGATCCTTATGGCAATAGGAGATGAAAATTAAGTTAATTGGGGTGGAGAATTGTTAAATAGGAACTCAGGACCAACTTTCAATGAATATTTCTGTCACAAGTGGCTATTCGTAAATAAAATTTGAATTTTACCCCGAAAAATAAGCATCTAGATTAATCCAAACAACGCTGAAGTAATTAAAAATGCGATAAAACAACAGTAATCATGATTATCTCTTATACATAGTAAATTAAAACAAAATGCAGTGGTTCCGGGGCTGACTGAGAATCACCTTCATGATAAAAATAATCCCATCAGCTTATGAACAGCCTCCCTAATCCTTATTTAAACTTCAAGCTTAAAACGGACATTCACACCTCCCAACTCCAAACTGCCTTCAATTGTCATCCTCAACATGGCACATTGTATTTTACGAATTTAACTCGATCCACAAGTAAATAATAACAATGATTTGAGGGATGATAGATATGATAAATATATGGAATTACAGCTCGAAAAGGGATTGACAGCGACGAGAGGGAAAGCTGGTAATTTTTTCTCGAAAGAATTCCGAACTTTCAATATTATTATTCAGAAGAATAAAAGAATTCAATATCAGAGATATCTAAATCAAATAGTTATATCAATGAGAAATGCGATTAATTTTCTCATCGTTTCTCCGGCTCTGATTTGCTCGTATTGTTCACAGGACATTTGGTTTCTTGTTTAGGATGATGTGCCAAAAAATCCATATTTATTTACATTGTTACTTGTCATCTTCCTTATCCGTCCCAATAATCCAACGGACAAAGAATAGTTATTGACAGAGTGACCGATAACTCTCACCGAATCGCACAATCCCAACCTCATTTCCCAAAAAAGTCAAAACACGTTCAAAATAATAAGATGGATGAAAACATGGCTGAATATTTCGTTGTCAACAAATCATTAATCCTATATTTATTCATAAATCACAATACAAAACCAATAATAATACTGTGGGATTCATTGGAAATTCTACCTTATTCGGTGTACGTATTAATTCAAAAACAAAAGCAACAAATAGGATTAACCAGAAATCAGAATGGCTTATCGAAGCGTTTTAATTCCCAATTGTAATTTGCAAATTAACAATAGAATTAAACTAAATAAGGAAATAAAAAATGCGTTTCTACAATTAAGAGCTTATTTTACCTGTTGTTAATTAACATTTCAATTATAAACCTTTCGAATGTATAGCTGATGTGAAATTATTATTTTTTTTTCTGAGCAAAAATAACATCGCTATTTACTAAAAAAGACAGCTTTCAGCGATTGATTTTTGCGGCGATCCTCTCTGTGTTTTCCTTATAAAACGACCATCAAGGTTTAGGAAACCATTAAACCGTAGTTTACTTGTAAACAACCAAAGTATTTAGACTTTAGCGAGTCAGAAAAAAAGCTGCATGGTTTTTGGTACAAATTACAATAAAAAAACTCGAAACCGATAGACAGTGAGCATTTAGTTTTGGTTTCAACCGTTCATAACAAACAAACGTAAATGCAAACCTCAATCGTCATCCCGACTTTAAACAAGAGCTTAAACACAGACGTCTCAATTAACCTTTAAACGAATCTCAAAACTTGTTCAACAATTTACCACCTCTTTATCTAAAAGTTATCAGCTTATTGGAGTTGACAATTTGGACTTCGACATCTTGTCAAAAGTATGTCAGTCTCGAGGAATCTGATTGATTACGTTCTTGACTAACAAGTTCAACATGAAGGGCTTAGTAAAACAAGTCAGTTGACTACTTTATTACTCGAGTAAATGGTTTAAATTTAATTGAGGACATGTATGTATTCATGTATTACTATCCTAGTCTCGACTCTGTCTACCATCCCCTTGGATTTAGGCTGAAAAATCGGACCCAAATTGTCAATCTAATTGGCATTTCATTGATTGGTTTAATTGATTCAACACCACATCTGTGTCAGTACGACTTTAATTAAAAACCACTAAATTCCCAATTAAAATACTTCAAATCCTCACCTCCTCCCATTCTTTGTCAAATTTTAATGAGCTTCTTTCATCGATTGATATACAGGGTGTCCTGCAGTGTGTAATTTTTTGGGACACCCTGTATTAAAGCAAGAGCTTCCAAATAGGGCTCAATTCTAAATTACAAAGCTTTTGAATCGGAAGCCGAACGGTTGTCTTCTGCATTGTCAGTTCACGGTGTAAACAATATCTCATTGTTAGGGCAATTGTTAAGAATCTAGTTTACGTAGAACGGGCTCCAATTAGAATTCAGAATGACAGTCTAGAGATATCAGAATTTGTTGCGTGTTCTGAATCCAAGAGGTTAAAATTTATAAAATCAGACAGAGATAAACGCTGGTGGAAAAACCGTGGTAGCGTGGTAGCAATGCTACCGGGAAATTTTTTGGGCCATCGGGAAATCAAAAATTTTGAGGACCTTTTTTTATTATTTTTGCTGTTCACAATGGATTGGACATTGGACATGCTAAAAAATCGAAAAATGGTAATCGGGAAATTTTTTGGCCGAATTTTTGCTACCGGGAAGAAACCGATTTTTCCACCAGCGGAGATAAATAAATAAGAAAAAAACTCGGCTGGGTTTGCCAGACGGAACGGCGACTTTTCATTTAGACAAGATAGTTTGTAGTTCTTCTGAATCTTGTTATGCAAATTGGGGATGGATTGTAGTTGGTAGTGTGATTTGCAAAATGATATCTGTCAGAAGTCAGAAGGGATGAGAAATTGAACATTGTCGTAAAGGAACTGTTATTGTAGTTTAGTAGTTTTCACCTAGAATTTACACTGAATGCACAGGGATGTAAGACATAATAGGATAATAGGTAAATACAACAGTAAGTACATGCAAAGCTCAATTAATGACCATTTTATAAAGTACTAATGCTGTTCTTGCTATTGAAAACGGTAGTTTTTATCGTTAGTCGATCGGGTTTAAAAAATACTACATGTATTCTCAATTGAGACGTTTATGAAGCAAACAGTAAGATAGGGTAAACAATCTAAAGATTTGGTGTTTACAATATAATTTTAAAGCAATATTCATTAAAATTGAATATATTCCATTAATTTAATTAATTTTACCTAAATTTTCAAATATTTAAGTTTCAGTCCTAAAAAATTAAAACATACACATACCCATCCATTCAGATCCAACTCCTTCGACACGTAATAAACAGGATTCATGCAATGAGTATATGCTCCATTTTCGACACCGCATTTGATGCACAACTCGTAGATTAATCCATCAATAATCGATGCTCAACAATGATTTTTTTCTTAGCGATTTTCGTCTAAAAACATTTGCATAGTCGATGCCGGATTATAAAGACTTCTTCCTCACTTCTTTGATGTCAGTTACCTCGTTCAGTTCCATCAAGAAGTTAAGTCACTTCTGCATCAGAAATGATGCAAAAAACCAACCGATTCAGAATCATTCCTCATCTACATCTAACTACTCTGCCACCACTGCATTCACATCTCGATTCTTTAACAGACAATACCACTTTCCTATAAAAAGGCTTGTCGAAAACCACATCTTAAATCCCATTGTCAGCTCCTGAAATCCACTTTAATTCAAGATCTGTCAGTGTTACATTTATTAAGACTTCTAGCCTCTCAGAAAAGTTGTTCTCCTCAATCTTTAATCCGACATCCTAATTTGCCAAGTTCAATGATTGGCAGAGTTGTTAAAATAGCTTGCAATTTGTACCAAGTTCAGGATGGGTGCGGCCGGACTATAAATCTACCGGAATAATTCCCCATAGCTGGGCATGTTATTCCGGGGGTCCGTTATGTCCGTTTTCTCAATTCGATTCGTAATTAACTGGCCCGTCACAACCCTCATGAAATTTAAATATTGAGACGTTCCATCGCGGAACATCCAGCCTCTTCTTAAATAATTCGCAAAGATGAATGAACTGAAACTCCTACGAAAACAATGATCTCGAAGGAGGAAGATCTGAATAAAAATAAAAATAAAATCTAGTTTGACGGCTTCCTTACTTCCATTTAAAGCTCTGGATTTTTTACCTTCCTCATTTTACAGCTATTGACTATTCAAGACATTGACATTGAAATTAGGCAGACTTTGCCTAAGAATCCTCCAAATAATAATGACAATGACAAAGGGGATGAAGTTATTACTTCCAATTGTTGAGTAACAATAGGAGAGTTGCATAAGTATTGATTACTTTGTGCACCGTTGGGATTGTAGAACGAAAAATGTAACGGAAGCCTGTCTCGTTCTTGAAATATTGATTTTGGATCTTTTGTCGTTTGGGACAAAGAGTGGCTAATTCGTTTTAAAACCGAACTTGTAGTTTTAAATTCTACAAAAAATAGGAGGAGCTAAGCAGCTTCTTTAAGAAATTACCATTCAAATCGATGGCACACATTCGCAATAAAATAATTTAAATTGCTATTTCACCTCTGAATGTGAAATAGTCTGCAAATGGAGAATAAAAAATCGTCCGAGACTAACTGTACCCCGCTTATTGAAACGATGAACTGATAAGCGTGTATAGTGTTTCGGGAATAAATAGTTCAAAAAACGGAGATTAAATTTAATGATCCCGATTCACGAGAAATGTGATGTAGATTTTAGGGGACGGGAGCAATAAAAAACAATCACGGAATTGGTCCATATTTCTTCTATTTATCGGAACTTTTATAGCTTTTTGCTCTTCAAGTTCAGGGTGAAATTGGTCTATAAAATACAAATCTTTTGTAAATCTGTGAATTGTGCTCTAGATTTTCGAAGCTGATTTTAATCGGGAGAAATAGCTCTTTTTGGCACAGGATTCATTTATGAACACTCCTTGACATGATATTTACTCTTTCTATTGCAATAAAAACAAAGTTTGGACTGGGCTTGGCTTGTGTCCTCCGAGGATTAGGTTTACATCTCGCATCTTCTAAGAGGTTTTAGGAGCTTTTAGAATCGACAAGAGGAATCAAGTATCGCAGATTTTAACCGTTAGTTGGACACTGAAACCGGTTAGCCAAACCTGACTTCTTGAACCCGTCTTTTCCCAGTTTATTGAGGAATCTAATCTAATATGCAGTTTGCAAATACCTATAAACCTATTCCGTCACAATGGGATAGTAATGTAATGATATGGGAGGTGAATAATAAAATTAGGAGATATTTTATGGTGTCAATGGATATTTGCGTGAAAAATCTTAGGAATTTTTGACTAATTTCCTGATTTTTGTTCTTCTTTACAGATGATGTCAAGAAAGTACAAGTGGGGGATTTCGATGCGTTCAAAGATAACCCCGACGACCATTTGACCCTCTTGGGTCACACTGCCGAAAGTGTTTTTATCGGGGCGAGGGATAAGCTGTATAATATTAGTCTCAAAGATGATCTCTACCAACATTCCGTAAGTTCCTGTTTTTTTGTACTTTGTTTTCTTTTAGTTATTTTTGCATTTTTTTCGAGAAAATAGCTTAATTACAGTCATTTTGAGATTACTTATTATTTAAAAAACACGAGAGATTTACAGACTTACGACAGCCAACTGCATGAGGATGTATCTGTCAATCCGATCCCATAATTTCCATCACTCAATCAAAATTCAACAATCCTCTCTGTCCAATTGTAATTCGACCACTTCTCAGGTTTTTTAAAATCCTCGCAAAAATGAAAATCCGGAATAAAATCACGAAATGATAATTAAAGCCCAAATTCATGCATAAAAACCCTCGCAATTTTTTAACCTGAGACACGTTTTGCTTGTGAGTTGGCAGATTAATATTAATATTTGTAATATTCATATTCATATTTTTTGAGGGGCTGTGAACATTGTCTGTAATGAAGGGTTAAGAGGACAAAAACTGGATTTAATTAGAAGTAAATGCCGTTTAACCCTGTCTCTGGGGTGATAATGGGGATTCTCTGGCAGTTGGTTAGGTTAGCTCAGGCTTGTTGAAAATCTAATTAGTGGAACGGTAATGGAGGATGTGACTTGTTTTTATTATGCAGTTGCCATTGTGTTAACAGGGATTTATTGGAGGACAGTTAACATTCTGATGTCACAAATCATTATTAATTAGTTTTGAGAGCTAAACTGCTCCTGTTTGCTGACACCTCACTTCCCATTACTATTAACGCGAGTCGAGTCGGAGTAGAACACGTCGTTTCCGTTTTTAGCTTTCCGGCAAGATTGCTCGACTTTGTCTGTAAATCTCGGAAATAAATTGTCGCTCTTAAAGACTAAAGGCTTAAAAACGATTCTGTGATGCCAAATGTCAAAAATTCTGTTAAAATTACTAATGAGTACTAATCGATTGTTGTTTTAGTTCTAGTTCTTGCAACTAGTTCTGAATCGTTTTAGTTCTAGTTCTTGCTGTTTATAGAAATATCATAAAGTGGCCATTGTCTAAAAATACATCACATATAAAAACGGCATATTTTCACTGAAAGTCAAGGAACTTTTAACATTACTAAAGAAAATCCTGCACTTATATTTCAGGTCGTACGCTGGCCAGTCTCCTCAGTAGATCAAGAATCGTGTCAGTTCAAAGGTCAGTCGGACCACAAGTGTCACAACTTCCTTCGTCTCTTCCACGGCCCCTTCCATTCCAATCATCCACATGATAATGTCAACTCATCGACAGACAGTCGATATCTTTTGTGTGGAACAAATGCATTCAAGCCCACTTGTCGATGGTATTCCGCTGACCTGAAATCACATAGTATGGAATTCTCAGGAGTTGGTTACAGTCCCTTTGACCCAACCCACCAATCCACATCAGTTCTTCATCACGAATCGGTTTATTCTGCAACAGTGGCTGATTTTGGAGGAACGGATTCACTGATTTACAAGAGACCACTCAGGACGGAACAGTACTACGATCTCCAAATTAACAGTGAGGGATTGACCGTTGTTTGAATTTTTATCAGGTTTTGGGTCAATTTAACGCATTTTTGAAATGACAGGTCCATCCTTCGTGTCATCTCGGAGTTTTGGAGACTTGGCCCTTTTCTTCTTCCGGGAAGTTGCAGTCGAACACTCGAATTGTGGAAAGACTGTCTTCAGCCGTGTTGCCAGGATTTGTCGACATGACAATGGAGGTCGAAAACATCGGGATCGGTTCACGACGTTCCTCAAGGCCCGCCTTAATTGCTCCGTCCCTGGCGACTATCCCTTCTACTTTGATCATATCCGTAAGCTAAATTTTAATCACTGCAAATTTTAACTGTTTTAACTAATTTAACAATGTTTTTTTTATTTTTCAGAGGGAACATCCGAGATCTTCCTCAACAGCCAAACGAAGGAAGAGATGATGTACGCCGTATTTACAACTGCTCCTAATTCCATCCGGGCATCTGCCGTCTGCTCCTTTTACATGAAGGACATTTTGAAGGCCTTCGACGGTCCCTTTAAGGGACAATCATCTCTCGATTCTAATTGGCTCCCAGTCCCTGAAACCGAAGTTCCGAATCCTCGACCAGGTCAATGTTCAAATGACCCCAGTCACCAACCCGATTCGAATTCCCACGCTTTCCTCAAAGGTCACCCTCTGATGGACGAAGCTGTTCAAGGGACGGCTGTCCTGACTCTGACATCAAATACCGACACCTTCACATCCTTAACTGTGGATTACTCCTCTGCCGTAGCACCTTTCCACATCATTTACGTTGGGACAGGTAGAGTAAACAAACATTTGCCGCTAGTTAGCCTGAAAATTCTGGATTTTAATTTCTTTAAATTCGTTTGCAGAATCTGGGAAAGTATTCAAGGCTGTGGTTAATGCCAACGATTCGTCAGAATCTGCATACCTGGACAACTTTGAGCCGATGAAGAATCTAATCTCCCAATCCTGGGAAATCTTTCCTAAAACGGCTATCAAATCCGTCCAATTAATCAACGCAACTCGGCTCCTTGTCCTGACAGAGAGGGAGATGAGCGTCGTTATAGTTGACAACTGTGACAGTTTTAGTTCCTGTTCAAAGTGCATTTCCATTCGGGATCCGCATTGCGGATGGAACAAAGTATCGCAAGCGTGTGTCTCTAAGGACCCACTTGTTACCTATGACGCAAATGTGATGCAAAACATATCGAGCGGGAACTTTGAATCCTGTCCTAATGGTAAGTCTCTGAAATCTAAGCTTCCTTTTGTGGTGTTTTTTGGTAATGGTTTTGTAATGTTTTTGTCTGTATTGGGAATATTTAGAAGACCAAACTAATGAGATTGTCGAGACAAGGCAGCAAAAAAGTATTAACTCGGAAGGTAGGTCCCCAGATTAATTTATGAATCCGGGTTGCTGAATCAAGAGCAAAATTAGAAATTCATGCATTTTTCTTAAATTTATTTTCAAGTCCCGAAGTCAGGAGAAGAATGTTGCTCCTGTTCAAGTAGTACTAGTACAGCCTCATCTTTGAATTTTGAAAAAGAGGACGTAGTTGATTTGACTCTGCCGTTCGACAAAAATATTATCAGTGGTGGTGTTTTTACGGACATTGTCATCCGAGAGCAAAATGAGTCCTTTATTGACAACAATATCCCCAGAATTGGCGACAACAACAAGCAACGAGGTAAGGGTCCATCGTGCCAATTACGCAAATTTTTTCTGAAATTTTAAAAATCTAAATATTCCCAATCGATCTACTGTCTCTGCTTTTGCTCACAAACTTACAATTATTTCCGTCATCTGAAAATCAACAAAAATTTAAATTTTCGAATTTTTATTTCAGATGTTGAACCCCTCGCCGTCAGGTCCAACATGATTAGCGAACAGTCCGTGATTTTAGCCACAACCTCTTCCGCCATTTTGTCCCTTTTAGTCGGCTTCTCTCTCGGTTTCCTCATGTGCAAATTAATCATCTCTCGACAAAATAAAAACACAACGTCCACAAATGCACAACTGGCGGCAAACCTGAATGAATCACAAAGACTGACGACGACGAAGCAACTTGACATTCTCGTCAATGTCCCAAATAATGCGAAAAACAACTTCAACACTGACACGTTAGGTAAACCAGCAGTAGTGAAGAAAACTTATTTATAGAAATTAATATGAAATCACCCTTTGTGCATTTATAAGATGTGAATTATCGAAAGTGACCTTTTAATTTCGATCCCAGTGCCCAATGACAATTATCAATTTTCAAATCGTCCAAAGATATATTAGATATTACTTGCAACTGAGGCAGCTATTTAACTATGATTTTAAATTAGCGGATAGTTAATTTTTTTAGAATTAATATTGTTTTGTACGGTAAAACCTTTGATTAAGGAGGGCCTACTTAATTGATACATTGTTGTGTCTGTGTCTATACCATGTGAAGATATTTGTGTTTATTCTGTACTATGTACATTGACTGTATACTGAGGCTTTGTTTTTAAGTAACTTACTGAATGCCAGATTTTAAACCGTATTTATATTTCTGACATGGGTTGCTATCATTTATATACAATTGATTGGAATCAAAATTTACTCTGAAAAATATTTCGAACTAATCGATTAGTTAATTCATTTTTATACCCATTTTTTGATACTTGTGTCGTCTTGTGTTCATTATTTTTAAGTTCAATTTCGTTTTAGTTTAGAATCTGTAACCGTTACAGAGCCCGGAAATGATTTATTGTAAATATTATTTTTTAAACACGGTTGCAGATAATAAGCTGAACTTTTGATTTTTTATGATTTTATATGATGACCATCTGTGATATAGATTTATTTGTTTTAATTGTCAATACTGTAAATCAGAAGTTTATACGTTTATTTTAAAATAATTTCGAGTTTAATGAAATATAATGACAACATTATAATTGTAATGCCGTTAAATCAATCAAGAGAGGGAAATAAAAATCAATTTTATGAAATCTGGCCTGTCTTTTCCTTTCAAATGAATCTTTCATGCTTCTGCACCTTATCAAATCAAAATCACTAATAAGTTCGGTTTTACACTTAATGCAAACCAATTAAAACAAGAAAATAGCATCAGAATACATATTGTTTGCTGTTCGGAGAGGCGAGGAAGAGGTCCAGAAGATCTTGAGTTATTGTTCCCCCATGGACTTCAGTTGTGATTAAATAAAAAATCGCCAATGCTAATTTCATTTTTGGATTACAAAAGTTAAGATTTGAAGAGAATGTTCTGAACACTTTGGACTTCAAACTAGAATGTGAGTGTACAGTCTTGCATGGTTTTTTAATCTGAAACGATTGGGCATTATGGTGGTCAAGTCAAGGAGTCTTGACATTAAATCGAATATTATTTTATTCTGGGAATGCATGGGTTTTTTATTACTAAGGGACCATTTTTCCAACTTTTTTTATATAAAGGTAGCTAGTACCTGAAGCCAAAAGTAATTAACGATCATAAAATAGATGTTCCATTGACCATTTGTTCACTACTGTGCTACTCAAAAATATATCTGGTTCTGGGCCTTTAAATAAGGTTCAGATTGTTCAGAATTAAGGTCGGAACGGTATTTATGAATGAATCAAACGTAGTACGGGTACTGTATTCTTATAGTAAGTGCAAATTGTCCATGGTACACTTTATGATCGTCAAGTGTAGTTCAAGTTCAATTTCGCCAAAATTATGGAAACAAATCTGTTTATTTATTTTGTATCAAAGAGACATTCATTTCACATTTCATGTTTCAGACAAGAACGTAGTCGCACCATTCATTCATCATGCTTCTAGGAGGATTCTATAATTTTCAAGCACCCGGAGTTTTAATTTTTTTATAATGTTTTTATTAATTTAACGCAACTTCCGGTGTCCGAGTATAAAATCGTTTGGAAGTGCCGATCATCAACTAATTGTAAGACATTCCGAGGATATTAAAGTTGAGGTTCTCAGCATTGGAAATTATTTGATCAGACAGTCGATAGAAGTCTCTCATAAAGTGCATTAAAATTTGCAATTTAGGAAATCGTGTCCCCAAAAACACAGTTTTGAGGACCCTAGCTGTTTAATTAATTGAAAATTCAGAGTCATTTCAGCTGTTCCTAATTGTTTCTGTACACTCGGGAACTTAGAATCTTCGTCTAACAGCATTCAACGGTTTAGCGCTTAAATTTTAGGTTTATGACTTGATTAGTTGAGTATTTTAGTATCTAGTTAGGTAATATTTAAGTATTATTATTAATATCAATAATTATTACTATAACTGGAACTCGCCATTCTCATTCCACCCGTTTGAGCAAGGTTTAATTAAGACACTACTACAACAATAAAAATGATCAGGCCTGCTAAGTAATCAGTTATTACAAATTGAGTATTATGGTTGAGTAGACATTCCTTGTTCGAATTGGCTTGAGTATTGTAAGGTTGAGTAATCATTCCTGGCTTTGGCTAACGCTCCGATGAGCCTTATTTCCCATCGGTTGTTTCTATTAATTTTATTTAATAATTAATAACAACTCTACGTTGGCTTGAGGAGGTTCAAGCCAGAGGTGTCGATTGTGGAGATGGAGAGGTAAACTATCCAGTAGATCAAGTGGAACACGAAAAAACAGACGGGGAACACCAACCGGCTGTACCTATTCAAAAAAATCAGGTTTTATTACATTTTTTGGAATCATACAGGGAGCTTGCGTTGTTTGTTCCGGTATTTGAAATTAAATCAAACCAAATTAAAATCGGTTCAGTACTTTTTGAGATTTTTAATTTCAAATACCGGGACAAACAACGCAAATACCCTGTATAATAGATAACGCCGGGATTGTGGCAATTCGTTCCCGGAATAACTCCCCACCCTGTCACTATTTGAGATACTAAATAGTCTGAACGGAAACACAAAGTCCTACTCCAATGCGACATAGGGCAAATAAAATAAAGAATCAAAGAATCCCGTGATAAAGAATACCGGGTTATCTTATACGGGTTACGACCTACAATCAATGTGCCCACTCTAAATAAGAATTTGCCCCCTAATTCGGATGAAACACCCTTTCCATGAACTTACCCTCACCGAGTATGAAACTATCCCCTGAAATACTCTGAAATGTAATTGCTTCTTATTAAATAGACTTATGGTATGCAAGGTACAATGGGGGCAAGTTCATCCGAATTAAGGGCTACGTTAATCTTTTTACGTTATCTGACTTATTTTTAGTTTTGACTTTAACGGACAAACCTTTCCTAACTTTATAAGGTTGGGATGTTTGACCATTTCTGACTTTGTGATTTTAATTTTGAAACTACTTCTGATTCACACAAAATCATAATTCTGACCCCAAATTAAATATACTATTTAAGAGACTTTCAAAACTGACGATTGAATAGGACTTTAACATTGAAACGCTTAAAGCAAAATTGTAAAGCTGATACTCAGCGATTTTTGAGGTAATGCTATGTTATAATATACATTTTTTGGGATAAAATTCTCAAATATAATTCATTTGTTCAATAATAGTAACTAGCCAAATCCATCCTTATGTTCAAGTTAAAGCAAATGTTACGAACTTGTCAATGTCCGAAGGAGTAATTCCGCATATTTGATTAGGATTGATGGTAATGATCCTCCTGAGGTCGACTCCCGGTTCCGGCTCCGGAAGTTCTGGTTCTGCAATACACACGGATTCATAGCCCCAGCCCCGCTGGTACCGTTGCAAGGCCGACTGCTCTATTTGCTGCTCATACTGAAATATACGGATCCGTCGAACAAAATTAGTCTTGAAATATTTTCGACAATTTTCTCGACATTCTATTTATTTGACAGGACATACCCGTTGTCTACGAAGATTGTACTCTACCATCTCAGCCTCCCGTCGTTTTTCCTTGAGCTGGGCTGCCATTTTCGACAGCGCTTGGAAATGATTTTTTCGAAGTTGTATCCGTTTGGCCATGTAGCCTACGACGGCATATTCCAGCAACGCTGCAAAGACCATCACGAAACAGGTTCCCAGAAACACGTCAATACTCTTGACGTAACTGATTTTCGGAAGTTCCTTGTTCGTCGAGCCCATGAGTGTTGTCATTGTCAGGACCTGATCATCGGATATCATATCAAATTAATCACAACTCGTTTGAAACACCCAAAACAGAGTTTGTAGGAAAAAAAATCGTAAAAACGTCTAAATCGGGGAATAATGAATTGATTTCAGAGATGCATCATCTGGGTGGTAATGTTTCGGAATTAAATAACCTTGTCCTTTCAATGAGTGATAAGGTTAAACTAATTGCGGCTTACGGTAGTAACTCCCAAATAGACACGGGCAGGTGCAGCATTTCGATTGACCCAGAAGGAAACCCAGGAAATTGCTACGATTAGAGTTGCTGGAATATAGACTTGAATCAAGTAGAATCCCATACTTCGCACAAATTGGATCTCAACTGCCAGCCGAGAGTAGTTACCTAAATAATATCCCGTCATTAAATAATCCGTCACTCCGTTATGAGAACAACCTGCCTTAAGAGTCCATTATTCCCATTTATTTAAATTAATACCTCGCCCCCCATAAAAAAACGCCACAAATGAAACAAACCTTCCTTAAAATACATCCTTTTAGGGCGTCTATTTTGAAAATCCCAGTAGCAAATTATGTGCATTCGGAAGGAATCTGCACTGTTACAAACAAATGTAAAGAAGGGGTGTAACCCAAACGACATTTTTCGAACATTTATACTCGTTACAAGTCGTTACTGACTCCTGACTCGTTTGGTATAAGAATTTTTGAGTTTAACTGTTCTTGTTGTCAGAGGGTGTGGCTCCATATTTCAAACTTCTGTTTGACTAAAACTCAAGAAAATGCAGATTTCAAACGCGGCAGGATCTCCGAAGTGAGAAGATAAAAGAACGGACCGACGGACAGACAGAAGAGGTGTTACCATAAAAGTTTTTCAGCCTTTAGTAAATTACGACACCAACATGATAGAGCTAATTCGTGAAATGGCCCTTTTCCCCAGTAATTCAATTAGTGACTGAAGGGTCAATTACTAACGTACCTGAAGCCAGAGCAAACATAGTCTGCTTTTGCCTGTAGCCCACAACTTTGAATTGCGGCAGAGACACTTTATCTTCCACTCCGACGCTATTTTCACCCTTCGCCCAAACGTATTTGATGTCACTCATTGTGTAGCCGTCTGATTTCAATTTAAAAAAATCCAGAATTAATTTCCTCGGTTTTTTAATAGTTTTTAGTAGCAAAATTCATTTAATTTAGAAGCATTTACATGACTCGATTTCCAAATTGCAGAGTTGAGAGTCCATGGGAAAGAAGCCAAGGTTCATGTAGCAGGTTGCTGTCACAGTCAGTCTATTCACAATATAAACAGTTGAATAAGTAGTTAAGTACCAATTAATTTATAAAACATGAGTTTGAAAATAAAATAGATTTTGTTACCGAAGTGATCTCAAAATGTCACCACCCCGAGAAATGCGAAGGAACTCGTTCGAAGTTGTGGCGGTGTGGAAATACGATGTCTTTTCGTTGACAAAAAACGTGTCAGGGACCCAAATTGAGCCTAGGAAATCCGAGCTTACCTATTTTTAAATGAGTGCAAAGTCGTTCTATAATTTGTTGTCCCCAATTATTAACAATTAAACCATGAAAATATATTTTTATTGTATATTTGACTGTGAAAAACCGTACGGAAATAGTTTCGACGCCCTTAGGACCTGGGAACATGAGTCTATGGTCCTTCCACATTTGTCGGAAGTAAAAATCCAACGTAAAGTCCTAAATTAATTTAAAACCACACATTTTGATCGATTCGAAAAACAAGTCAAATGAACATATAAAAAATGAATTACCATTTCAACTTCTGAGAAACTGGAAATGCTGAGGACGAACATCGTTATTCCTACTTCTACTGCTTCCTCTGTAATAATTATAATATTAATCATTGAGGCTAATTAACTCATTAAGGCTAAAGTTTATTTCTGATAACAATATGCTGTAGAGAATGCAGATTTCATAAGACTTCAGATTTTAGACCATTTTCAGGGCCTCTGGCCCATTATATTTGAATGCATAAATTGTAGAATATTCCTATTTTTTGTAATCTCTGATACAAAAACCTGATTTTAAATTTTTCACTAAATCAGGCTATATTTATCGTATGATAGCTTAATGATTCAAAATAGCTGGCACTTACTCCCATAGTTAGGCCGAACCCTCTTGTCATAATTTTTTGCCAAGTTGTCCAGAGTGTCAGATATATTTTTGCTCAGCCCTTTCAGCTCTGCATGGCTCGGGTATTCCTGCGCCCTGAATCAATAGTTGCAAAAAATATTCCAGTTGTAAACTTTAATTTAGCAAATATAATTCCAATTCAAAGCCCTACGTGTACACTAAATTTCTGTTCTTTCTCCACCAATTAAATTCGGTATTAAAAATATAAACAATATATGCAGTTACCCAGTCAAATGGACGATGCAGCAGAGAATAAACGGCGAGAAGAACATTTTAACACGATATTTGTTATTAAATCCAAGCGGTCACACTTCATAAAAATTAAAATCAGACCAAAAATCCAGTCCCCTCCATTTCCAAGTATTACAGACTTATTTTTGTTTATAGAATTGGAACGGAATGACGGAGAGGAGCTAGTGAAATGGAATGGCTAGACATGTTTGTGTTTGGAGTTGTGGAGTGATAATGGCGTCAGTCCACTGCAAACTCGATAGTTAGTGTAAATAATTAATTCTTAATTATAATTAGAGAGAGAGAAGGTGAAGGGATGGCAGAAATGAGTGATTTGGGAGTCGGAGGGAAGGTGTGGAGAAAGTGGTGAATGGTGAATCTGAGGAGAAAGCAGGAGCAGATTTCCCTCAATTCAACGCATGGATTTCAGACTTTCTCTAGTTTCACTCCAGAGAAACCACTCCGAGCCCAGCCCTAATTCAAACATATTTACCAGGAATAAAAACAGGGGCGGTGGCTGTTCTTAAGCAAGGGGTTTTTGGGGCCCTGGTGGGGAAAATATTCCTAAAAGTAATCTGAAAAAAATTTACCGATTTGGAACCGGGTTTATCCCATTTTAGCTAAGACAATGGTGAAAGTTATCAATTTCGTGAGAAAAAATAAAAATCTGCATCCGAAATTTATTGTTTCCTGATTCTTAAACATATTTCAACAACTGACAATTAAATATCAGGGCCAATGATGTTTCAATCATGGCTTTAAATGCCTATCCGTACAACTCAATTTTTGTAAAAGTATTAATTGTTGGTGTCAGTTTAGATTCTGGAAAATCAAACATTGATTTTTGTGTTTAAAATTCTAAAAAAATCTAAAGCATGCATTAATTGTTACCAATGTGCATTAAATACGGAAATAACTCCTCACCCATAGCAAAAAACACTCCCTAATGTACAGATTGATTTTAAAATAATGCTGAGGCTTTAAATAAGTCCCTTAGTTAGTATTACCGCTGTAAAATTCTCTACGTGTTATAAATATTGCTAGGTTGAAGATTAAAAATTCTTTTTCGTCGTTTTCATATTAAAGAGCATGGAATTACACCCTATTACATTAACGTTCAAATTAAGGTCGGGATTTTACCACACAAGCTTAAATCAACGCTCCGACGCCCCTGTATCTCACAATCTTTGAAATTGTGTGATAGAAAGCAGTTTCCGGAAATCAAATACACCTTAAAATGGAAGTAATTCCCCCAGGGGTCTATAAAAAGTTAGACCATAATAATTCTGTTTGTGCTCATAAATTTGGCTTTACTAACAACTAGGTATGTAATACTAATGCATAGAGCAAATATCATTCAGTACCGAAATAACACCTCCTATACATCAAATTAAAATAGGTGTATTCCATACTGTTAAAATTCTTAAGATAAGAGTTCTTAATAAGACCTTAATAGGACGGCATACAAGGATTCGAGATGAACGTTCGTTATGAATTATTACAACGTGTCAGAGGGAATTTAGTTCAAGGAAAAACGAAGCTACCCTTTGAGGTATTTAAAACCACGGTATGAAAGATAGTCCACAGTGGATTCGATAAGAGTAAGAATAGTATATATATATGCTATTATATACACAGTCATTGTACATGCAATTCACTGGCAGTATATCCCTGAGATATATCCTTTGTCATATAGTGTGTATTTAGGAACAAGATTGGGACACCAGTGGAATAATAACGGGTAAGTAGCTGGAGCATGGAGGTTGGGATTCGGGAAATTCTCCGGATTCCGTGTCATTTCGGTGAAAGGAGTCGGGTTAAGCGGAATTTGAATTTTGAAACTTGCGTTCCTTTAACCAATATCTTATATATATTTTTCAATATTACAAAATTAATTTAAATTTCCTCGTCAAAGAAAATACCAGCCAGCTTTTTATCTACTCTTTTTATAGAGAAAATAGAAAAATTAATTTCATTGACCATGGACCGGGAAATTGTCTCCAAAATGCTCCGTTAACCTTATCCCGTACACCGTAGTACATTTTCTTGGGTTAATAAAAATATCTTTAAACACAGATTTTAATCATATTTTCAATATTTATTGCTGTTTTTATTTTTAAACGAACATACAATGATACGATACTTTAAAAATTCCGTTAACCGAAAATTTAAAATAATTTCGTGCTCAAGAGCTGTCTTTAAAATTTCCAGCGTCGAAAATTTGCTGTAAGCTATCGATTTGTATTCAATTTAAATGCTTCCTATTGTCTTTGTTATGCTTAGGATTTAAAAGATTATAATAATACTCACAATGCAACATTTTTTCATGTTTAACTGCTATCATATCGTGACTGATGTCAAAAAATCAGAAAAAAAATTAGATTTTCAAAACTGAAAATAATTTTTTATAATGCTGCCTCAGGGTGGAGAAAATGAGGTGTGAAGTTAGAGAAAATGTGAAGTGGTGGTAGCGGGCGCTCCCCTCCTTTTCACCTCCTCGAGGTTTTCGCGAGAAGGAGCGAGAAAACTGGACTTGCTCACTTTTTCCTATAGTTAACGTCCACCTGCTTTAGGTGATTTCTCTCGCTCTGACGCAATACTAATTCGGGAGTCCTCCAATGCTCACTCCCATTATACTATTCGGTTTCTAACACGAAAACTCGCAAAAGCGGGATCTCGCAGGTGCAGTGAAAAGGAGGGGAGCGCCCCTTACCACCACTTCACATTTTCTCTAACTCCACACCTAATTTTCTCCACCCTGAGGCAGCATTATAAAAAATGATTTTTAGTTTTGAAAATCTAATTTTTTTTCTGATTTTTTGACACCAGTCACGATATGCTAGCAGTTAAACATGAAAAAAATGTTGCATTGTCAGTATTTAGTATGAAGTCCAGAAATTCCTAACTCATGTTCCAGCTATAGAGTTTTTACAGCGTCTATCTATCAAAGTACATGCAATGTTACAGTTACTATGAAATGTAGTTTACATTGTAAGTTATTGCTTTATATATATATATATACAAAACAAGATTATAAGAAATACACAGTATAATTTTGTGAGTGTCTGCCTCTTTGATGTCAATACCAATTAACAAATAACAAAACCCTCATTTTTTGCGGTTGTTCCATAACTGGAAACGGAGTTCAAATTTTCATGAAAGTCATTACAATTTTCGAATATTTAAATTTTTCTTGATTTTGTCATATAATATTTGAAGTAATAAGAAAAAACAGCTACTGTTAGCATTCCTGCATTCATGTACTTACGTTCAAGAGCAACAGATAATGTACCGATAGGAAGAGCTTACCATCACCGTTTGCCAGAAAAAATGTCAAGGTTTCGTTTTGCCCGGATTGTGTCTGGATGCTGAAGGCCGAACAGTTCCTCTCGTCCCGTTAAAACTTCCGTCTGAATATCGACTGCCTTTTCCTTTTCATCCAACGCAGCATAGACAAGGGCCAACAGCTCCTTCGTAAATAATAGAGAGCGAGGGGGGAGTTTGAAGGTGAGAAGTTGTTCCAAGCTGACCTTCGCCTTTTCATATTCCTTTTGTTCGTAGAGACACGAAGCTATTCTATATCTTGTTGCAAGTGTTAGTTCGTCCTCCTCTCCCAGTTCCTTCCTCTTCCAATCAAGAACTTCCTCGAAGGCACGCATCGCTTCTGTCAACTGACCCTTCTCCGTCCAACAGTTCGCTATGTCCTCTTTCAAGTCAATCACTTCGGCATAATTAATCTGCGGCGCTTTTAACCTCAACGCCAACAAGGTCTCGTATATTTCCAGCGCCTCGTCATACCTTTTCAGCAGAAATAGTACCCAGGCCATGTTACTACGACTGAACATCGTTGTCTCCTCTACTTCCCCCAGAATTGATATTTGCTCCCGTACAACCGTCTTGTACTTTTCAAATGACTCGGAATAATTTCCATTCAGAGCTATTGACCAAGCTAGTCGTTCATTTATTTTCAGTGTGTTGATGTTTTCTTCACCCAAAACCTCCCTTAAACTTATCCAACTTTCCATCGCAAACGTTTCCATATCTCTGTAAAGATAATGATTTTCCAGTTTGTTGACGATCTGGTAAGGAAATGAAGTTGAATTACTAACAATAGCAGGATGTTTTGAGGCGTGTTTCCACAGGCACAAAATGTGGGTCACTTCGGACTCTTTTAATGTCACCTTGGTATCTTGGATCATTTTGATGTATTTTTGTAGAAGCTCAAGTTCCAGATTTGCTTGTGAGCAAGTAACCCGTGTTACCTCTTGGATAAGACGATGAATTGAGATCTGTTTGTTCTCAATTTTGAGTAGCGAGAAAGTTTTAAGTAGTATTAAGGCATCGTCAATGTTCTTTCTCCTGTGGTAAATTCGGGAAATGAAGTCTACCGAAATATCATCCGCCTCAAAATATATAATCAAATGGAGTACTTGAATCGCTAAATCCCCGATTTCGCCTTGTCTATGTATCTGTGCAATTGAAACATTCCACGTGACCATTGTCGTCGATTGATATTTATGTTCGATCTGGCTTAATTTATGATCTAGTATCGTCTTCTTCTGCTTCTCATAATCATTCAAGAAGTTCTTGATTTTATAGGATTGGCCGAGAAGACCCGTTGCTTTCACGTGTTTGATAAATCCGATTGCTTGCTGTAGGGCCAAAGGGAAGTTTTGTATTAATTTACAGAGTTCTTGGACATCTTCATCCGATTCTTCTGTAAATGCGTTTTTAATTAGACTTTGAGCCTCAGAGTCTTGAAGAACGTCCAAGTTAACAACCTCGCCAGCGACACCCAGGGCAGTCACATTTCTTGATGTCACCAGAATAAAACAGCCTAGTTTTATGGCTTTCTTTGATACCAACTCAACTTCATTGTTCCCGATATCCACATTATCAATGATTAGGAGAAGTCGCTTTTTAGTTCGGGATGAGATATAGGAAATCACGTCTTTTATTATGTTTCTACTCGTTTTAAGGCTTGCAGCTTGAGGTGTTTGTAAGTGTAGTGCTTTGGCAAATTTGAAGATCGAATTAAGCAAGCTTTCTGCACTTTCGCCATTCAGCCACAGTCCGTTGACTTCCGTCCTTTTTGAATTAGCAAAATATTTGACTAATTCTGACTTTCCAACTCCTCCCATTCCGATTATTTTAACCAGAAGTTTATTTGGGTTGCAATAAAATGCATCCAATTCCTCTAGAATGGATACTCTTTAAACAAAACTGGAAGTGGCGATTGGAATTTTGAAATATGTTTCTATGAAATGGGATGAACAGGCGATTGGAAAGGCGGTTTTCAGATTATCTGCAATAATAAAAATCTTGAACAACCGGTTGGGAACCTAATATTATACTTAACAAAACGATGTAAAGATAGGCGTCTTACTCAGCGATACTTTTTAAATTTTTTAGATAGTATGTTGTGAGCCCAAAAAAAATAAAAACAAAATTACCTGCGGTAAAATTGTATCCAATTCCAATCAAAATGTTGTAAAGTAACTCAATTGTTGAATGAGTTCCTGTGTTAGAAATCCATCGATTAATTATTTCCGTAAATAATTCGTACGAAGTAATTGTACGGCTTGAAAATTGCTTTGCCATTTGCACAAAATCGGGATCTGTATGCAATCCCAAAGCATCTTTGAATAGCATCCAGTTTTCGATTAAGAAATGACTCTGAATCAGAATATTCACGATTTGAACAACTGTCTCTCCGTCCATTTTAAAAATCACAATTGTGAACTAGCAATGAGGCAAAAATATTCGGAGTTCAGTAAAATGAATGCCAGTATCAACTGCCTACCTGAAATACTTTCCACTTACAATTGCAACTGTTACAATGCATATTCTTATCTAGCTTTATCAACACTTGATTGCTATTATGTCAACTTATGGAAAGGGACAGGCAGGTGAATCTTGTATCTTGTTTGTTCTGTAAACTCATGTAACGGGTGTAACCAAGTGTTAAACCACAAATATGTGTTGTGTAATCGTCATGATCATATATCTGTTTTCAATTATTTTTCGGTGTCATTTAATATAATTCAAAGTTTCAACTTAACATACAATCAAAATTGTTTGTGCAAAATCTAATTCAGAAACCAGCGATCCTCTGAGTTCTGGCTGGAGTGATAATTCATTTATACATTTAGAATTAAGATCGACCCTGTTTAAATTAGCAAACAAATCATTTGAACCAGAAACTAATTAGGAAGATGACATTAATCATCTTCCCTATCAATCGTTAAGTCTACCTGTATTTTTAACATGGTTAGCCAATGTTGATAACAAATGCTGACATTGACAATGAATATTTTGTCATATTCTATGCATTGAAAATAAATATGACAATTTGGTTTGAAATTAGATAAATGTCGGTTGACACCAATATTTCAATTTATCAAAACCCCAAGTTACGCAGCCTTATATCGGTGGGAGTAGTCCGGGTATGCAATATGTATTCTCACGAGTTTACCATATATAGTTAACCAGACAGAGTATAATATGTACACACTACTTAAGCAAAAGTTTCGAAATATTAACACATTTTATATTAAATTTATGGATTTTGAGGGGGTTTGAATCTATTGCAAACATGAAATGTGGTCTATTTGACCCAATTTCGAAATTTGACTCTTTCCGTCCCGGTCTTCATTTTGATCCTTAGAAAGTGTCTATAAAATTTGGTGGCCCGAGGTCAAGCTATTCTCAAATTATCCTAACTGAAGAAGGACCTGACGAACGGACTCGGTATGCGCATAAAGTGTCTACACAGCTTAATAAATCATTAAACTGCATATATGCAATGTATCGTAGATATTTACACCATAAAAATTACAAAAAAATTTATTACACTAATTATTATTTATTATTCTAATTCTAATTATTATTCTAATTATTTTATGACACTGAGTTTTTTCAAACCCACATATTGCTGTTTTCATTGAAAAGATCGGTTTTAACATGACGCTCATGACTACGATTTACCTTGGCGATAAACTACTCTGGCCCCTTAAGGCCTTGGGTTAAGTATGAACAGACGGATGGACACCATCTCAGCGAAAACAAGAGTATTTACGATACTTAATAAATGATAGGTTCTCATTCTGGAAACTGATTTTTTTATGTTTTTTCTAATTTTACATTATCTTTCATATGTGATCCGACTAGCTACTCTGAATGATACATGGGTATGGCGATGAATGAATTTCAACAACTAATTAGCACACAAATCATAGTTAGTTAGTAGACTTTTACAAATCATATGCATACCATTACAAAAACCATATATGTCAGTACGGAACCAATGTCGTAGGATGTTGGACCGGTTATCGTAGGCCAGTCGTTTTATCGTTCCCAGCAGTAGTCCTGCTTGAATTCTAACCGGTAGCTGTTTGTTTTGCTTTGTTTTTACTAAAAGACCGGGCTACGCGACGAACAAGATCAAAATTATCAATTCCAACCATTTCTTTAAAGCGAGCACATATACACTTATTTAAATTGCTATTATGATAAAGCAGTTATGACGGTGCGGTAACACTAAGCACATAATGACCCTATAAACTGCCTCTGTTTAGTGTACATGTCAGATATATGAAAAATGTGTTCAGTGATATTTATTTGAAATGCCGATTTTTTTGCCAAAATTTTAAACCACATTGCCGATCCAAAAAATATTTACATATTTACGACTGTAATAATATATCAACGGACCATCTGAATCATTTGATTTACTATTTCTATCTATTTAAGTTATTTGAGCAAAGTCGCTAAACCGATAGATACACGACTGTAATAGCAAATATTATAATATATAATATACACGAGATTCTCTTATTTCTGAAAGGGTTGCTTGAAGACATTAAAAAAAAATTCTCGACAAAGAGACACAGTACGCCAGGTGAATTTATAAATCATTGATCTAACAATCCACTTGCAAAAACCAATATAACCATCAAACATTTTAAATCGATAATCCCATGCCAATTCGAAAACAAACGCGCCAGAACAAATTGATACCGCCATTATAAATATTATAAAAACCGTTTGTATATTCCCTTTTAGACGTATTGCTTCTACCCCAGATTTAATATGATCCTGAATTTGTACAAACGTGTAATTGTTCCTATCTACATAAGACTTGTGATCGAAATAACCTTTTAAATGTCCATATAACCCCCCTGATATTAAATATTTCAAAAATCTTGGAACGGGAGACCCAAGTGACGACATAAAGATCCACACTTCAAGTCGGCTTAACATCTCATCTTTCCCCGTCGTAAATGTGAGCCAATGGTAATTTTTTGACAAGTAATTGTATTCTTGCTTCACTCTTTCAGAATAATCCACAAAAGCAGTCCGACCACATTTGACAATCTCTTCTTCAATCGCAGAACCAATCGCCAAATACGGTTTCGATATCAAGCCTCGCGGTGGATATACGTGTTCAGGCTCTGCCAAGTTGCAAGCTGTAGCTTCAGCACCCTTAAACCTATAAAATGAATCGCTAGTGAAGCTGCTCATTATGTTACTAATTGACAAAAGTGCCTGATGAAAAGTGTAGTACACACTGCTATTTCTATCCGATGCCTTTATATCGTCATTAATTGTTGAATCCTTGGTCGAAAACAGTTTAAAGTCTATCAAAGGATCGAATTCCATATTCGCTTTATCGTATATATCAATCGTACATTCACGTTTGTTGCACTCAATAGCGTATCGAATTAACGTCAGGTCCTCAAAAAAGACAATACTGTTCGATGAGATCGGCGAGGTCTGATGTGTAATTGCAATCCCTATGAACGCATTTGTAAAAATGACAGTGGCCAGAAACCAAAGCCCTAAAACGAGTTTCATTCCAGTCAAGTTCCAAACTTGATCCGGAATCGGGTATGCGTCGTCAATCAATGTCGACAGCATGAACAAAATCGGCGAGAACTTTGTCTTGATTTTTTGGTTCCATATGTAAATTTGCATCAAAGATGCAATTATCAGGACAGTCCCACAAAGCAAAAGCCACAACTCCATCTCAAATGGCAAGACGTAAAAATAAAATCTTAGGGTTGACTCGGAAAAACAAGTGAGAAATTTGAAACCTTCAATTTTTGTTGTTACAACTTCAATGCCGGCCTCCTCCATTACCAAACCATCCAGCGCTCCAAACAGAACATTCGGTTGAAATTTTTTAACCTCCATATTGCAGTAAGCTCCTCTGCCAAGTATGTTTCGAACTTCAAAGTCACAATGAGCTAAGGATGCATTCGCTTCCGAAACGATCAAACTGAGAATATAGAGATCAAACTGGACGCCAGAGTCGTGTGGAAGGCGAAATGGGTTCAACTGACTGTGCTCTTGCGAAGACCTGAGCTGAACACCTTTTTCAAGACCGTAGGCCGTAGAGTAAAAGAAAGTTTTCAATGATAAGTTTGAAAAACATAATTTGAACTCTTGGAACTCGAATTGGCCGTTCGTCAGACAATTTGTGTTCAAGGTCCCTACGTTCTTAGTGTCCACAACATGAAAAACAGAATTTTTGGATTCTGATTCTGGGGCGAGGAATTTGATTGCAAAGTAACGGTGATACATCCAATCCCCAATTACTGACCAAATTCCATTCCACTGCTTCTTCGTACTGGTTGAGAAATAGATAAAGTAAATCTCACTTGGGTGTCGTAGTAGAGGATTGAAATGGGAAGGGTCAGATCCTATTATCTCCGTCATTGCTGGGGAAAACCGATACCAAGTAGGATCTGCGAGGATGCAGTTTGCTGATTCGAATAGTGCAGCATTCAAGGCTGGAAAGCGATAGGTTTTGTCAAAATTCGTAAGTGAATTTTGCTTGAAATAAACCACGGTCAAAACGCATTTAATCCCACGGGTGCGGAGGACGTTAAGTTGTACAGATTCTGGAACGTGTTGACGGGAGCAAGGAAATACATTGAAAAACGCATTTTCAGAAGCAGCAACGCATTCTTTTGGAAACCGCCGGATTGTTATTGTTGTCACGTCCACCGGGCCTAGGTCTAGATCGTCGTGAGCAATATGAACATGACAATTTCGAGTGGCCTTCACGAGTTCTGTTATTTCCAAATCAAAGGTTTGAAATTGTTTTGTGATTAAGGCAAATATTTGAAATTTCAAAAGCAATGCGCCAAGCTTATTGAATTTCAACATTATGTATCACTCTACGTCTTTTAGTTTTGCGTAATTAAATTTTAACAGTCACAGTAAGTTCAAACCATGATTTATTGTAAGCTTAAGACATCAAGTTGTAAGCCTGATGTTATAAATTTTATTTTGAAATTGATAGTACTACATACAAGACCTACAATACACTGCCTAACTGACTTCTATTGAAAACATGACAGTAGCTTAAGGTGTTTATTATTTGTAATAATTTATTACGCTCCGTAATTTCATAGTAAGAAGCATAACTAATTCTTGTTTTGGTTGTATAATCACTAACAATCAGTCTAAAGCATGCCGATTTTTGTGATATATTTACGCAAGAGGAAAAGGAGGTTCTACTTCGGAACAAAACTTAAAACGCAATTAACGTGAAAACTCATAGCTCCAGTTTGTGGTCTCACTGACCAAATGAAAACGATTAAGTAGACCAGACCAGAACTCAAAGAATAGAAACCAATTTGTAAATCATGCGATCTCAACACACTTGTTTACTAAGTCAAACTTAATGAGTTCCGGGTACATTTGTGAATTGGGAGGCTAACCAAGGGCGGCCAATGAGGTTCAAAAACAATGACTAACAAGGGAACCTACTGATATGTTTTCCTCCTATTTTGATACAACCTGTTCGGTAACTCATTTAATTTCATTAAATTTTATCGTAGAAACCTATTGCGGAAAATCAGCATTTTCAAAGTTAAAAAGGAATCAAAATTAGAAAATGCCGTTTCTAATGCATGCTTGAAGTAGGGAAAGAACTTATATTTCTCGCTTTTCCACAATTATATGTTTTTCCTACTTTTTTACTCGCACTACCCCCCCTCTAATTTTGTCTTCGATTATGTTTAAATTTACATTTAAACTCATAGCTATGTTGATTACTAGTTCACAAATAGAAAATCGAGAATATCTGTTAGCGAGCTGCTAATGTGTATTCAAGAGATAATAAATACTAAAATAAATACTGTCCCCATTCTTAGGGAAAAGCCATGCACCGCATTGAGTAACACCTGACCGTACCTTGACAACGTTGTACTACACGCTGTTCCACACACATCTGTTCATGGGTCATAATTCGTCTTCTGTAGAAAAACTTACAAACTTCTCCAAACATTAAACTGTTTGGAGAGTTCTGGTGAGAATGGACAGATAGACAGTCAGATAATACAAAGTAAAAACATTAAATGCTGCAACCCTTATTAATGCAGAGTAAGAGAAGTACCGCAATTCTGCGGATGACTGAAATATCCAGCCCCAATTTAATGTCCTTGTGAATTGTGATAAATAAAAATTTTGTTTAAAAATGTTTACTGTCCTCGCGGGAGCAGCGAGGTCATTTCGTAACGGAATTTTTTAGCTTGAATTAGTTTAGGGCCAGGTGATGTGACCAACAATTTTAAGTTGGCAACCAACCGTAAGCGAGTGATAAATTCGAAAACAATTTCAAAACCTGTTTGGAAAATAGAGCGCAGTCTGATCGTTTACAACGTGGTTTTTTCGCCACTATCACTTTGTACATTCAAATTCCCCTATTTATTGTATTTTAAAGTTTTATGGACGCAGAAAACATGGAACCCAATTACTGTAAAAGCTGATTGAGTATGAAACCGTTTTTCTATTGATATACATATATAAGGCCCATTTCACGATTGCTTGAAGCAAAACAGTAATCAAATAAACCATATCAATGGATATAGGAAAGTATCGGAGATGAATAAAAAAAACATTATCTAGAAATGTGACATCAAGGACGACAGTATGCGGTGATCTGCGCCCTTGCGATGTTGATAATATTCGATTGAAATCTGAATTTGAGATTTATGGTCATTATGGATTACCAGGGCGCGCCCCGGGGCGCAATTTGGGGCGAATTGAGATTCTAACGCTACATTGTAGCCAAGTACTGGGGAAGCTTATATACGTATACGAGATCACCCCTACTCACCCCGGGGCGCGCCCCGGGGCTCAATTTGGGGCGAATTGAGATTCTAACGCTACATTGTAGCCAAGTACTGGGGAAGCTAATATACGTATACGAGATCACCCCTACTAACCCCGGGGCGCGCCCCGTGGCGCAATTTGGGGCGAATTGAGATTCCAACGCTATATTGTAGCCAAGTACTAGGGAAGCTTATATACGTATACGACATCACCCCTACTCACCCCAGGGCGCGCCCCGGGGCGCAATTTGGGGAGAATTGAGATTCCAACGCTATATTGTAGCCAAGTACTAGGGAAGCTTATATACGTATACGAGATCACCCCTACTCACCCCGGGGTGTGGCCCGTGGCGCAATTTGGGGCGAATTGAGATTCCAACGCTACATTGTAGCCAAGTACTTGGGAAGCTTATATACGTGTACGAGATCACCCCTACTCACCCCAGGGCGCGCCCCGGGGCGCAATTTGGGGCGAATTGAGATTCCAACGCTATATTGTAGCCAAGTACAGTGGAAGCTTGTACACGTATACGGGATCACCCCACTCACCCCAGGGCACAATTGGGGGCGAATTGAGATGTCAACGCTTTATGGTACAACTGACGTATAGTTAACGTGTACAAAGTTAATAAGTTAACGTGTACAAAGTTAACAAGTTAACGTGTACAAAGTTAACAAGTTAACGTGTACAAAGTTAACAAGTTAACGTGTACAAAGTTAACAAGTTAACGTGTACAAGTTAATGTTTGCAAAGTTAACAAGTTAACGTGTACAAGTTAATGTTTGCAAAGTTAACAAGTTAACGTGTACAAGTTAATGTTTGCAAAGTTAACAAGTTAACGTGTACAAGTTAATGTTTGCAAAGTTAACAAGTTAACGTGTACAAGTTAATGTTTGCAAAGTTAACAAGTTAACGTGTACAAGTTAATGTTTGCAAAGTTAACAAGTTAACGTGTACAAGTTAATGTTTGCAAAGTTAACAAGTTAACGTGTACAAAGTTAGCAAGTTAACGTGTGCAACGTAAAGTTAAAGTTTGAGTAAATGTTTCATATTTCGGATAGGTTTCACCTCTTGCGTATGTGCGTTTGCAACGGTTTATTTAACATTGAGTTAGACGGGCTAACTCCAGGGGGTATGGTGGATTTCGCCCATCTTCGAGCTTAACCTGTATTACAATCCATAGTACCAAGATCCGAAAAAAATTGAAAATGTTGAAGCGTTCAAAAGTTAGCGCCAACAATGAAAGTCGGACGGACGACCACCAAACGTTCGCATAAAGTATCTCCGATACTTAATAAGTGCTTACTGGCGGAATTTAAATAATAAATAAGGTCATAAGACGTAAGACAAATGCATATTGTGCGTATCACCCAATCTTTCCATTACCTTGATTGATGGGTCCATGCCACTATTTCCGGGTTTTTAAACCACTTCAATAATTATTTATAAGAACAATTCGTCCAACCTAATCCTAACCTCCTATGCACCTTCTGGTAATGCTGAACAAATTAAAAAATCAGTACAGTTTGAAAAATAAATTATGAAAGGAATAATATTAAGTTGCCACAAGAAAATATTAATTGTCCCACATAAAAATATTTTTCAAACATAATTCAGAATGCCACAAAATTTGTTTAATCACCCACATAAATTAATGAAAATTATTTTAAAAGTTCAGCAGTTTTAAACGTTAAAAAATTTTGTTTAAACGAAACTTAATAGCAAGACTAGATATCAGAGGAAGCTGACATGATATAAATACAGAAGGCTAAAGATTTTAGTCTTAAAGAATGTAACTTCAAACTTCATATACATTCAAAGAGACATGGAGCATATTAAGATAGAGCTTTTTTACATGATTAACCTAATTTTCATTTTAGGATAAGATTTTTATTAGTTTTTGTTTTGTTTTATGATTTTGTAAGATGAAAGTGGTAAATGCACCAAATATTGTGGGTTCATTAATTATTTGCAAAAATATTAAATTAAAACCCATGGATTTTAATTTTGGCCTGACATAAGTATTATTCCTTTTATTAACATGACTTTTTCTCCCTTGACCTTCTACAGCCCAACTTAAAATCGCCCCGAACCGGTTCCCCTGGACTTATTGACATAAAAGTTGCTTCAAAATCATTAGGAATATATTTTCCAACTTTGAGAGAGAGAACCCAGTCGTGTTTGGAAAATTCAAGAGGTCGACTGATGTCAATGACCGCGCAGCGTCTGCCTGTCCGGATTCCCGTCGTAACAGGATGTCAAGAGTCCCTCCGATATCATTTGCTTCGCATATAACCCCATCACAGCTAGCAGCTCCCAGTTCCAGAACCGTTGAAGTCTCTACTTTTTTAAGAATTTTACGATGGTCGATTGTAAAGAGGGGTCAAACATATGACCTCTTGTTGCCCCCAATCCTTTCCAAAATCCTTGGGAAGCGACTGAGAATTTTTTGTGGGGATCATGTGATTTTTTTTATTCAAAAGAACTGTAGCCGGAGAATTGTTTGTTTACTGTCGTTTCTGTTTTTTGGTTCAGATCCATTTGTTACGAAAATGTAAACGATCCACTGGACTTAAAGAAGGTCGGATATAAATAATAAAACCCAAAACCTTAAACTATGGTTTTTTGCTATATGATTTTAAGGGTTTCTGTCACGGAGAAAAGTAGAGGTTAGAACAGTACTCCCAATCTGCGTGGTGGTGAATATGGGAAAAATCACAACTGTTTGGCTCCTCCTACAACATAGCTTTTGACAACAACGAGAAATACGCCACGGCGTCTTCATATTATCCCAAGGGAACTTCTATAGCTGTACAACCCAGACAGGTCTCGTATCCAATGTTAAATTCTCCATAAGAAGAAGAGACCCTAACTTTTAGAGGGTCTTACATCAATTTGGTATGAAATCCTCCTAAATGCTAAAAGGACCTCGCATACACCACACCCACTAATATAAAAAAAATAAAAAATCGGTGTTTCGAAACCGCGCAACTTCCAGTATGGTTCAGCGCACAGCCAGGAGTACTAAAAAATAGTATATAGCGCATTTCTGCATTCGCGCGCGGTGCGCGGCTGTATGAAATATAGAGTTTCGAAACCGGAAAACTTCCTATATAGTAGTATATAGGCCGCAGAGTATCACTAGTATGCGTCAATGCGCTAAATACAGTATGGCTCGTGGCTATCGCGAAGCGCGCGCGGAATGGCAAAAACTTAAATTGCTATTTCGAACCCGGATAACTTCCTATATAGTAATACTAGGGTCGCGGAGAAGATTTAGTACTACGATATATGCTATATATAGTATAGCGCGCGGCTTGCAAGCTAGCGCGCAACCTATTAGAAAAACTTTAAAATTGCCATTTTGAATCCGGATAACATCCTATATAGTAATACTAGGGTCGCAGAGAAGATTTTGTATTACAATATATGCTGTATATAGTATAGCGCGCGCCCTGCAAACTAGCGCGCAACCTATTAGAAAAACTTTAAAATTGCAATTTTGAACCCGGATAACTTCCTATATTGTAGTACTAGGGTCGCAGAGAAGATTTGGGATTTCAAAATATGCTGTATATAGTATAGTGCGCCCCTTGCAATCTAGCGCGCAAGCTATTAGAAAAAACTATTGCTGTTTTGAACCTGTACAACTTAAACAGTTATATTACATGGGCCGCAAAGTATTGTTAGTATAGACATTCTCGTTGTATACTGTATACAATGAATCGCGCCGTACTCAGATCTAAAATTAAAAACTTCTCTGTACAACTTATTATAGCCCGACTCCAAGTAATATTAATAGTTTATTATTTTAAAGTAACATACTATTTAGACTTTATTTAAAATCCAGCAAGGTATCCAATTTCTTTCTAACCTTGCTTTATAAATCCATGTATCAAGAAAATCACATGGTTCACCCAACATGGTCTATAGATGCAACCTATTCACTATTGTTCACAATTGGCCATATTTGCTTTTGTAATATCATATTCTAACTGTATGCCAAATTTGAGCGTTCTATGTTAGTTTTCAGAAAACCCGCATGGGTCACCGATTAGGGTCTATAGAAGCAATTTTATGTCTACAATTTGTCATATTTGCTTTTGCAATATCATATTCTAACTGTATATCAAATTTGAGCGCTCTAGGTTAGTTTTCAGAAAACCCGCATATGGGTCGCTCACTAGGGTCGATTTTGGCCACAATTTTGTAAATCAAATGTTAGATTTGAAGTTTTACAACCTCGATCAACTACTATGCAAAATATGGTGCTTCCAAATCTATGTTCAGAAAACCCGATAGGGTTCGCAGACCCCCCACGGGTCAACGTATGGACCGATTTTGCCCATCTTCGAACTTGATTCCTAAGTTTACCCGAACCCCCTCTGAACCAAATTTCAAGTAAATCGACAATTTTTTCCATCATCATGATTTATGTGATCATTTTTTCCATTATCATTATTTAGTGACCATGTTTTCCAGACTATTATTTCCGTGACCATATTATTGTTCAGACCATTTTTTCCTGATCATTTTTTCACAAACTCGTTCTATGCAGTTACTTGAACTGGGGAATTTAGTAAGGGTGACAAGTTTTTTAGGAGTGTTTTTTTCTGCAAAATGTACACAAAGTGGAAGGCTCTGATTCATTCTTGATTTTGATTGTTTAAAGTATTTTATACAAATACTTGACCTGGGGGATTTATTTAGGGTTTTTTTCTGGAGGATAATATTACTTTGTAATAGTGCTGAGTATGAAGTTTGAAAAGAAACGGTTTTAATTCTTTCTCAAATTTATTAAAACTGAGAGGTTTATTTAGGGTGAGGAATTAATTCAGGGTACTATTTTTTATATACTTGGAAACGGTAGTTATTCAGCTACAAATATAATAAACCGTTAAGAACGGACGTACGGAAGGGATGAAACCGTACCGGACAAGAATTTAAGAAGTAAATATTTTAAAAATGGAACAAGTTAGGGGTGTTCCCGAACACTTAAGAGTAATTTAGCATCGAAATCTCAAGTTGCCCCATTTGGCGTGGGCACACCCCCCGGCGTGAGTGGGGGTGGTCCCGTGTCGGTTAGGAGTGTTCCCGAACACTTAAGAGTCGTTTAGCATGGAAATCTCAAGTTGCCCCATTTGGCGTGGGCACACCCCCCGGCGTGAGTGGGGGTGGTCCCGTGTCGGATAGGAGTGTTCCCTAATACTTAAGAGTCGTTTAGCATGGAAATCTCAAGTTGCCCCATTTGGCGTGGGCACATCCCCCGGCGTGAGTGGGGGTGGTCCCGTGTCGGTTAGGAGTGGTCCCTAAGACTTAAGAGTCGTTTAGCATGGAAATCTCAAGTTGCCCCATATGGCGTAGGCATACCCCCCGGTATGAGTGGGGGTGGTCCCGTGTCGGTTAGGAGTGTTCCCTAAGACTTAAGAGTCGTACCCCTAGTGCGCGGTGTGAGTGGGGGCGGTCCCGTATGTGTATGAGTATAGGATATATGAAGACCTCAGCCGAATAACCCCCCATCTCGGAAGACGATTTTTGAATTATTTTAAAATTAAACGTTGCCATGACAACTTACCAAAATGTATTTAAATGTATAAAAATCACACATTAAATTCTCTTGGCAACGCCACTTTCAAACCCCCTAGCGTATTAACGCTTTCAGGTAGCAAAAAATTAATAGAAGAGGTTTTTAATCAAACTTATTCTCTACATTTTGAACCTATTTGCATAATATTCGGTCAAGCGAATCAAAAGATATTTCGATGACAACTTCTAATTTTAAAGAAATGATTTTAATCAATGAACCTCAATTAAAATGTCTTTGCTAAAATCGCTCTATCTCTTTATCTATTCTGCCTAAAAACATGCAATTAGGCTCAAAATTTAGAAAATTAGTTGGGCTAAAGTTCAAGCTGGTTGTTTCTTTAAACGGAGAATGGATGGTCGTGAATGGTTAATTTTAAATTGACATTTTCATTCGTTGCTAAGGAATTTAAGGGTGATATTTTAAAGCATTTTGGCGAGTTGTCATGGCAACTTGAAATTTTAACTAATTTAAAAATAATTCAAAATTTCTCTTCCGAGATGGGGGGTTATTCGGCTGAGGTCTTCATATATATGAATTAGATAGGTAGAAGATGGATGTGGTAGATATATAGATGATGTATGGACTATAGAGGGGATAATTGTTGTATGTACAGTCAAAAAAGTTCCCTTGTTACGATTGTAGGAAGGAAGAAAGGGAGGAAAGATTTAGCAGCGGGAATTGTAATGTAGATTCTCAAAAACATGTAAAACTTAATTTAATTTTTAAAGGTCAAAATTGCATAAACCATACATTCAATTGGAAATCTTGCGTTGCTTACAGATGCTAATTTATCACTGAATGAGTGAGCAACGCCACTTTTTTGTTTTTATTCATGGTTAATGCGATTTTGATTTTTAACGATGAAAGGTTTTCGCTAGTTATTCTAAATGCAAATTCTCAAACTGGTGGTTGTGCCCCGTATCAATAGAGAGAATTACATGGCGCGATATTCCATCTTAAACCATTTTAACTACGAAAATATTTGTGTTGCCAATACCAGTACAATCAATCCCAAGCCCATCCTTCTTCCAGAATCCGGCAACCATAAAATGATACTGACCATGTTTTAAATATCTATCCTTTTTATAGAGAAAATAGAAAAATTAGTTAATTGACTACAGACCGGGAAATTGTTCCAAATATCCTCAGTTAACCTTATCTCCGTAAGTTTCCTAGATTAATTTAATCATATTTTCAGTATTTATTTTATATTTATTTATTTATTTAAAGTTCTATAGGCTATTGATTTCTAATCCTACTGTTTCTTAATGATTATCTTTGTTATATTCACTATTTACAACGTTCATTGTTATATTTGTTTGTTAATAAAACTGCTAATTTGTAAGTGATGGGTACATACGTTTTTGACTCGGTTGACTCATCAAAAAACGACGACAGCCAAAAATTAATAAATAATTTTTGAAGGGGCCTGGTGCTTTTGAAATTTCGAAATTCAGTGACCTGTGACCTGGGCTAACGTGACCTATTGAATTTTTTTTCGTAAATTGGTAATGTGAGACACCAATTTACACCGTCGCCATGCGAGAAATACTTTGGCTATGTTGAAATTTCAAAATTTTGACCCCTTGACCTTAAAACGGTCAAAGCAGTCGAAATTTCGAAATTATCGTGTGACATATCTATTCACATCTTCTTTCACTGATAAAGCTTTCGGTTACTTTGAAATTTTGATCCCATGACCTTTAAAGCTGTTTAAATCGTCGAAATCTCCAACAGAAATTCATTCGGAAGGTTTTAAACAAATAAATGTAAGGAGGTGGGCTTTGAAACTTGACAAATCATAGAAACTGTGATATTTAAGGGGCCAGAGTAGTTTAGAGGCAGGCAAGTTTTGATAAAAATATTGCATTCCTAGCAACCAAATTGATAAAGATAAAAGATGAAAAAGGTACAAGAATCCTATAGTAACATGTCTTGTTGGCATAGTAACCATCCATAAAACTGATCATTTGAAGCCCTTGGCAACTTACTCTTGTTTTTAATTTTCCAGCAAGCCCCCCGACCGATAGGGTCATTATAGAGACTCGATTTTTTTTCTAATGTGTAGACAATTTCATTGCTGAGGTGCATTGATGGGTCAAAAGTGTGATAAGTAGTAAGGATTCCATGCTAAAAATTAAAAACCAAAACCACACACCGTTGTTTTTGACTAAAACGCGATTTACTATAGGATAGCTTCAAAAAAATGTAATTTTGACCCATCAATGCACCTCCGCAATGAAATTGTCTACACATTAGAAAAAAAATCGAGTCTCTATAATGACCCTATCGGTCGGGGGGCTTGCTGGAAGCTTAAAAACATGATTTTGTAATAATTAAATTGTAGCCGCCTTAAACCCCATAGGGTCAGTTAAATGATTTCTTAATTTGATGATTGAAAATATCTTTCTAAGGTATTTTGTCAATTTCTTTTAGATGCATTGGTTCATGAGATAAAGGGACCCAAAGTACCCACCATGACACCCATTTTCCCATAGCGATAACTACTCTGGCCCCTTAAGGTGAAGCATGGTTCACAGTTTCTAGGATTTTTCAAGGCCCTAAATCCTTAGCGACAAAGATTAATTTACATGAATAATGAATCATGAATCATGAATCATGTCGCTAAGGATTTAGGGCCTTGTGATTTTTGAAGGGTTTATTAATTTTCCCCCGCCTCGGTCACCGGGTTTTTAAAACCGGGCTGACATCTAGTATTTGTATAAGTCCGGAAATTCCTAACTGATGTTACAGCTATACAGTTTATACTGCGGCTACAACAACAACAACTGTTACAGTTAGTATGTTAAAAGCTTATAAGGATTACACAATAAATTTCGTAAATATCTGCCTGTTAGATGTGTATACCAATTTAAACTCGCAAATAACAAATTTACGCGCAATTACAATGCAGGTTAACAAACTACCACTGGTCATCAAGAAGTCATTATAATTTTCGAATGTTTAAAGCATTACCAAAAAACACCTACTGTTGGTATACCATCATCTTCTTGTACTTACGTTCAAAAGCAACAGATGATGTAGGAAGAGCTTAAGATCACCGTTTGCCAAAAAAAGGTCAAGTTTTCGCTTTGCCCGGATTGATTCTGAATCGTGATGGCTGAGCAGTTCCTCTCGTCCCTTTAAAACTTCCATTTGAATATCGATTGCTTTTTGCTTTTCATCAAAAGCGGCATAGACATAGGCCAACAGCTTTTTTGCATTTATTAAGTATCGGAGATACTTTATGTTTTCGTTGATTGTGTCTGTCCGTCTGTCCGTCCGTCCGTCCGTCCGTCCGTCCGTCATCGCGATAACTCGAGAACGGTTGAAGTTTTTCAAATTTTACTTTCGGATATCAACATAGGACATCCAAGCGGAGGTCAAGTTCGTTTGGAGGCCTTGCAGGTCAAAGGTCAGGGGGGAAAGGTCAAAGGTCAACATTTTTTCAAATAGCAACCCCCCATGTGTGATACATCGATGGAAAGCTATTGTCAAGGGCTATTCAATAGTGTATATGATTTAGGGGTGAGGTCACTTCCTGACGGGTGGGGAGGGGTCAAAGAGGTCAAAATACAAACATATATGTGTGATACGTTATTCGAAAGCTATGATCAAGGGCTTCCGAATGACGCATGTAATTTTACTCTATGACTGGGGCAATTTGAGATTTTCGATTTTTGTGTGTTTAGGGTTAGGGAACGACAGTAAACACATGGGACCACCCCCACGGTCGCCAAAGGGTGTGACCGCGCAAGTATTTTCTGTTTTCTGATTCAAAAGTATTTTCTATTTTCTGGTTCGAAAAGTTTCTAATTGCTGTTTCCAAAATATATTATATAACATGTATAATATATTTATATAAATATGTGTATTATATAATATGATTTGCTAATTCGATGATTGCTCTCCGATACTTTGCTATATGCATTTGAATGGTTTATTAGATAAATAGGAGGGCGGTTGCAGGTGAGAAGTTGTTCCAAGCTGACTTTGGTATTTTCATATTTCTCTTGCTTGTAGAGACAGTGAGCGATGTTAAATCTTAAGCGTTTGTTCGCCCTCTTCTCCGTATTCCTCCTCCATCAAGAACTTCCTCGTAGGCTCGCATCGCTTCTCCCAACTGACCTTTGCGCCGCCACAAGATCTCTATGTTCTCTTTTAAGTTCATCACTTTTGTATAATTAATCTGCGGTGCTTTCAACCTCAACGCCAAAGAGATCTTGTACATTTCCAGCTCCTCGTCACACTTGTTCAAATGACAGAGTACCCAAGCCATGTTAAAATAACGGACCATCGTTGACTGGTCCTCTTCCCCCAGAATTGATATTTTCTCCCGAACAACCGTCCTGTACCTTTCCAATGACTCGGATATTTTCCATTCGACGTCATTGATTGTGCTAGTCGTTCATTCATTGTCAGTGTGTGGATGTTTTCTGCACCCAGAATTTCCTTCAACAGTATCCAACTTTCCCTGGAGAACTTTTCAATATCTCTGTAAAGATAATGATCATCTAGTTTGTCGACGATCTTTTAATGAAATGATGTTAGTTTACTAACAATAGCTGGATGTTTTGATGCGTGCTCCCACATGCATAAAATGTGGGTCATGTCAAACTCTTTTAATGTGACCTTAGTAACTTGGATCATTTGCATGTATTTTTGTAGAAGTGCAACTGTCAGATTTGCTTCGGACCAATCAACCCGTGTTGCTTCTTGAATTAGACGATGAATTGAGATCTGTTTGTTCTGAATTTTTAGTAGCGAGAAAGTTTTAAAGAGTATTAGGGCGTCAGCAATGTTTTTATCCTGTGGTTTATTCGGGAAATGAAGTCTACTGAAATGACATCAGCTTTAAAATACATTATAAAATGGAGTATTCGAATCGGCAAATCCCAGATGTTGCCTTGCCTCTGTATCTGTGCAATGGAGACATTCCGCGTGATCATTGTATGTGATTGATACTTTTGTTCAATCTTGCTTAATTTATGATCTAGCATCGTCTTTGCAGTCGCATTTCTTGATGTCATCAGAATAAAACAATCCAGTTTTATGGCTCTTTTTGGTCCAATCGACTCCATTGTTACCGACGTCCATATTATTAATGATTAGAAGTAGGCGCTTTTTAGTTTTTGACAAGATACAGGAAATCACGTCTTTTATCAAATTTTTACTGCTTAGGAGGCTGTAAAGTTTCTTGCGGTTGAAATAAAATGTATTCGATTCCTCCATACTCTTCAATACCAGTCACCGTTCCTACGACATCTGTTCCTAGGACATCCGTTCCTGGACATTCGTTCCTCAGCGACATTCGTTCCTAACTCGCCTTGATAAAAATCAATGGATATTACGTCGTAGTATTAAGAGGAAGAGAAAATAAACACTTCATATTCATTTGAAAGGGGTTAGGTATAATATGCCCCCTCTAAATCTGAATTTGCCCCATATTTGGGATGAACTTGGCCCCACTTAACTTGCCCCTATCAGGCTAAACCTGCCCCCACCATAAGATGAATATGCCAAAAGTTTTAAAATTTCAAAATTATTTTATTTTTAAATAGTACCCAAAGGGTTCATTTTATCATATCTTGCGATAATAAAGTTTTAAATCGAAAAAAGTCAATTTTGAAAATTTCGAAAAAATATTTTGAAATTTCAGAGTTTTTTGTTTTCAGTTTTTGTTTTAGCTAAAACTTTTTAGCTAGTCTTTTGTCAATATAAATCACATAATAAAAAATAAGCAAAATCTGCGACCCACCATGATGACGTAGTCGAAAAAAATTAAATTTACTTAGATACATGACTGTAATATCAAATTATATAATATATAATATACACGAGACTCTTAATTCTGAATTGGCTGCTTGAAGACATTAAAAAATATTCTCGACAATGAGACATAGTTTGCCCGGTGAATGTTATAAATCATTGATCTAACAAACCACTTGCAAAAACAAATGCAACCATCATACATTTTAAACCGAGAATCCCATGCCAATTCAACAACAAGCGCACCCAAACAAATTGATATCGCCATTAAAAATATTATAAAAACCGTTTGTATATTCCCTTCCAGTCGTATAGCTTCTACCCCAGATTTAAAATGATTTTGAATTTGAAATGACGTGTAATTGCTTCTATTCACATAATCCTTGTGGTCGAAATAACCTTTTAAATGTCCGTATAACCCCCCGGATATTAAATATTTCAAAAATCTCGGAACAGGAGACCCAAGTGACGCCATAAAGATCCAAACTTCAAGTCGGCGTAACAGCTCATCTTTCCCTGTCGTAAATGAGAGCCAGTCGTAATTTTTTGACAAGTAATTGTATTCTTGCTTCACTCTTTCAGAATAATCCACATAAGCAGTCCGACCACATTTGACAATCTCTTCTTCAATCGCAGAACCAATATCCAAATACGGTTCCGATATCAAGCCTCGCGGAGGATATACGTGTTCAGGATCTGCCAAATTGCAAGCTGTAACTTCAGCACCCTTAAACCTATAATATGAATCGCTACTGAATCCATACCTTACGCTATCCATTGAAGTTAGTGCCTGATGAAAAGTATAGTACGCGCTGCATTTTCTGTCCAACTGCTTTATAGTGTCATCAATTGTTGAATCCTTGGTCGAAAACAGTTTAAAGTCTATCAAGGGATCAAATTCCTTGTTTACTCCCTTGTTTAAATGAAGCATACACTTACCGTTGTTACACTCAATAGCGTATCGAATTAGAGTCAGGTCCTCAAAATATACAACACTGCTCGACGAGATTGGCAAGGTCAGATGTGTAATTGCAATCCCTATATACGCATTTGTAAAAATTACAGAGGCTAGAAACCAAAGCCCTAAAACGAGTTTCATTCCCGTCAAGTTCCAAACTTGAACCGGAATCGGGTATGCGTCGTCAATCAACGTTGACAGCATGAACAAAATTGGCGAGAACTTTGTTTTGATATTTTGATTCCATATGTAAATTTGCATCAAAGATGCAAGGACCAGTACAGTCCCACAAAGCAAAAGCCACAACTCCATCTCAAATGGCAAGACGTAAAAATGAAACCTTAGGGTTAACTCGAAAAAACAAGTGAGAAATTTGAAAGCTTCCATCTTCGTTGGTACGACTTCAATGCCGGCTTCTTCCATTATCAAACCATCCAGTGCCCCAAACAGAACAATGGTTTGAAATGTTTGAACCTCTATTTTGCAGGAAGTTCCTTTGGCAAATTTATGACGAACTTCAAAGTTACAATGGGCTAAGGATGCATTTGCTTTCGAAACGATCAAACTGAGAATGTAAACATCGAAATCGACGCCAGCGTCGTTTGCAAGGCGAAATGGGTTCAACTGACTGTGCTGCTGGGAGGATCTGAACTGAACATCTTTTTCGAGACCGTAGACCGTTAAGTAGAGGAACATTTTCGATGATAAGTTTGAAAAACATTCTTTGAACTCTTGGAATTCGAATTGGCCGTTCGTCAGACAATTTGTGTTTAAGGTCCCCACTTTTTTAGTATCCACAACATGAAAAACAGAGTTTTCGGTTTCTGGTTTTGGGGTCAACAACTTGATTGCAAAAAAACGATGATCCATCCACTCCCCAATTACTGACCAAATTCCATCCCACTGCTTCTTCGTACAGGTTGAGAAATATATAAAGTAAATCTCACTTGGGTGCCGTTGCATAGGATTGAAATTGGAAGGGTCAGATTCTATTATCTCCGTTATTGCTAGGGAAAACCGCTACCAAGTAGGATCTGATAGGATGCAGAACGCTGATTCAAATAGTGCCGCATTTAAGGCTGGAAACCGATATTTTCTGTTCAAATTCGTAAGGAAATTTTGCTTAAAATAAACCACAGTCAAAATGCAGTTGATCCCACGGTTGCGGAGCACGTTAAGTTGTACAGATTCAGGAAGGAGTTGACGGGAGCAAGGAAATAAGTATGGAAGCCCATATAATTTAGGAGCTGCAACTGCAACGTATTGTTTTGGAAACCGCCGAATCGTGATTGTTGTTATGTCCACCGGGCCTAGGTCCAGATCGTCGTGAACAATATGAACATGGCAATTTCGAATGCTTTTCACGAGTTTTGTTATTTCTAAATCGAAAGTTTGAAAAGGTTGTATCATTGAGACAAATATTTGAAACTTATAAAGCAATGCGACAAGATTGTTTAAGTTCAACATTATGTATCACTGTCTTATGGTTTTGCGCAATTGAACATTGACATTAGAAAATTCAAACCAAGATTTATTGTAAGTTTAGGAAAACAAGTTTAAAGTTATGTTCTGGCATGTTATACATTTTATTAGGGATATTCACTGAAAATCTTCGTAAAATTGTGAGTCAGTAAATACGTTTGCTACGCTTGCTCAACTGCCTAGCAATCGTGATAGTGCGGCAAACAAGGCTGACAATACACTGTCTAGTCACCTCTTTTGGAAATATGACAGTAGCTTGAGCTGCCGAAGCCTTTACTCATAGGCTCCGTAATTTCATAGTTCACGTAAGCATTCACAGATTCTCAATCTCGTTGAATATTCATACTTATGGCGATGTTTAGAATATATTTATGCAAGAGGAAAAGGAGGCTTTACTTTGGCTGAAAACCTCAAACACAATAAACCGATGTAACGAGTGTAAACAAGTGTTGAAAACATCTGGTTTCGCACCCTCGGCGTCAGTGGGAGTGGTCATGTATACGTCAAAAATGTTCTATAACTCGGGGTATCCGTTTAAAACCCATATCTCAATTTTGGCCAAAAAAGACGGGTTTTGTACCCTCGTGTCAGTCGGAGTGGTCCTGTATACTTTAATGATGTTCCATTACTTATGGGAAACGTTTAAAACCCATATCTCAATTTTCCCAAAAAAGCTCCGGTTTCGCACCATGAAATGTAGCTTCAGGGTAATATCATGTGTAGATGATAGACATAGAGTGTAATGTGAACTGCTTAAGCGGCAGTTTTAAAATGAACAATGAGTTTTGTACTCAATTAATGGATTTTTGGGGGTTTTAATTTATGAAATACCGATTTGACCCAAGTTCGAACTTAGCCTCTCTTCTGACCCAAGGAACAAGTGTACAAAATTTGGTGACCGTAGGTCAAGCCGTTCGTCAGTTATCGCACTGACAGACGGAGGGATCATTCGCATAAAGTGTTTTCAACACTTTATGCGAATGACCCATCCGTCAATTTTTGTAAAGTCAAAACTCATAACTCCAGGTGATTGTAGCCTCCCTGACCATTGACCAAATGGAAATGATAAAGTATTTAACTCTAGACCAGAAGAATAAAAAACAATTTGCATATCATGCGATCTCAATACACTTGCACATCAACATAACGATTTCTGGGTATATTTGTTTAGAGGTAAAATATATGAGACCAGCAAATGGCCACCAATGAGAAGTGAAGAAAAAATCGAGTAATAAATCATATCAATGGATATATGAAAGTCCCCTATCAGGCTGCCCCCACCATAGAATGAATATGCCAACAGTTTTAAAATTTCAAAATTATTTTATTTTTAAATAGTACCTAAATGGTTCATTTTATCATATGAAGACCTCAGTGAAAGAACCCCCCATCTCGGAGGAAGATTTTTCCATTTTACATAAAAAAATTAGAAGTTGAAGTTGCCATGACAACTTAAAGAAATCTACTTTAAAACTCACATTCAAAACCCTTAGCAACGCCACTTTCACAGACCCAAGCGGGTCAACCGTTATCGATAGTTAAAAATAAATAGAAGAGGCATTTAGCCCAACTAACTGTCTAAAGGATGTTAAGGGATAAGAGCGGTAAATTGGGTCCCTCTAGAAAAAAAATCCCTTGGTTACAATTTTTTTTGGTTGTCAGCTCTACGATTCAAAAAATGATCATATACTGCCCGTAAAAGGGGAAAATAATTTCACTCCGGCTTTGAACTTTCTCCTTGTTAGAACTGTTGTTCAATTTTCCACAGCCAATTTTCGCGTGTAATTTTGCAACTATTCTGTATACTTTTGTTATATGCTTTGTTATAAGCCATTTTATTGTTAATATTAATTGTTCAATACTGCTTTTGCCAGGTTTTGTTGACAACAATATTGTATTTTTTTGTGGTTTTGGGTTTTTGCCTTTTATTTAGCTTGTATACTTTTTGATTTGCTGCTTAAGCTTAATTTTTTAATCAATACTTCGAACTTTTTTAATTTGTTCCGTCGAATTGGTAGTTAATTTTGAATTAAAATGTCACACTCACAGTGTTGCATCTGTCATAAGCGTATACCCTCCAATCAACGAAAACGAAGAATATCGGAACTGCACTTATGGATTGTTTTTCAAGAATACGTCGCCGCCAACCTTCCAGAGACAGTATATGGAGTTGACTCTCACATCTGCAAGACGTGCTACCCAAAAGTTCTGGCTTATGGCAATTGTTTGAATGTTAATCCTATCAATTACTCAATTACATAAACTCAAGGAACGTATTTTGGCGCCAGACTCTCCATCTTTTGACACCTTAGCGTCGCCTTTAACATACAATTCCGGAGTCTCAAGAGTTTACGAGTCTTTGCGATTAGTACGTTTGAGCTGGGTTTATTATTGAATGCTAATTCACTTTGTGAACGGTGAAAACGGTGTGGGCCAAAAGTGTTTATTTTTTCTTCCTTTCTCATAAGGATACATTGTAAAACATGTTGCATCCAGATATCCAGACTGGGCACTTAAAATCATATAGCCACAGAGATATTTGTATACCTTTTAGATCATAAGATGGCCGATGTGCTCAAAAAACTCAAAACGTTGGTAGTATGAAAACTACCTAAACAGTGGGGGTTAAAATTGTGTATTTTTTCTTCCTTTCCCATAAGGATACATTGTAAAACATGTTGCATCCAGATATCCAGAATGGGCACTTAAGATCATATAGCCACAGAGATATTTGTATACCTTCTAGATTATAAGATGGCCGATGTGTTCAAAAAAATTCAAAACGTTAGGAGTATGCAAACTACCTAAACGGCGGGGGTTAAAATAGTGTATTTTTCCTCCGTTCCTATAAGGATACATTGTAAAACACGTTGCAGATAGAAATCCCGAAGGGGCACTTAAAATCATATAGCCACAGAAATATTTGTATACCTTCTAGATCATAAGATGGCCGATGTGCTCAAAAAAATTCAAAACGTTAGGAGTATGCAAACTACCTAAACGGCGGCGGGGGTTAAAATAGTGTATTTTTCCTCCGTTCCTATAAGGATACATTGTAAAACACGTTGCAGATAGAAATCCCGAAGGGGCACTTAAAATCATATAGCCACAGAAATATTTGTATACCTTCTAGATCATAAGATGGCCGATGTGCTCAAAAAAATTCAAAACGTTAGGAGTATGCAAACTAACTAAACGGTGGGGGTTAAAAGTGTGTATTTCTTTCTCCGTTCCCATAAGGATACATTGTAAAACACGTTGCAGATAGAAATCCCGAAGGGGCATTTAAAATCATATAGCCACAGAGATTTTTTGACACATTGAATAACATCAGGTTAACAATGTGCTCCAAAAAATTCAAAGCGATAGGAGTATGCAAACTACGTCAACAGTGGGGGCAAATAGAGGGCCCGTCGACCCATAGTTACCCCATAACATCCTTTTGAATCTATTAGCACAATTTTAGGCTGAGGAAATACGGAGATAGTGCGATTTCAACAAAGGAATTTTAATTTAGGTTTCTCAATCAAATTCACTTAACTAAAATTACATGTTGTCATCAAAATATCTTTTTATTCCCTCAACCCACAGTTATGCAAATGGATTCAAAGTTTAGAGAATTAGTTGGGCTAAATGCCTCTTCTATTTATTTCTAACTATCGGTAACGGTTGACCCGCTAGGGCTTGTGAAAGGGTCGTTGCTAAGGGTTTTGAATGTGAGTTTTTAAGTAGATTTCTTTAGGTTGTCATGGCAACTTCCACTTTTAATTTTTTTATGTAAAATTTAAAAATCCTCCTCGGAGATGGGGGGTTCTTTCACCGAGGTCTTCATAATATTGCGATAATAAAGTTTTAAATCAAAAAAAGTTAATTTTGAAAATATTGAAAAAATATTTTGAAATTTGAGAGTTTTTTGTTTTCAGTTTTTGTTTTAGCTAAAACAAATGTAAATGATGCTAAATGTATTAGTCTTTTGTCAATATAAATCACATACTAAATAAACTACAGCTAAAAAGAGACTTCTAAGTTGAGTCGCTCTCAAAAGAAGAAAACGAGAATAACCTTCAAGTTTTTAAAATACTTCTGTTTCTGAAACTACATTTGCCTCAATATGGCCCTCTCTCTCTCGTACTACTTTAAAATGTATCTAACTCTTAGATTTTATAGAATATCATCGTCTTGTTATTCAAGTGATGAAGACCGACTAGACTTAAAACATTTTGTAATAATGAATTTGAAATATTTCATCCAAACATGGTTCAAATAGTAAAAATTGATATGTTAAGGTAGTGAGAAAAACACGGGAAAACGCCAAAACGGTCTTAAAACTGAATTTCTCAAAAACTACTAATCTAATTTTGTGACTAAACATCCTGTATTTCGCTCTATCGTATGGTTTAATACATCATCAGCACTAGAGAGGTGAGAAATAGAACACTCAGATAAGACTACCTAAATTGATTTTTTCATTCTCCTTATCTCCAAAAGATTGAAATAGCGTACATCGTCATACCCAATAGATTCGAAAAAATCGATGATGAGTTAATGAGCTACACCCTTGTAGAAAGGCTGAATATATTGTAGTGTTAGTAGAATTCGGTTACATTTAATTGTTTCATTTTGAAAAAACATTTTCCAGGTTTATTTTATGAGTGGCGGACCCCATTAGTAGGATAATCTTTTGAATATCTTGTTATACTTTTTTGTATAAGGCAATGAAGTAAGCAAGCAATTACAGAACGATAGATCTATCGCACTGTTATTTTGCTGCTCCAACATGTTAATTTCATATTTACTTTTGGATAAAATCGGAAAAAATGCTGTAGTTTTAGCTCTTTGGTTAGGGCTTATGTGGATGCTGCTGTCTGTCGGTATTTCATGTCGCGAGTCGCGACGATTACTGCCAGGCCAAGTTAGAGGATGGTACAAATTGGTTGATAGGTTGACCCGTAGGGGTCATCCAAAGGCTTTGCCAAGGGAACGGGTTTAAAATACATACATTAACGTTTATACATTAAAGTTAACGTTAAAAAGGGTTAGGGTGTATTTTTGAAAGCCAAAGGGCCCTTGTTTGCTAATAGTTGCTTGGATAGGTTTTTTAATTAAACCATAAATAATAATAATGATTTATTCTTGAGTTGATATGGCCATGGCCCTTACAACCATAAGTAATTCTTTGACATTCATCTTAAAGTGTATCAAGTACAATTGCTCTTAAACTAGTTGCATATTTAACATAAACGTTGATCTTCTTTACTTTTTCAACTGTTAAGTCAGTAAAAAATCTCAGGTAATCTTTAGAGTCAGTCGGCTGTGGGAAATCTGACAGAAATTTCCTTCTTAATAGTAAATACCTTGGACATATAAACATAAAATGGTACAAGTCCTCAGTTACATTTCTGTTACAGCACATACAAATCGGGCTTACATCTGAATTATAAAAGTTTTCTAAGTTTTTCATTTTAACAGTAGTCCCGTTCGAAGTAATCTGTGACATATTAGATCTCAATTGTGTGATTGTTCTAATCTGTGTCCAGCTTAGGTGCAAATTTAAGTAAGGTTCGGTATTAATATTGATTTTGTAATATTTGTAGTATTGCATTGATGTACTATTTGCAATACTACAAATATTACAATTTTAATTAAACCATAAGTTGGTCGTTGCCCGGTATACAAAACTGTATCTGTATAAAACCCGGGCTTCTTGGAGGAAATTTAGATATGCGCCTTAAACGATTCCCGTTAGTTATATAACATATTTGAAATATATTTGAGACCACTCCCACTGACACCATGGTGCGAAACACGATGTTTTCAACACGTGATTACACCCGTTATATCGGTTTATTAAAAGGTAAACCCCTTTTATGGTCTGACTTGTGTACGTCAGTTCGTTCTCTAACTAGGGAACGGTTCAATTTGTTAATTTTTATTTGAATATGTAATCTACGGGTACTAACACACGTTCAGTTCGAAGTTGGGTCATATCGGTCACACCCTCTGCGTTTTGGCAATTTACCGCAGTGTTGTAAAACCGATATCACTATGTTATTTATTTATTTATTTATAGGGATTCACTTACAAGGATGGTAGATTACATCCAATCACAGCATTATTTGTAAAAAGTAGTAGTAATGGGTGTTGCTGGTCCGTCACCTCCGGCACGACGCACGTTGTCTAACACGTCGACTATATGTACGAATTTACTCTATGGTTGGGAAAATCTGAGATTCTTGTACAAAACTATATTACGTGTCGGATAGCGAGGGTAAATGTTATTTGACGGCTTGGGTCATGGAGTTTCACCCTTTCTTGATGTGCATTTTTAGCGGTTTGTTATTTTTAGGTATTTACAATTTCTCTTCCTGGATTGAGGCCCATATTGAGGCAAATGTAGTTTCAGAAACAGAAGTATTTTAAAACCTTGAAGGTTATTCTTGTTTTCTTGTTTTGAGAGCGACTCAACTTAGAAGTCTCTTTTTAGCTGTAGTTTATTTAATTGTTTTAAGTGAAAGGGACTTATCGAATAACCCGTTAGTAGTTATTTATTGGCATCAGCTACTTTACAAAGCATTTTATTTCAATTTTAAGAATATGTACCCGCTTTGTAAAAGTATCCAATAAGTTGCCCTATTTAGCGCGGGCACACCCCCGGTGTGAGTGGGGGTGGTCCCGTGTCTATTGGGGGTGTCCCTGGCATGTGGGAGTTATTTAATATTGAAATCTCAAGTTGCCCTATTTAGCGCGGGCACACCCCCGGTGTGAGTGGGGGTGGTCCCGTGTCTATTGGGGGTGTCCCTGGCATGTGGGAGTTATTTAACATTGAAATCTCAAGTTGCCCTATTTAGCGCGGGCACACCCCCGGTGTGAGTGGTGGTGGGGGAGGTCCCGTATGTGTTTGAGTATAGGATGTATATATGAGTTAGATAGGTAGAAGATGCATGTGTTAGATATATAGAATATAATAATATATATATAAATGTGTGGATTTCATCCCAATAACCTTTTTAAGGTTCAAAGCGTACATGCTCTAGTATTGACATTTGTGATACATATTAAGAGCGTAATGACCGAAGTTAAAAATCGTTCAATTGCCCCCCCTTACCCTCCTAAACCCCCCTCATTAACCATTTGTAGTTGAAGGTATAAAATTCGGAAGCTTTAGTTCTGACAGTTTTAGTTTTTCGGTTATTATCACTTAAAAGCAATCTCTTTAAGTCACAACGCTCAACACCTGTACCTGCAGGATTCTAAGAGGATAGGATCTCTCTTTTAGGAGCTTTTATAAGTACTTGGTACAGTGTCTGAGCATACACTAATATCCGGTACTATAACGACAGCTATATGATATGGCAGTTACATGATATTGCCTATAAGGAAACTTTGAACATGCATATCTTGGTCGGTTTTCAACCGATTGTTTTGAAATAAAAAACCTACTCTAAGCAGCCAATAAAGCCCAGTCAATACAAAGTAAAGCTTCAACTTTTCCAGCAAGGCAAAATTATACGTTGTCCCTATACATTGAAAAAGTAGTTCAGGTAGAATGACCCGAAAGGGTCATTTTTGAAATACACCCCTATATGAAACTATTACAGGTTAATCATTATGACCTAATAAATGCATGTGTGAATTAGCATCGGAATCCGAGTGTGCAAACTATATTTTTATGGAAGTTGAAAATTTCAAAAATTGTACGTTGTCCCCATAAGAATACATAAGTAAAGTGGTTCGGGTAGAATGACCAGAAATGGTCATTTTTGAAATATACGCCTACATGAAACTTTTACAGGTTGATCATTATGACCTAATAAATGCATGTGTGAAGTTGCATGGGAATCCGAGTATGGTAACTATATTTTCATGGAGGTTGAAAATCTCAAAAATTATACGTTGTCCCCATAAGAATACAATGTAAATCATTTTTGGGGGCCAAAAACCATCTAGTTACCATAGACCCGAAGGGGTTTTTGGGTTATAACTTTTGAACGGGTAGAATATCATAGTTGACTTTGTTTCGGTTTCATCTACAAGGTAGGTTGCAAATTTGTGCAAAATTTCAGAATTTTAGTGTGGTTCCATCCAAAGATAATGCGTGCACAAGGATTAGGAGGACACACGGCCTGCGCGATGATATAAGCCCAATTGACTGGGCTAAAAATTGTATAGTTTTTAATATGCGAGAATTAATAAAAAGTTGTGCTATTGGTCCTAACAGTGATTTGGCCAAAAAACGGCGATTTAAAATTTAGTCTTATATGGTTTAGCATGTTTAAATTAAAAACAAATAAAATTTGAGATCAAACGGCACTGGCAAATTGAATTTTCCACCTTTTTTATTCTTTGCATTTTTTCGATACAATGCACCCCTGAGGCTGTAGGTCTGACTAAAGATTTCCAGGGGGGGGGTGAATGCATACTAAGGTGAAACCGTTACCATGGCCAACACCATGTACTCTTTGCCTCAACTTAGAATAAGGTGAAACCGTTACCATGGCCAACACCATGTACTCTTTGCCTCAACTTAGAAAAATAAGCAATATCTGCGACCCTTCATAGAGACTTTTAGTCGAAAAAAATTAATTTTATTCAGATACATGACTCTAATATCAAATCATATAATATACAATATACACGAGACTCTTGATTCTGAAGGGGCTGCTTAAAGACATTAAAAAATATTCTCGACAATGAGACATAGTTCGCCCGGTGAATTTTATAAATCATTGATCTAACAAACCACTTGCAAATACCAACGAAACCATCATAAATTTTAAACCGAGAATCCCATACCAATTCAACAACAAGCGCACCCGAACAAATTGATATCGCCATTAAAAATATTATAAAAACCGTTTGTATATTCTCTATATTGTTTGCATATATAAAAAATATTCTCGACAATGAGACATAGATTGCCAAGTGAAGTAAGTGAGCTTAGCTCAGAGAAATAAGCTTTGAAAATCATTTCATCACGCCAAATATTTCGTAATTCTACACCAGCAGTAATTTTTGCTACGGATACACTGCAATTATTCCCCATTTGTATCCCTTTGTGTTGATAGTAATATTCTCCCTCACTTTTTAAGTAACTGTAATCCAGACTAAGTTCTAGTAATTTTCTAACCTGATGTGTGGATGTTCTGTTCTGTTTTTTTTGACATTTTAGAGCTTGCATTGGGGCCCTTGCCGGGGGCAGAAAATTGAATTTTGGATTGTAGGAATGGTGAATAAAGATGGACACAATGAACTAGATATTGAAATGCACTTTATTACGCAACGACTAGTTTCGGAATAACCATCATCAGGTCGAAATGTAACTGAAAATTGAATAAGTTGCAGTAAATTATAAGTAATTACAAATAAATTTCAAGGAAGAAGTCAATTGCATTCCAAACCGATCAAAAAGTGACAAAATTATATTCATTTAAATTGTAAAATGATTCAATTATTAGCTCGCATATGTACATAGAAGCAGCGAGCTTATGATCTCGACCTGTCCGTCTGTGCGAGCCGATGACTACTTTAAAACGCATTCAATCTACAGCAAATAGAAGCATGATGTTGGTCAACACAACATCGAACAATAGCAATTACCAAAAATTTAACTTGCTTCCAACAGGAAATTTTTGGATCAAATTACATACAACATAAAACAAGATACCAATTAATTTGAACCCTGTAGTATAAGAAAACTTGGCAACGCCAATGAGGTTTTCCAACTGTATCTGAGTCTTTTAAATACAAATTTAAATCCATTCAACATAAATAATTTTAAATAATTTTGAGGTTTAATATGAATTGCGCAACATAAAAACAAGTTTCGACGTAATTGTTTTGGTTTTAATGCCAAATTTGTATATTTGATTTTTATCCCTTTATGAAATTTAAACCCACTTGGCAACGCAATGAGTTTTTCGAACTGCATCAGAGTCGTATAAAAACAAAGGTAATTATGTTCAACATAAATCAATATTTAAGAGAAAGTACAAGAAAATTGGCTTGCTCCCAACAGAATATTTTTGGATCAAATGCCATTCAACATAAATCAATATTTAAGAGGAAGTATAAGAAAATTTGCTTGCTTCCAACAGAATATTTTTGGATCAAATGCCGTTCAACATAAATCAATATTTAAGAGGAAGTATAAGAAAATTAGCCGGCTTCCAACAGAATATTTTTGGATCAAATGCCATTCAACATAAATCAATATTTAAGAGGAAGTATAAGAAAATTTGCTTGCTTCCAACAGAATATTTTTGGATCAAATGCCGTTCAACATAAATCAATATTTAAGAGGAAGTATAAGAAAATTTGCTTGCTTCCAACTTATAACTTGCTTTACAAATGCTAATTTACTATGCTGTCTAAAACAATATGCTTTCGTAGAAAGTTTTTGTGTTTAGAAAGTGCTGTTGACGTCGATTTTATCAATTAGTTTTTAAAAGTCATCTCAACTATTAATTGAACTGATCATGAAGCATTAATATGACATGCCCGAATTAGGGCGTTTAAGAACTTGTTTTTTGAACTATTAGCGTTATATAGTATTTGTAAAAGAATTGATTATGAAGTGTTCGAAGTAATATACTGGATTCAGTGACGATCATTTACGATGACTGAAAATTGCCCATGTAACCAAATTACAAAGTCATTTCTGTATGTATTAACCAATTAACGGGATCAGTTATCAATCATCAACATTGAATTGTATCCACAAGTGTAACTAATGATTACATGTAACATATCTTTTTTGGCAAACCCATGTTTCCAAAAAGTTTGAACTTCCAACTAGTTTCAACACAAACGATAGTTGCAGCAATTTTACAGCTTTGTTCTAGTCTAATAGCAAACAACATTTGAAACAAGGTTCAATGTGCAAGGCTAATCTTATGCAACAATATGCGTTTGAAGCTACATCACACTAATCTGAATTAGTTTGCCTAAAATACATAATTTAAAACCTAGCCGGTACATCCAACAGTAGCGTTATATACTATTTGTAAAAGATGGTTGATTTCTAATTGTTTGATCTAATACACGGGATTCAGTGACGATCATTTACGAATGGTTGGAAATCGCCCATGTTTAACATCATACAAGTTTAAAACAAATGGAAAATAATCTCATTAACCTCTTAGCTCTTTATTACATGATATCGTGTATTATTGCCAATCGTCTTGGTACCAAATACATGATATCATTTACCCTAACGACCTAGACATAACTATCAAGGTACATGATGTCATGTACCTTGGGACCGTATATAATACCAGAATACATGATATCATGGTCTCCAAGCATCGCAGAAACTACCAGCTACATGATATCGTGTAATTTTCAAGTTTAATTTTATAAGAGCAAAATTGCAATATTTTGTGAATTGAAGAAATACAAAATAAAAGAGAGTTTATAAAATTTATTCATTAATCCAGAATTAGGATTGAAACCTTTTTGAGTCGGGTTCTGCTTGATGGGACCCTTTCTTTTCCTTTCTAAATCTTACTAAAAAAAATCTTTCGCTTAACCTTTTCCTTACCAACTACACAGACCCTGTGTAGTTTTAAAACGGTAACCATGGACCGACTACACAGACCCTGTGTAGTTTTAAAAAGGTCACCATGGACCGACTACGCAGACCCTGTGTAGTTTTAAAATGGTAACCATGGACCGACTACACAGACCCTGTGTGGTTTTAAAACGGTAGCCATGGACCGACTACACAGACGCTGTGTAGTCGTCTGTTTTCACGACTGCGAACGCTGCAGCCCTCATAATTCCAATTTTTCCTAATTCTTTTACTTAATTTTTCGGTTTTTCGGATTAAATAATGTCAATTTAATGGTCTATAATCCGATGGGCTTGAATAAGGTGGATTGTCGAAGTTATATGGCTTGCTAAAAGCAATCGGAATTCGAAAACAATATGCCCCCCTTATTCTTGCCCACCGAGTTATAACGAAAAATCTATTATACTAGGCAGCCACAGGCCCGATATCGGGCCTTAAAATTGTAGATAAACGGTTAGTGACAGCTAATTTCAAACAAAAAGTTTCAGGCGTGAGCCATAGCAATTTTTACGATCGCACCCGTAGGTCAAGACACGGACACCTCTGAACGTTGCCCTAATCGTTATTGGTTATTTAAACCAACGCCGTTGTTTAAGGGTTCCGATCTAGAACCCTTAAAACATCCATTCCCCAAGAAATCCCTTCCCTGCCACTGTCCTATCTAAATACTATCATTAAACCCTGCCCCAAACACCCTCTGCTCTAATCGCTAATTCACACTCAAAAGGAGATACGTCCTCACTCCGTAAATTTGGCAATAACCAAAATTAGACCTTTTGGCCGTTTGAAGGTCAGGGTGCCAAAATTTCGAAATTTCAGTAAAACCGAAAGATTTCTAGGCGAAAGAATTTGTCAATCGAAATGTCACGATAATTTCGAAATTTTGACGACTTTGACCGTTTCAAGGTCAAGGGGTCGAAATTTCAGAATTCCAACATTGCCAAAACATTTCTCGGAGAATGGCGGTGTAAATTGGTGTGTCACACTACCATTTTACGATCAAAAATTTAATAGGTCACGTAAGCCCAGGTCACAGGTCATCGAATTTCGAAACTTCAAAATAGCTTCCTCCCTCTAAAAATTATTTGTGAATTTTCGGCTATTTCAGTTTTTCAATAAGTTAACCCAGTAAAAAACGTATAGCTGGAACATCACGTACATACAAATTAGCACTTATATATAATAGATATACTATATATGCAACGCAACGCATAACACATGTACACAAATCTAAACTCTTACTAGGCTGTAAAGAGGTTAGTAAAGTTTATTTAATTAATAAGTTTTATTTCGCGCGCTACATCGAAGCGCGCGAAATAAAAAATCGGTGACCACTTGGCCATCGGGTCAACTTCGCTTCCCAACAAAATCGAGAGTCTTGTTGTTCCAAGTTAAAACGGCCATCCTCTCCCCGTAAGCTTTGACAATTAAGACAAAATAACAACGGACGAAATGGGTCGTTTGTATAATTGGCAATTGGTCAAAAGTTTAGAAAACATACAACTGAATTTAGTATATTATGATAACCATAGGCAACTTCAAATCCGGTCCAAAAATTCAAAGGTTTACGTTTCTGTACCGTTTTTGAATGGCTAAGATTGAGGTCACAAGTGGTCACATTCCCTCTGTGTGTTATTGACCTCTTAACAGAAGGTCGGTGTCATCAATTTTTATAGCTTTTACGCAAAAATTACGATTCTTAAATTTCGGTACCGTTTTTAAATCGCTTAAATTCACAACTGGTCACAGTCACTTGGTAGTGGCTATGTATACTTCGATGACCCTGAATTTTGCTTTTCATGGTTTAAAAAAAATCGCGGATGTTTCGGCTTTTTTTTAAATGAAAGTAAAATATGAATGGTCCTTTTTACAAAAAATTGTACTTAACGCTGGAGAGGATGTCCCTTTTAACTTGGAACACCATAGTCATCAGTATTAGTCATGTTAGGTGTTTAAAAACGTACTTTTAAGGTCTTAGGTACTAGCATGCACTTTGGTTTGCATTTATAAATAGAGTTTTCATGAGTTTGATAAAAAAATATCATCGCATTAATTTGGTCCAGGGGGGTTTCTTTGATATATTTGCATGGTCTTAGCTGTGATTTCATATTTTTTTACATGGAATCTGGCGAGATATAAGCCTTAAATTAGTTTTTTGCTGAGTAATGCTTTGAAATATTATGTCGGCAAGGAAAAGGTTAATCGATACTTCAAAAAAAACAATTTCTCTCTACCATTTTGACCTTCACGGTCAACAAAGGTAAGAAATTGCCAAAAATCTCGAAAATTTATTTTCATTTAATCTACTTGTGACCTACCCAGCACTTTTCATTGATGAAAATTGTTTGTCACGTCACGGTTTAAGGTCACAGTCATAGTGGCTTTCCACTTTTAAATTCTACCACAATACAGGTTTGATTCTTTAAAGTTGGGTTAGATTACTCGTCCAAACTAATGAAATAGTGAATAGTGTGAAAAATGTAAAAACGACAGCAAAAAAATTAAATTCAGTATTTCTTTTTTAGATTCGTATATTTTATTTTTCTGATTTGAAGAGTAACCTTACCTAAAGCAAACCTGTATTGTGGTGGAATTTAACGACAAAACAATCCAAGGTCACTGACCTGCCATGACCTGGCAGACTTATAAAGTATTATACCGCTCGTGAGGTCACAGGTCACGTAGGGTGTATTCGTAAAATATTATGACGTTTGGAAAACTTAGCTTTGTTTTAATGTTATCATAGTGTGTATTTTAGGCATGAAACTGCATCCAATTTTTAAGGATTTTAGCTACATGGCATCTTGTTAAGTTTTGGATATGTTAATTCTACTAGTCCCATAAACCATCTCAAGCAAAAATATCGTCCAAATGTTTTCATCCAAACCATGGGCCATTCGGGTGTTCTGTCGATTTTTGACCTAGGCAGGTTCCCTAACTTTTGTTTCATGGCCATGGACTAAATCGTTGTTAAGTGTACATGGTAACCTAGTGCTAACTGCAAATTGGCCGCGAAACCAAGAGAGCTAAGAGGTTAACAAGGTTTACAAACATTTAAAAAAGCAACCTTCTGCCATTTACGCTCTATCAAACTGCATTCTTCCCATCAATATACAATTACTATTATCACTAGGTTTAAAATTTAGTAAATTATTAATTCCGAACCAGAAAAAGTACTCTCTAATAACGTATGGAATTGGCAGTATGTATACTAGTCTTAATGTCAAAGATTGTAAATTGCATTTCTGTTCTGAATTTGAAAAAATCAGCATTTAGTCAATCTTCCATGTAACATAACAGGACAACAAATTAATAGACAGTTCAATTACAATTATCTCAACTATGGTAATGATAAATATTTTCAACGTAAAGGTATACAGATGGTAAATTCAGCTTCAGTTAGTACGGCAAATATGACTGCATTTGGAGAATTGAAAAATATGTTAATTGACAAATCTGAAATTGTATTTAACGCTCGATATATTGATGATGAATTTCTAATGATAGATTCCACAAACTTAGAAGATATGAATACATGGTGTAAGCTAACATTTAAACATAAGTATCTTACTTTTACCTATAATACAACCGAATCAACTATCAGTTTTCTTGATGTAAATAATATTTCACTATTGAAAGATAATAAGATTATGACTACGCTATATTAAAAGCCTATGTCATATGTCGAAGCACTCATATTAAAGCACTTAAAACACTCATTACCGTATAGTCAAGGTTTAAGAATCTTGAGAATATGTTCAGATACAAGTGATCAGAAATGTGCAATTACAAAAATGCTTCTTAATTTTAAACCCATAGGCTATCCAGATAGCATTTTGCTAGAATGTAAGAATAAGCTAGATCGTCTAAACAGAGATGTATTAAAGCCAGTAAAATCACTAATTTTAAGTAACCTCAGAATACATAATCTTGAGATTAGAGAAGTAATTACAATGTTAGTTATAATCCTAATATAAACTTACCACATAACAACATTTATATAGTTATGCCTTTTTATAAGAATGTATAACCTGGCATAGCTCGGTAGTTAGCAGTGAGACTCCGAGCTACGCGATGTAGGTAGGAGAAAGATACCAATCTATTTAGCGTAGGTAATAGTTGAATACCGAGCTATGCGAGGTAGGAAGGAGTAGGATACCGAGCTATGCGAGGTAGTTAGGAGTAGGATATCGAGCTATGCGAGATAGTTAAGAGTAGGATACCGAGCTACGCGAGGTGGGTACGGGTAGGAGTACAAGCTATGGGAGATAGGTGTTGGAAAAAGAACAAGTTATGCCGGGTTTATATCAACTCTTAAATCAAACAATAAGTAAAACACGTAGGAAACGACTGTGCACAGCTGTGTCCAGGTTTTGTGGTCTCCATACCACTTATTGTTTAAGCTAATATCAAGTCAGTTGCTGCTGCATTGCGAAATAAGCAAAATTGGGCTTGGCGAGCTTTGTCAACGTTTACAACGTTTTATTAAGACGTGAAACCTCTTATTCAAAAGATCTTGTCCGTCTGTCCGTCCGTCCGTCCGTCTGTCGTCGTCGACGATAACTCGCGAACCGTTGAAGTTTTTCAAATTATTTTTTCGAATACATGTTCCTTGTGCCCATACGCAGCGGGAGTTCAAAGTTGGGCTACAACGACCACACCCCCTGGTTTTTGCCCATCTACCCCAATGTTGAAAAACCACCACCATCACACACTACAATAGTAAATTACATGCCTCTATACACAATACCTTCATGCCACATGTAAATATTTATATACATGAATATATAACCGTGCACACACATACGGGACCACCCCCACTCGCCCCGGGGCGCGCCCTACGGGGCATTTTGTGGCAAAATAAAATTTCAATGCTACATTGTATCCACATACAGTGCAATGTTGTACACACATATGGGACCACCCCCACTCGCCCCGGGGCGCGCCCCACGTGGCATTTTGGGGCAAAATGGGATTTCTTTGCTATATTGTAGCCACATACCGTGCAATGTTGTACACACATACGGGACCACCCCCACTCGCCCCGGGGCGCGCCCCACGTGGCATTTTGGGGCCAAATGAGATTTCAATGCTATATTGTAGCCACATACAATGCAATGTTGTACACACATACGGGACCACCCCCACTCGCCCCGGGGCGCGCCCCACAGGGCATTTTGGGGCAAAATGAGATTTCAATGCTGTATTGTAGCCACATACAATGCAATGTTGTACACACATACGGGATCACACCCACTCACCCCGGGGCGCGCCGCACGTGGCATTTTGGGGCAAAATGGGATTTCTTTGCTATATTGTAGCCACATACCGTGCAATGTTGTACACACATACGGGGCCACCCCCACTCGCCCCGGGGCGCGCCCCACGTGGCATTTTGGGGCAAAATGAGATTTCAATGCTGTATTGTAGCCACATACAATGCAATGTTGTACACACATACGGGACGCCGCACGGGGCATTTTGGGGCAAAATGAGAATTCAACGCAATATTGAAGCCACATACTGTTCAAGTGCAATGTATGCAGATCATGTATTTGTACAACATGTACAGCGTGTACCAGTGTACAACATGAACAGTTTACCTCTGTTCGTGTATCGTAGAGGTTTCACCTCTTTCGTATGTGCGTTTGCAACGGTTTATTACATATTAAATAGTGAAAATTTAATTTTCTGCTCCCGGCAGGGGCCCCGCTGGCAAGCTCCAAAATGTCAAAACAGTTGATTCAGGTTAGGAAGATATGGTTAGGGTAGGTTACCGAGCTATGCGAGGTAGATAGGAGTAGGATATCGAGCTATGCGAGGTAGACAGGAGTAGAATACCGAGCTACGCAAGGTAGATATGGGTAGGATACCAAGCTAAGCGAGGTAGGTAGGGTTTGGATACCGAGCGAGGCGAGGTAGGAGTAGGATACCGAGCTATTAGAGGTAGGTATAGATAGGATACCGAGTAATGCGAGGTAGGAAGGGGACGGTTTCTGATATGCATCTGATTATATCGTTCCTTGGCTTCCGGCAAAACTAAATGGCCCCTGCCCAACTTTTTGTGGCCTCCCTACTAGTCTTGTTATTTTTAAATTCCTAAGCTTTTCTCTTAAATATAGCCAAAGAACTATTATTCAGGTCCAAGTATACTACTGGTTGTTCCAACTTAATAATAAACCGATGTAACGGGTGTAACCAAGTGTTGAAAATATAACGATATACAAACTAAATCTCAATTTCCCAAAAAAGGTTTGCACCCTGGTGTCAGTGGGAGTGGTCACGTATGCGGAAAAGATGTTCTATTACTCATGGGAATCGTTTAAACCGCATATCTCAGTTTCCCCAAAAATCCCGGGTTTCGCACCCTGGTGTCAGTAGGAGTGGTCCCGTATTCGTCAAAGATGTTCTATTACTCATGTGAATCGTTTAAACCCCAAATCTCAATTTTCCCAGAAAGCCCGGGTTTCGCACCCTGGTGTCAGTAGGAGTGGTCCCGTATACGTCAAAGATGTACTATTACTCATGGGAATCGTTTAAACCCCAAATCTCAATTTCCCCCAAAAGCACGGGTTTCGCACCCTGGTGTCAGTAGGAGTGGTCCCGTATTCGTGAAAGATGTTCTATTACCCATGGGAATCGTTTAAACCCCAAATCTCAATTTCCCCAAAAAGCCCGGGTTTCGCACTCTGAAATGTAGGTTCAGGGTATTATCATGTATAGATGATAGACATAGAGTGTAATGTAAACTACCTAAGCGGCAGTTTTAAAATGAGTAAGAGCTCTATCCTGGCGGTGGACTCCTACCTATCATTATTCTGTGTGATTTAATGGTTTGTTTTGGGGTTTAATTGATGGGGGACAGGGGGTGTGACGGATTTGACACAAGTTCGAACTTAGCCTCACTCTTGAACCAAGGAACAAGTGTACAAAATTTGGTGACCGTAGGTCAAGCCGTTCTCCAGTTATCGCCCGGACAGACGGACGGACAGACGGAAGGACGGACAGACAGACTGGTCATTCGCATAAAGTGTTTTCAACACTTAATAATAAAACGTTGTAAACGATAACGGCAACTCGCAAAATTAATATATATTGTTTTTCAACATTACTTGAAATCTTGTTGGTTGAAATATAACAATCAAAACTATTAAAAATCAATTGTAAACCATCAAAAATCGTAGTTTACGTTCACCTAGACGATCGATCTTAATCCCAAAGCTTTAGTAATTGTTCTATGGTCAATTGATTTACATCCACAATAATATACTATGAGACGATAAAGATAGTTTCCATAGAAAATATTTGAAGAAACTGCATATTTGAGAATTGTCTTAAACTACATTGAATACAACTGTTTCCCAACGTGTCCATCAATTTTGCTATTTAAACCTGTACAATTTCGTTAAAAATTATTTTGTTGCTGGACAAATGCAGTTAAAATCTACTTAAAACACTGTTTTTGAATTATAGATTCTATTTTTCGATCAATTTGAACAGTTCATTAAACAATATTATGAAATGTCCCAATTAAGGCTTTTACGAACCTTAGATTGTTGTTTTGCATATAAAATACGTAAATACCTTTAAAATTGGATTATTGTTTCAAAACGTATTGATTTATATATATCATTCCTGTTTCCAGAAATGTCGATTTAATTACATATTTAAAGCAATAGAAATTCTTTAAAACATTTTATATATAAACCAATACGATTTCCTCGAAAACCATTTTCATGTTGCACGATTCATATCAAACCTCAAAATTTTTCAAAATTTTTTTATATTTAGAAAAAAGGATAAAAATCATATATATAAATTTGGTATTAAAACCAATACAATTATGTTAAAACTTAATTCTGTGTTCGGAATTTGATAAACACTAGCGAATATTATGTTTCCATTTCAAAAAAATTGTATTGGTTCTAATCCGGCCTGCTTCTAGGCTGTTTAATTTTGTCTTGATTTACATTGACAAAAACGACGGACAGACGGACGAACTTCATTAGCTCTAAACCTATTTTTAATAGGCGAGCTAATAAATTAAATATTAAGATATCATTTTGCAACTTCAAATTCAGTTCAATTCACAAGCTTTACATTAAATTGTGGCCTGATGATTATGATTCAGGACGCCAAGTACTGATTATTTTAACCTATAGGAATGTACCTACGGAACCCGTAGGATTTCGTTTGCGCTACTGTTTTTGCAATGGTGATAGTACGACACACTAGGCTGACAATACATTGTGGCGTCAATTTTTTTGGAAATAATCATGCTTATGTCGATTTTAAGATATATTTACGCAATAGGCAAAGAAGGTTTTACTTTGGCTGAAACCTTCGAAATCAATTAACGTAAAAACGTATAACTCCAATTGTTCGTAGACTCACTGACCAATGACCAAATGGAAATGATAAATTAAACCAGATCTCGAAGAATAAAAAACAATTTGTATTTTGCATATCATGCTATCTCCGTACACTTGTACATCAAGATAACCTGTTCCGGGCACATTCATTATGAGTTAAAACGTATGAGACCAATCATAGCCACTGAAGCATTCAAGGTAAAAAACGTCAAAGCAACCTTCCGATGACCTTGGCCTTCAAGATGCGCTTTTAGAATTTCGGTGTAGCTGGATTTTGGAAACTACAAATGGTTAAAGTTTCAAAAAAATTGCCGAAATCAAAACGACGATAAGCTGAAACTCTCCTAATTTTCAGCCGCCGATCGCTCCCATTTTTTGTGTGCACTATTTCCATCAAAACAACTTTACAGCGACTTGGAATGTCGGTTTATAGTTCAGATTTGCGCAACAGCAAAAATGACCATTTTATGATCAGATGTCGACAAATTTTGTTCGAAAACGTTTTTAGAGATTTTTTATGACATATAAATAAAAATTGACGGGCTTAGAAGCCACTCTTTAGACTTTTGTTCGCTTTGAGGCTTAGATTGGACATAGCTAACTGGGTCAAGTTTAAACATAGCCGTTGTCTTCCAAAACTTACACAACGTGTGTATGAAGTTTGGTAACTCTAGATTAATTTATTCATGATATATAGTTTTTAATGTGTTTTGGGGGGTTTAATTTATGGGGCTCAGTGGTTGTGAGCAATTTGACCCAAGTTCAAGCTTAGACTGTGTTAGGACCCAAGTAACATGTGTATAGAATTGGCTGACCGTATGTCAAGCCGTTATCAAGTTTTCGCAACACCTAATAAACCAATGTAACGGGTGAAACCAAGTGTTGAAAACATCACCTTTGTCACCCTGGTGTCAGCTGTAGTGGTCCCGTATACCCCCAAAACCCGGGTTTCGCACGCTGGTGTCAGTGGGAGTGGTCTTGTATACATCAAAGATATTCTATAACTTAGAGGCATCGTTTAAAATCAATATCTCGATTTCCCAAAAAAAGTTCGGGTTTCGCACCCTTGTGTCAGTGGGAGTAGTCTTGTATACGTCAAAGACGTTATATAACTCATGGGCATCGTTTAAAACCAATAGCTTAATTTCCCCCAAAACCCGGGTTTCGCACGCTGGTGTCAGTGGGAGTGGTCTTGTATACATCAAAGATGTTCTATAACTCATGGGAATCGTTTAAAACCAATAGCCTGATTTCCCCCAAAACCCGGGTTTCGCACGCTGGTGTCAGTGGGAGTGGTCTTGTATACATCAAAGATATTCTATAACTTAGAGGCATCGTTTAAAATCAATATCTCAATTTCCCAAAAAAAGTTCGGGTTTCGCACCCTTGTGTCAGTGGGAGTAGTCTTGTATACGTCAAAGATGTTCTATAACTCATGGGAATCGTTTAAAACCAATAGCTTAATTTCCCCCAAAACCCGGGTTTCGCACGCTGGTGTCAGTGGGAGTGGTCTTGTATACATCAAAGATATTCTATAACTTAGAGGCATCGTTTAAAATCAATATCTCAATTTCCCAAAAAAAGTTCGGGTTTCGCACCCTTGTGTCAGTGGGAGTAGTCTTGTATACGTCAAAGACGTTATATAACTCATGGGCATCGTTTAAAACCAATACCTCAATTTCCCCCAACGCCCGGGTTTTGCACCCTTAAATGTATTTTCAAGGTTTAACCATATGTGGATGAGAAACATAGAGCTTATGTTTATTCCGTGAGCGGTAGTCTAAAAATATGCCAGTGATTTCTGTGAATTTAATGCTTTTTGTGTAAGGTTTATTTTATGGGGTCATGGGGAGTAACGGATTGTATCCAAGTTCGAACTAAGCCTTGACCCAAGGAACAAATGTACAAAATTTGGAGACTCTAGGTCAACGCATTTAAGAATTAAGCATTGTAATGTGTTTTGGGGGGTTTCATTTTGTGGGGATCAGGGGGCAAGACCGAACTGGTCCAAATTCAAACGTAACTGTTGTCTTGACTTGCACAACGTGTGTATAAAGTTTGGTAACTCTAAATAAGTTCCATGCATGATATATAGTTTATAATGTGTTTTGGGGGGGGGGTTTAATTTATGGGGGTCAGGAGGTTTTACCGATTCGACCCAAGTTAGAACTTAGCCTGCGTTAAGATCCAAGCAACAAGTGTACCAAATTGGGTGACCGTAGGTCAAGCCGTTCTCTGGTTATCGCTCGGACAGACGGATGGACAGACGGACTTGTCATTCGCATAAAGTTTTTTCGACACTTAATAAATAATCGAATATCAAATGTAAAGCTAAAATATCATTCCAAATGCGAAATATGGCTCTGATTATACTACATGCATATGGCTATTAGTAAATTTAAAAAAAACCGCGTAAGCGTAGAGTGGAGAAAATCTATTATTCATTTACTTTTATTTTTCCACGTGGTGGCACATTACATAATCAGAAACTAGATTTTACACAATTTAATAACAAAAATTTGATCGTGTTTTGACATTTTTTACATATAAACAGTTTTTGTCAATCAAGATATTTTTAAGTGAACCATTTAACTAACGTTGTCTAGTATTAAAGGTCAATGAAAATAATTTATCTTTGCAGAGCGAAGAAATAAGCCAATGGAATTTACAAATCAATGATTCAACAAACCGCTTGCAAAATTAACAAATTTTTCGTATGTCGTAAACCGAGGACCCCATGCCAATTCAAAAACAAACGCACCTGTACAAATTAAAACCGCCATTATAAATATAATAAAAACAGTTTGAATATTCCCGCCATATATGTTTATAGCTTCTACTCCTACCTTAAGGTGCTTTTTAATTTGAATAGACGTATAATTATTCCGATCCACATAGGCCCTGTGATCGAAATAACCCTTCAAATGCCCGTATAAACCTCCAGATATTAAGTATTTTATATATCTCGGAAGCGCCGATCCAAGCGAGGGCATAAAGACCCAAACTTTAAGTCGGTTTAAAATCTCGTCTTTTCCCTACGTAAATGTGAGCCAATGGTAATGTCTTGACAAGTAATTGTATTCCTGATTCACTCTTTCGAAATAATCCACATAAGCAGTCCGGCCACATTTGATAATCTCTTCCTCAATCGCGGAACCAATCGCCAAAAACGGATCCGAAATCAAGCCCCGTGGTGGAAAAACGTGTTCCGGCTCTGCTAAGTTGTAAGCAGTAACTTCAGCACCCTTCAACCTATAATATGAATCGCTGGTGATTCCATACATTGTGTTAATCATTGAAACAAGGGCCTGGTGAAACGTATAGTATATGCTCTTGTTTTTATCCGATTCCTCTGTATATTCTAATATCGTCAAATCCTTAGTTGAAAACAGTTTAAAGGCAATCAAAGGCTCGAAATGCATATTTATCGTCTCATCGATTTCGTATATGCATAGTACCCCTGTTGCACTGAATAGTGGATTGAATACGCGTCAAGTCCTCAAAAACCACAACACTGCTCGATGAGATTGGCGAGGTTAGAAGTGTAATTGCAATTCCAAGGTAAGCGTTTGTAAAAATAACAGTGGCCAAAAACCAAAGACCTAAAACTAGTTTCATCCCAGTCAAATTCCAAACTAGGTCCGGAATCGGGTATGCGTCATCTAAATGTCGACAACATGAATAAGATCGGTGAGAACTTTGTCTTGATATTTTTGTTCCATATGAAGATTTCCATCAAAGTTGCGAGGACAAGGACGGTTCCACATAGCAAAAGCTACAACTCCATCTCAAATGGCAGGACGTAAAAATTAAATTTAAGAGTTGATTCGGAAAAGCAAGTGAGAAATTTAAACCTTCAATTTTCGTTGGAACTACCTCATTGCTGGCCTCTGCCATCACAAACGCTTCCAGTCCTCCAAATCGGATGCACGGGTTAAAGTTTGGAACATTCATATTACAGTGCCTATTTGTGCCAAACATATTTCGATTTTCAAAGTCACAGTGGACTAAAGTTGCATTCGCTTTTGAAACGATCAAACTGAGTTCATAGAGATCAAAATGAACGTTAGAGTCGTTCGGAAGTCGAAAACTTCAACTGACTGTGTTTGTTTGAAGACCAGAGCCCAAGATTTTTCCTAATATTTTATACAGTGGAATAGAGGAAATATTTTAATGACAAGGATGAAAAAAATGCCTTGAATTTAGCAAACTCAAAACGGCTGTTTGTAAATATTCTTGGATATATGGTTCCTTCCTACATTGTGGTATCGGCAACGTAAAAGATGGAGGTTGTTTCAGGTTTTGAAGTATGACATTTGATTTCAAAGAACTGGAGATACATCAAATCCCTAACTACAGTCCAGATCCCCTCAAACTCCTTCTCCGTGCTGCTTGAGAAATGAATGAAGTAAATCTGATTTGAATGCCGTTTCAGAGGGTACCAAAGTTTAGTGCCAAGTTGTACTTTCGTGACTCGTAAAGAGCTAATTCCAAAGACGGGAATTGATACTCTCCGCTGCGATTTATCCGCAACGTTTCTTTGAAATAGACGACCTCTCAAGACCCATTTAATTCAGGGTCTGGAGTACATTCAGTTGCACAGAGTATGGAGAGCCATTGGGAGCATGTAAAGTAAGGTATAAATCCGAGGCCGGAATGAATATCGTGTTGTTTTTTAAACCGGCGGATTGTGACCGGGGTAAGGTCCACTTGACCTAGCTCAAGGTCGTCGAGAACGATGTGAACATGGCAATTCCTAGTGGACTTTACGAGTTATGTGATTTCTGAGTCGAAGGTTTGAAAGGGTTTTGTCGTCGTCACAAATATTTGAGTTGTCCAAATCATTAGAACAAGTGGGATTAGTATCATCGTCATATTATATCACTAAATACTATGTTTTGTCTGATATCAGTTGTTCCCCTGTCTACCCTAATGTCAAATTAAAACTCGCATGGGTCATCAAATATAAAACGTAATTTGCTAATTACTTTTGCATTCATTTTTCTAGACTTTGAGCTTAAGCTGCACAATTTCGTCAATCAGGTCATTATCATTTAAGAAAAACAGCACGATCAACGCGTCAAATGTAATGCAACCGAGAGTCATTTTTAACAAAATTCTCACATTTCCCCAACCTTTTGGAAAAGTCATGAACAGCATTGTTTAACACTTGACCGTACCTTGACAATGATGAACTACACGTCCATGTTTGCTATTTAAAAATATGTGGCCTTTGACCGTGCCAAGAAAAACCTGAACAGCCGGAGAGGCAAGGTAGAAACATTAAAGGGTGGAACCCTTAATAATTCAGAGTAAAGGAAGTACCGCAATTCTGCGGATATGACTGAAATATTCAGTTTGTATTTTGATTTTCAGTCTGGTAAAAACCCCAATTTATTGTACTTGTGACAAATAAAAATTTGTGGCAACCAACCTTACGTGAGTGATAAATCCGAAAACAATTTAAAAAATCTGAAGCCAGTGGGGAAATAGAGCGCAGTCTGATCGTTTACTACATGGTTTTTTCGCCAATGTCACTTTACATTCCGTCACCTCCTCCTCTATTCGAAATATAAAAGACGGATTTGAGCTATCGTTTCCATTTAATAGTTAGACGCATTAAGCATTTCTGTTGTCGCGGTTTAAAGACGAGGAATGTTAAGTAAAGTATATGTACATTATGATAAATTTGAAAAAGGAAATTTTATTGAGGCAGAAAACATGGAACCCAAAACCCAATTACCGTAAAAGCTGATTGCTTATAGAACATTTTTTCTATTTTTTATATAGGTTTAAAGGCTTTTCTGAGTCCCATTTCACGATTACTTGAAGCAAAACAGTAATCAAATATGTGCTAACTGGCGAAACTTAAATCATAAATAAGGTCATAAGGCGTAAGACAATGTTGTGCGTATCACCCAATTTTTCCATTACCCTGATTGATGGGCCCATGCAACTATTTCCGGGTTTTTAAACCATTCCAATATTTATTTATAAGAACCATTCGTCGAACCTAATTCCAAACTCCTATGCACCATCTGGAAATGCTAAACAAATTAAAAAATCAGTACAATTTAAAAAAAGGTATGATGAAATATGACTAAATACGTCTCTTAAAAACCATGATAGTATTCTTAAACCATCCCAAAGTTGCTGCTTTTCTTAAGGACTTTTCTCCTTCAAAATCCGAATTAAAACCCATGGATTTTAATTTTGACCTGACATAAGTATTATTTCTATTATTAACATGACTTGTTCCCCCTTGACCTTCTACAGCCCAACTTAAAATCACCCCAATCCGGTTCCCCTGGACTAAATTGGACAGAAACGTTGCTTCGAAATCTTTAGGAATATGTTCTCCAACTTCGAGAGAGAGAACCCAGTCGTGTTTGGAAAATTCTAGAGGTCGGCTGAGGTCAATGACCCCGCAGCGTCCTTCCGACAACGTCTGCGTCTCTGGATTCCCGTCGTAACAGGATGTCAAGAGTCCCTCCGATTTCATTTGCTTCGCATATAACCCCATCCCAGCTCCCAGTTCCAGAACCGTTGAAGCCTCTTCTTTTTTTAAGAACTCTACGATGGCCGATGCTAAAGAGGGGTCAAACATGTGACCTCTTGTTGCCCCCAATCCTTTCCAAAATCCTTGGGATGCGACAGAGAATTCTTTGTGGGGATCTTGAGATTTTTTTGATTCAGAAGAACTGTAGCCGGAGGATTGTGTGTTTACTGTCGTTACTGATGCTCTTTTCGGTTCAGCTCCACTTGTTACGAAAATGAAAATGATCCACTGGAATTAAATAGGGTCGGATATGAAAAATAAAAATTTGTCGATTGATTTAAACCGTTTTAAATACGAAAATAGTTATTTTGCCAATACCAGTGCAATCAATCCCCAGCCGATCCTCCTTCCAGAAGCCCGGAACCATAAAATGATACTGTCCATGTTTTAAATATTTTTATCCGGTGTTGGTTTCCAAGTGAAGTTCAAAGTTCAACGTTTAGCTAGGTTTTTAATTTGCAATTTTAAGCTCTAATTTCTAATACAAAAAATAATCTTTAATTTGATGACTAGGATATATTCCAGCTTTTAAAAGCTAATTTTGGAGATTTAAAGACACTACAAAGATGTTGGACTATTGTAGGCTTTTCATTTTCCGATTCTATCTCAAGCTTATTCCCAATTCGACAGAAATTGAGTTGAATAAAATTAAACCGGCTTAACTTCCTTAACAGACGAGAGAGATTTAAAATATGACCGTCCTGCAAATTATGATTTTGTTCCTAAGCTCTGAACTCGATAACTAGTAAAGATTTTGTGTTTTCTTCGGATACATTCAATGAAATACAGTTACAAATAGAATAATGGTTCCGTTTTTTTTATATTGAGATGTTAATTGATTATTATGCATTAATGACACACTTAATAATATTGTAACCTAATATTAGCCTTTTGTCGTCATTCGTATGAAAGTGAACATGTTTCTCTGGACTTATTGCAGTCATTATAAAGGGAAGTAAGTATAACCGGATGGCTGTGCGTACTTCCTATTCACATTCATGCATATGGCTTTTAAAATGTATTTGTGTTAAATAGCATTAATTGTCCTTCTTTATGACTAATTAAAAATTTAAAAAATAGATTATTGATTTTTAGAAATATTGACAAATTTATATGTTTAGCGATTTTTGAATATGAATTCTTTCCATGCATTTTCCTCCGGATTTTTTTTAAACAATGACTCAAAGAGACGGACCTTTAAAAAACCAAGCTTTTTTAAAATTTATGTTCTTGATACAATCGTTGTTAGTAAGGCAAATGTTTTTTTGAAGTTTTGAGTATTTTCGCTGACTCTCTGAAACGTATAGATTTTGAATCAACTAAATGGGTTTACAGGCTTGCAATAATTGTCAGTAATAAAAATAAAATACACAACAGTAAAAGCTTAAATCAACTTCTCTTTGTTCTCAGCACTCGAAATTGTGTACTTTATTTTTTATTTTAATGTCGTATTCGTCAGTCAAGTTGCTTTATGGAGGAACAATGTTTTAGGAAATTAAATATTTATTTTGCTCATTATTATCATGTCCGGAAAAATTAAACAGGCAAAATCCTATTGCAGTTATAAAAAACCTATCATTTTATCCATCCGTACATTTGTATTTCGTCCTTGCCCATCCATGTCATCTTATTTCCAGTTTGAAATGAACAAAGACCATTTCAGTATTATAATTATTATTTTATTATAGTATGAGCACAAAAATCCGTCTTAATTGATTTTTTTCTAAATTGTAAATACTTTACACCGGACATTTATTTAATCGATATTATAAGATACCCCGTCGTCCCCTAATAAAAACTCGTTTAATCTTACACCATCCGAAGACTTATTCACTTCACTTGATTTACACGTGCTATAACATTAAGAATTGGCATTGCAAACACTGGTTCTTATTTCAAACACATAATCGGGAAGGTCATGTAAATAAATATTAATTGTAGTTACTTTTAAAACTAATGTATAATATGCTACAAACTACTTTCTTTTAAAGTATGCTCGCAATCCTTCAACAGTGAAGTGATTATTTAGTAAGAATAAAAATAGTCATCCCAACTTAGCAAAAATCCCGTCTTAAATAATTGTGCCTATGCAAAAGCTAACAAATATGATCCATCTTAACCTATAAAGTAGTTAAAGTACTAACAATAATTACCGCCTTGTATTATAAAATATCTTATTTATATATATTAAACTTGAATTAATTAATTAATAACAAAATTTAAATATTATGATGATAACAAATATAATTCGCTTTTAATTATGCAATGGTTGAACCCCCTAAAGGCTCTAAAGGTCAAATGCCAAAACAACTAAGAATTACTTCGTTAATTACCTAATAATCTTCAATGAAGAAATACCAATCCTCGCTTAAAGGCGGTTGACAACATTGGCAACTTACTATAGTCGCCGAATCCGGTTGGTTTGCGGCCGCATAACCGCTAGAATGTCTGATTCAAGTTGACCCTATCCGACCCGTTAAACCCAAGGATGTACATGTGTCGAATTCGATTTATTTTTTGATTCCCAACTCGATTTCGATTGGTATCTGGCAATGATTTCGTAAAGATATCTATCTGATTCAAAACGCGCCAGTCAACCCCTAAATCCCCCGAATCCCCACAGTTAAGTAATTCCACACTGTCTCGAAACTTTCGTTCATTCGGTTCAAAAATTGAACAGAGCTCTTCAGACCTGATCTTAAAATTGTAGAATCTCAGGCCCAATAAGCTTGTGGGTAAATCCCTCAAATTAACCCATTCCGGAGAATCGGGATCCGAAATTTCAGTTTCGTCTTTTTTCTTCAAGAGCAATGTCTGTAGTTTGATACAGTCATTAAAAATGGAGAGGTCAAAAGGTCGCTCTCCATCCAGACTAAGAGCGTCAATACTAAGGGACCCAAGGCTGTCGAAATTATTCCTAACCGTAGATCTGAGCAAAGGTACCGGGAATGGGAAGGACTTTTTCAGTTCAACAATTCTGAGGCTTCGTTGGTCTAAAAACAAGTTCGAGAGCATCTCTTCAAGTACGGGGATTGTAGCTGGAGTTCGGTCAATGGCCAACGGCGAAGTTGAATTCGATGACCTCTAGCGTTGTGACCGTTGTCAAGGTCAAGAGGTCGATTGGATCGATACGGACTGGAAAAGGCTGTGCAAATACACTCCGGCGCAAGAAGTCGATAGAAACTCGCTGCAATCCGGCCGGATTCTTTTTGATTAGTTTCATGATGCTCCTGAAAACCATAGTGGACTGTCTGGGACTGCCTGTAATCTCTAAGGACTTGAGTTTTGGGAACTCGGACTTGGAAGTCGAGCTAGAATCAAACCTCTTCCTCGGTATTCAGATTGGTCAGTTTTGAGGTCAATCCGAAGGTCAGTTAGCTCTTGAAAGGTGAACACCTCCTTTGAAACAAATGCTTGGTGGGGCAAATCCATACTCAATTATTTGAGGGATTTCGAGAAGAATTGAAGGAGTTCGGAGAGATTTGGACGGGAGATTTCCATCGGGTTTGTGAAGCGGAGTTCTGTAATCAGGTTGGGGTGACTAAAGATGAGAGGTTGTCTTTGGTCATTCTCATCTCTTGGTTCGAGGATCCGGTATTCCTGTTTTGATAAATTAACGATTGTCAATCTCGAAATTCGAAGTTGTCCAATGAAGTGGAGTTACAATATCTGTATTTACAATTTACAATCCGTAAATAAGTCCCCTAGTTTTAGGTATTGTCATACTCAGTCTAGAATCTAGATCTCTTAAAATATTGATATTATTGAGATTGCAATGAAGGATTTTAAGCAGTTGGATAACTGTCTAAAATTGTGTCCTAATACAGCAATAGCTTATGAAATGGATGTACTTGAAAATTGTATCGAGATATTTTGTTATTTTCTTTTCATATTTATACGGATTAATATTTTCAATCATCAACAGTTCATATTCCGAGAATTCCGAACAAATCAAGATGCAATATTCCAAGCGATCTAGACTATTTCTATCAAACTAATTGGTTTTTAGAAATTCTTATTACTATTAGTAATTGATTATTTCTTAGGGATTTTTAATAAAGATAATGTATTCTTTTGAACGTTCAACAAAGATCAAAATATATTTCTGAGAGTTCTCAAAGATTTTATGAGTAAGCTTGTTGACTCCATGATACATTTTAGGGCCATCAATACTCTGTCATGGCTTATGAGATCTGTATGTATCTTGTAAGAGTTAATAAAATAAAATAAATATTGTTTCTCTTCGGGTGATTTTTCGAGTTTTTAAATCCGGTGTCCATCGAGGGATTCTTGATACACGAAAAAAAATGCATTTCTTTATCATGAAATAATTATTTTGTTCAATGTTTTTATTTTAAATAGTCTTGGCAATTACGATTTTATGATAATTATTTATTTGTCGATTCGATATGATGACTGCTACAGTAGATGTACGGTGAGCATCACATTCTATTGATTAAAAATTACTTCGTATTAAAAAGAATCATCAAACACCACGATACATTCTTGATGAAATGACTGGCCTACTTTCCGTTTAATTCAATGGATGTATCAAAATCTCTTGTAATTGATTCTGGAATCATAAACGATGTCATCAATTCTTGAATAACATTGAACGGGTTAAATTTGAAGAGAGTTCGATGAGAAAAGACAATTTTGAAACAGTTTTTTTTAATTATTTGTATTGTCGTTTACAAATATTCTACTGGTGACTTGTAGAAAAACTGCTTTGGTGCAAAACTGTCAATTGCAACTTTGCAACTGTTGACTGTGAGAAATTTCTTATTTCGAAGTATTAGTTAGTTTGTATTATTAATCTAATCGTTCTAAAATATTCAGGCACAACATGAACTGATAGCTTATTTTGGCTAGCAATGTTAATTCGCCAAATGAGAGTCTTACAATAAGGTTTGTAATTTAGCAACCTCGTCATTTATGAACAACCCCAATTTAATCAATCAGTGTATTGCATTTTTATAATTATAATCTGCTTCAGTTTTCACAATTTAAATTTTCATTTAATCATCTTGTTAAACACACACAAAGTATAAAAAACATATTTTAAGTTTAATCAATAATTAATTGAAGCATAATTTTATTCCGGATCCAAACATATTAAAATATTAATTTAATTTATTCAGGCTAGATCTTAAATTTCGAATTCTCTCTTGAATAACGTAGTGTTGATAAGCATATATAAACTGCTTAATTCCATTGTACATTGCGTTTTACTCGGACGAAATATTAAAGACCAGAAATCAATCAGTTTGTGTTAATTTTGATTAGAATAGCAACTCCAATATTTATTATTAATTAAAGGTTTAATGTGGGAACATCTTTAAACTTTAAGTTAATCTGGGGAATAATTATAAACGACTTCAAGGCGCTCCAGGCTAGATAAAAATCATTCGCAATGCTACCGATTTTTTATTTGAATATCATCGTGTTTTTGATGACCCTTTGCCTTCTGATAATTTATTGGAACCTGTTTAAGAGAGATTCAAAGATCGAAGAGAAGTTAAATAAATTACCAGGACCCCCCACATTGCCTTTGATTGGCAATTTGATGACTGTACTAATACCTACGACAGGTAATCTATGAGTTAGTAAATTCAAGTTAAATTCCGTCAATATCTGCTAACCATAAACTTAAACATTTTCCAGAAATTATTGGAATGGTTCACGAGCTTGTGAAAAAGCACGGGAGGATCATAAGATTGTGGATGGGGAATAGGCCCTATGTGCTCCTCGTTTCAGCTAAGGACGTTGAGGCATGTTCATTTTAGACCATTTTTCTAAATATTATAGCGCTTAATGTTGTATGCTATATTTAGTGGGTAAGATTGTATTTAATGTGGTGGACATACTCTGGATCCAATTTTTCATAGGGGTCGAGACAACAGGATAGTTTAAACTTGAGAATTTCATGAATTCTATTTATTTTTATAATTAAGTCAGTATCTAATTGGGCCGGAAAACGTACGGGTCGGAAACTGTCATGTATAGAAATGATCGGCTGGAAAATGTCATTCCTATCATGACCTATCTCAGGGAATCTTATTATAAAGCTGCAGTAATAAGGGAATGATTTTTAATCTGAATTTTAATCTCATGCATTTTTTTCAGAAAGTACTATCCTCCATTGATCACATCGACAGAAGTAGAGAATACCAGGCACTTAAACCCTGGCTCGGTGATGGTCTTAATGTAGCAAATGGTAAATTGAAATTAATGACATTTTAAAACTGCACTGGAATATTCAGAATCGGTTTTATTTTGCACAGGTCACGCCTGGATAGCCCGTCGGAAGATGTTGAGTCCAGCCTTCACCTTTCAATTCATGGACAATTTCCTCCACGTATTTAATGAACAGAGTGTCATAATGAAAAATGTTCTGGAGAAGGAGTGTGTGGATCAAGGGATGATCAACCTGTTTCCTTACTGTTGTAGATGTGCACTTGACGTTGTTTGTGGTAAATATCGATAGGATGAATTTAAAATTCAACTATCATTTATTTCGTCATGTCACGAGTCCCCGAAAAAAACTTTCAAATGTCAAGATAGTGCGTGTTTCACCACTTTGACTGCTTTGGACTGGGTGCTGTAAAGTTATTGCAAATGAAGGCTTACAATTAGAATACCGGGGTTTGCAGTAATCCAACTGAAATAGCTTGACAATGAGGATTCTGAGGATTCACGATAAAAAATAAATTGCTTGAAATATTCAGTTGAAATTAAGGATTTAGAAGAACAACTTGTCAATAAGTCTCTTTGATGTTCTACATTACAGAAGCTGCGATGGGAACAAAAATTGAAGCCCAGACGCACCAGGATTTGGACTATTTAAAAGCGACAGTAGCGTATGTTCAGGAATCAAAAGTCTCTAAACCTGTTAATTCAGACGTCCTCAAACGGATCCTGAATTTGTTTTTAAATCTGAAGTTTCGTTTCTTGCTCTTTTCACTTATAGAGCAGCAAAGTTAATTTGTAAACGGATGCTAAGGCCTTGGCTTCAACCTACTTTTATATGGAACTTGTCTTCGGAAGGTCGAGCGGAAAAGAAGCATTTAAAAGTACTTCATGGATTTACTGAAAATGTACTGACGACAAGGAGGAAACTTCTTCAGGAAAACAAGCAGTCGGGGAATGGAAGTCCGGATGTTGAGGATAATATTGAGATTAACCTAATTAGTCCTAGTTAGTTAAATTCGTAATCATTGCATTTAAATCCAGAGCATGTTATTTATTATTCCGAAAATATTTCTGACAAGAGGTTCTGAACAGAAAAACCACGACTGGCACTACTCGACATGTTGCTAGAGATATCGAAAGGAAGAACAGTTCTGACTGATTTACAAATTCGAAACGAAGCGGATGCTTTCATGGTTGCTGTACGCCTAAAACGCATTAAATTCGGTCAAAGCTTCAAAATTTTGTGCAGATTCTGATGTTTTTTTACTGTTTTTAGGGCCATGACTCATCCGGAGCAGGAATAGCATGGACATTGTTCCTATTGGCTCTCAACCCAAAAATTCAACGGAAAGTACAATCAGAATTAGATGACATTTTTGAAGAGGATCGAGATCGGCACGCGACAACTTCCGATTTGTCGAGAATGAAATACTTGGAACTTTGCGTCAAAGAGACCTTGAGGCTTTGTCCTCCCATTCCTGTGATTTTTAGGCTTTTAAATCAGGATCTCATTTTAGGTAAGTAAAACGACCAAAATGACTAATTTGAATTTTTGGTCAAATATTCTTATTTAATCAGCGGACGGTAGAATTGTACCAGGAGGAACTTCAGTAGCGATCTCCTTACTGGAGTTACAACGTGATCCAGAGGTGTTTCCAAACCCGATGAAGTTCGATCCCGACCGATTTCTACCTGAAAATTGCAAGGGTAGGAACCCTTATGCATATATTCCATTTGCAATTGGGCCTAGAAATTGTATTGGTTAGTCAATTAATGTTTTGTAAACAATTTTGAAAATTCGTAGGTTTTGATAACTTTCAAATGTTTTAATAGCCATTAAATTTGCCCAAATGGAGCTGAAAGTGATTTTAAGTACGTTGCTCCGGAACTATAGTTTTGAGACAACGGGACGATTTGAGGATGTCAAGATTAATCCGGATGTTGCATTAAGGCCACTTGATGGTCTTCATTTCGTAGTGAAGAAACGGATTTAAATAGAATAAAAGACTGTCATCAGTAAAACTTTAGTGTAATAAAGATTTTAAAGAGCTTTGGTGATTTAGCGGTGTGTTATTAATGAGTCATTAATGGTCTTACTCGGTCTGTCCGTCTGTCCGGTTCGTGTTTTAACTGTTAAAAGATTGAATATTATCGGTTTAAGGTTTACGGTCAAAGGCCAATATTTTTTTTCAAGTTCCAATCTTGTAAAAGTGTCATAAACGTGTTGTAAAGGTACTTGTGATTAAACGATGTATGCGATTTTACTCTATGGTCCGGGTAACTTAAGATTCTTCAGTGTGTCGGAAAAGGACATTCAGTGGCTAGTTTCTTGCGGATTCAACATATTTCGAGATGCGTAAACAACGGACTATTTTTTAATGAAGCTACGCAAATAGCATGCTAGGGCGCAAGATTTCATCTTCAATAAATAATTCATCAGTACAGTATTTACATGCAAATTACATTATTATTTTTCATCAATTTCTCAGCCAATAATTGTTTTTAAAGTTAAAAACGGGATTCGTATTAATATTTAATTGAGTTTGAGGGCCTTGACAAGAGTAACTCGTCCGTAACCGAACTCATTATTGGGCACTTTGTTACCATCGAACAATCCCTTACACCTCTGTGCATTGGTCACAACAGCGGTCGACTCGAACCTCTTGATCACCTCCTTATATCCCATCTTCTCTTGCGACAAAAGCAGCGCAACGGCACCAGCAACATGAGGAGTAGCCATGCTCGTCCCTGACAAACTCCTGTATCCATTGTCTGATTTGTAGTCCGCAGAAGTGATGTCACTTCCAGGGGCCACAACTTCCGGTTTCTTGGGTCCCACTCCAAAGAGTCGTTCCAGGACATTTCCCCCAGGTCCTCGGGAGCTGAAACTCGAGAGCTTGTTCTCCTTGTCGATAGATCCAACACTGATGAGGTCGGCCTGATCCCCAGGGGAATTTGCGGATCCGCAACCAAACTGACCAGCGTTACCAATAGCGAAGACAGGGACGATCTCAAGCGCCCTCCAGGACTGGATAATAGAGTTGTAGAAAGCGTTGTTGTTCCCGCCACCCCAACTGTTGCTGACGACGTTGGGGTAATCTGCGCATGTGCCGGTGGAATTATTAGGACATGCCATGAATTGCCCGCAAGCCGTGAGTGCTTTCTCAGTACCGCTACCGTCGGCATCTAGCGCCTTACAAGCGATCCATTGGGCGCCTGGTGCAACTCCGACCCCATTAGCCCTCCCGACAGCGGTTCCCATGCAATGAGTTCCATGTCCATTGTCATCGTAAGGTTCGGTCTTATTGTTGACAGCGTCTTTCCAGCTGTATGCGCCACCTCTGTATCCACCAACAAGGGCTTCGTGCGACAATCGTGCTCCGGTGTCAATAACGCCGAGGACGACCCCTTCTCCAGTGATTCCAGCTGCAAAAGCTTCAGGAGCTCCGATGTTCTTCACACCCCATTGGTACTCCGTTTGTCGCTTCACTCGGGCATCGGCTTGGGTGATGGGACCGTTTTCGACGACAGGGAATACGCTGGCTGTCTGAGCTTCTCGGACGGTGAATGGTCCGGGAATTGCGGAGAGGACCTTAAGGGAGCTGACGGGGACGTCGCTGACCGCGATCTTGTTTGCGACCCAGAAGGGCGTGGCTTGGCCCGCTAGACCCATCGATGCGAGCCCGTTCATCACGGGCAACTGCATTACTTTCGTCTGCATCTGGAGAAGGCTGACGATTTGAGATTTCCTGTCGTCACCTGAGAGGGAGTTGAGACTGGGGTCACTGAGGACGCTTTGAATGACGGGGGAAAATTCAAAAATCGCATCTTTCTTCTCTCCGCTACCGCCGAAGGTTGAGGCAAAAGTGTCGCTCAAGGAGCCAGCTCGACTGCCGGAAAGAGTCAGGAGGACTAAGGTAGAGATGGCTATGATTGCCATGATTTAGATTGGTTAGGAAGAGTTTGATGGGATATCAGAAGCTGAAATGATCTGAAGTTTGTGTTCGCAGAGGTTGTCTTATATACCAAGGGAAATCCGGATTAGAGGATGAGCCCGTGCGACCTGTTTGGAATTTATTCTTGTGGAAATGTTATACGGATTCGGCGGAATTGTTTGCAGAGTCTGGGTGAAATTATTATGGCTCACCGCAAAGTGTTTTAGTGATGTGATAATTGTGTGTTTATGTAAGCAGGGTATTTTTAATTAAATAACGATGATGACCCAATCCCACTTGACTAATAGCTTTTTTAATAGATTTTCTGTGTCTATTACAATTATGTAGGAAAAATACTAGGTTTTTAAACCCCCATTTAGTAAGGTACGTATGGACGCATTCCAGGATGGGGACTTATTTATGTCATTATTAACAAGAATCAAAAGAAAACTGAGAAATATATAAATTCAAAGGTTATTTCAGTAAATACTTCACTTTTTGTATGAAATGCTCTTATAAATTCAATGCTTTATGTCAAAGCATTGAATAAATTGAAACAACGAAGCCACAATTTATTTTGTTTTTGAACTTCAATATAAATTCGCATACTTTTCATTTAAACGCCTATTCTAGACTCTGATTGTGAGATCCGAGGATGAGTGGGTACTTAATTAGATTTACATTTATTTCATGAATTACGGTAACTTGCGTGCTACTCGTGTATACCATTACGTTACAAAATAAATTTGTCAATAAGCAGACGATGAACAACCTCATGATGTAAAACACAATAAATTCACTTTTATTAATCGACGTCGGACTCATTGAAAAGACTAAAGGATGCTTATAAATTAACAGTTCATATAATATAAACGTAATCCGGTCTACGATTACCTCCAACAGGTTATTCCAAACATCTGGAAGTTGTTTTGTTTACTGGACTGAACCAACTTTATTTTTAATTGATTTTACTTTCTGTCTCGTAAATTATAATGGATGTTGCGTCAATGATTATTACGGGGTTTATGCAACCGAGCAGCTCTAATTATTTATTAATTTTCAAAGGTACCCTCTTGTCATTAAAATCTCTAGTCGATCAAAGTAGCAAACAATTTCCAGCAACAAAACAAACAAAAACAACAAGTACTTATTGTTTTGTTGGCACTCTCTATCTTATGTCCTACCATTTTAATTTCCAAACAATATAAACGATTTAAAACGTAATATGGACATGTTGAGTATTGAAATAAGGTCCCTAGTCCCTATCCATTTTATGTTAAGATGCTCCATACCCTTCAAAGACAACCCGACTTTAGCATTAAAAATATTAACTGTTCCGACGAACTTGTTTCGGTAGTTACTTTGCATATACCATCAAAACTGTCTAATTGCTAATATTGACACTAATTATCAATCGCAGCGGTAGCATAATTAATGTACTATCTTTGTTTCCTTTTATTCAGATTTTATTCTATAATTTATATTTTTGTCTTACTAACGACATTTGGATGTACATACTTTTACGGACTTTTTAACAAAACGGTCCTCGATAAATTTTAATTTTGCTAACATTTTTGAACCGTTTCCGCAAAATAAGTTTTAAATTATTTATCCGTTCAAAAGTTTGATACTCGAACGGGAATACCAAGTGAGACATTAAAGGGTTTTCATGCTTTAATAATTAATAACGAGTTAATTCAGTTTTTCGTTCTGATTATGATATTTAGCGGATTGCATCATTGTACGTTGACGAATTAGTTCCCAGCGTGCTAATTAGAAAATCACTGTTGAGTTGGGTTTTACGAGTCGTATTAACAGGAAAAGGACCACACAATTCTATGCATGTTAATTGAAAGGTAATTAAATTGGAATTATTCCCATTCCTCCATAATTTGTAATAGAGTATTTTTTCTCTCGGAATTTAATTAAAAGCTGGGATAATTTTTAATGCTTCAATTATATACACTTTTTTAGCAACTTTATCGTATGCATTATGATTAGCTTCTCATTTCGCACCTGTTTCCGACAATTAATTTAAATTATTCCGTACTTTTTGGGTCTTAATGACTGTTGCTCTGATAAGTAATGACTTATTTTTGGTTTCTTAGAGCTGTTTCCTTTAAAATATATTCAATCCATTCAAATGTATATCAGCGTCTTCAAAATCTCTTAAGACGATTGCAATCAATTCTTATAATAAATGTTTCAGAAATTATAAATAAACGCTCAGTTCTTGGTCATGCCTCTCTGCCCGCAGTTCTAAAAATTTTGGAAAGTAGTAATTTTACAATTTAATAGTATTACAAATTTAATTTTGAAAACATGGGAGTACTTCAATTAACCTCTTTGCTACTCCCGTCTTCGTCAGTGACATTTCTAATGGGATTGATTTGTATTTCGATAGTTTATTGGAAATATTTTAGTCAAGATCAGAGGATAGCAAAGCATTTAAATAAGCTTCCTGGTCCACCTGCTTTACCGTTAATTGGAAATCTTGGGTCCTTTGTCGTTCCAAGTACAAGTATGGCTGACTGTTAATTTTTCTCGATTTTAATCATTCAATTTTGATAACAAAAATTAGAACAAAATTAACTGAATTTTTCTAGAACTTCTACATGTCAAACATAAACTGATTGAAAAATATGGCCCTGTTCTAAGGCTTTGGATGTTAAACAGGCCTTATGTGGTCCTGTCTTCTCCAAAGGATGTTGAGGTAAAATTATGAGTTGTTTTTAGTTGATTACACTGGATTAATAGATTGTCGATTAAATTTTTCCTTTTAATTAATTTCAGGTAGTTTTATCATCAATGGATTACATTGAAAAAAGCAAGGATTATTTTGCCGTGAAACCGTGGCTGGGAAACGCCCTTAATTTGGTTAAAAGTAAATGCAGTTTATACTAGATGTTGAATGGTCATTTTATTTTGAATTGTGAATTAAGACTTAAATATGCCTTACTATTTAATCGAACAGCAACAGAATGGCGACATCGTCGGAAACTGTTAAACCCGGCATTCGCATTCCGATTCTTAGAGGATTTCATGCAAGTATTCAACGAGCAGAGTGTAATTTTTAAAAACATCCTTGACGAAGAATGCGTTGACCAGGGATTCGTCAATTTATTTCCGTACTGTTGTCGGTGCACCCTGGATGTCATTTGTGGTAAGGAAAGGTCAAAATTAGGTTAAAAAATAATTGATTTCCCCATCGTCCTCATATGTCAACTAATTTGACATGGAGGAACTTTGACAGCTATCGAAACAACATTATATTCATATATTGATGGTGGCAACAGGAGGGGCGAATTAGTTGGGGTGGGGGCTGATTCAGCCGAGATGGGGTCTAGTTCATTCGATTAGGGGGCTCGTTCAGTTAGGGGCTAGTTCATTCGAATTAGGGATCTACTTCGCATTTATAGGGGTCTCATTAAATTTAACTCAAAAACAATTGATTTCCCCGTCGTCCTATTTTGAAACACAATTACTGATTCTAAATTACAGAAGCAACAATGGGGACAAAGATTGAAGCCCAAACTCATCGGGACTTGGAATATCTCAATGCAACTGTTTCGTGAGTGAATTTTTTAACATTTTTTAAACAAACCCTTCAAGAAATGTTCCCACTGTTTTAGAATTGTTGAATGTATAACATAAATACTAATAAAATATACTATGAAGTTATCCACATTTGTGATTTCAGAGCTTCAAAATTGATTGTAAAACGAATGCTGAGGCCTTGGCTCCAACCCGATATTCTTTGGAACTTGTCACCGGAAGGACGAGAGGAGAAGAAATGCTTAAAAGTTCTGCACGAATTTACTGAGAAAGTAATTGCAGAGAGGAAAGAACTGGCTCTTGAGAACAAGAAATTAGAAACTAACATTACAGATGGTGAAAATAGCGATCCAATCAATGATCCATCGATGCAAAGTAATTAATTATTGCCAAAAAACTACAATAATCGATTGAACTATAATAGAATGGAAATTAAACATTTGAGTCTAAAAAAAACTTTGAGCGACATTTCTGACTGGCTGGTAATAAAATGCTTAAATAGGAGGATATAGAACCTTCTGTTGCAACTTCCTTTTAAAAATGCAAATTTATTATACTTTAAAATATTTTCAATCAACGTTTTGTTTGTACCCGATTGGAGGTTTTAAGTCTCCAAAAGATTGCCTTCCATTTCGAAGAAAGCTGTTGTTTTCGAGATTTAACTTATTTTTTAACATCATTAACCAACTTACAATTAGGCGAAGGAAAACCCCGCCTAGCGTTTCTGGATCTCCTGTTAGAACTCTCCGAAGATGGCAAAGGGTTGACAGATTTGGAAATTCGGAACGAAACGGATGTCTTTATGGTTGCTGTAAGTTTCTAATTTAAAATCTATTCCTCGGCCCTGAATTATTCCCTAATTAATTCGTAACTTAAAATGACAGGGTCATGACACCTCCGCTTCCGTCGTAGCATGGACTCTATTTATGCTGGCTTTGAATCCGGAGATTCAGTCTAAAGTTCAAGCCGAATTGGATGAAGTATTTAGTGAGGATCCCGAACGTTCTGTCACAACTGCAGATTTGGCGAAAACTAAATACTTGGAACTGTGCATTAAAGAAACCATGAGGATCTGTCCTCCGATTCCGATCATTTTTCGAAATTTAAATAAGGATTTGGAACTAGGTTGGAAAACAAATTGACATTATCCGGCTGTGTTTTTTGTAGTGTTTTTATACTTATTGATATGATTTAAAGCAAACTCAAATACAGTTTCTAACAATGATTTGAAGCTTTTATGCTCGAATTTTTAAGGTGATAATAATATGTTTTTTTGCGCTTTTAGCTGACGGTGCAATTGTACCCAGAGGGACTTCAATAACCATCTCCATTGTTGAGCTGCACCGCAATCCTGCCATATTTCCTGACCCCCTCAAGTTTGACCCCGACCGATTTTTACCCCAAAACAGTCAAGGTCGAAATGCATATGCGTACATACCCTTTGCAGCCGGGCCTAGAAATTGTATTGGTGAGTTCAGTGTCCATTTAAAATCTTGTGTTACTTGTTAACCGAATACACTTATTTTTTCCTCAATTAATTAGGAATGAAGTTTGCTCAGATGGAAGTCAAAGTGATTTTGTGTACGCTACTCCGAGAATTTTCGTTTGAAACGTCGGAATCCTTTGAAGACGTTAAGATATCACCCGACATTGCATTCCGGCCTCAGAATGGACTTCATTTTCGAATCAAGAGACGAAGTTAACCATCGACATTGATTGTTCCAATGGAATTAAGTATATATCTTCTAATTATACTTAAGAACAACTTTAACTTTAAATGCTCAATACTTTTCTAAAATTATAAATCTTTGCAATATACGTACTTTTACTTTCGATACTATTGAAAACTAAAATAAAAGTTCTATTACTCTCTGTAAGAAGCCGTTTTAAAACAAATAATATTACATTTAAACCCAATTAGAATTAATAAACGCGCTAACAAAATCAAGAGTTTTTGAAATTGCTTTAAAATCAAACTCATTTTATTAGCTAATTTTACTTTAACTCCAAATTCCGTACCAGCTTCTGACTGACTCATTCTAAACACTCGATGCAAATCAGACAGGTTGGTCCGTTTGTCTGTCAGTGCGATACTGTCTATTAACGCGAGTTCCATGGTCTCGCTAATCTTAATTGTTATTCAAGTGGACCAAAAACAGATTTACAATAGTATGAGTTTTAAGATTAATTCCATGTTACGATTTCAATTTATAACTTGAAAACGATCGGTTTTAATCTCTTTTAATCCTTTAAACATTAATGAGGGTGAAACGCATTTATTTTAGTGAATCTCAATAATTACAGATATTAAATGAGGGTGGTTTGTGTTAGAAACGAAAAAGTGAAACGGCAGCTCTAAATATTCAAAAACAGGGTTTTAGAGATTAGGTTTATCTCATTTTTATATTTTTCCTTAATGTAGCAATATGCTGGATTATCACTATAATTTAGTTAATTTATATTGCTACCTGGACTCGAAAGTTTAATGGAAAGTCCGGACGGAGAATTAGGAATCTCAAAATCCAAACAGAAGTTGTTTACATAACCCCTGTGCGTGTGGGGTAAATAATCTTCTTATCCCAGACTCGACTTTTAAACCTGTTATTAAATCAAGGATATAATTAACTTACAAATACAATGCTATTCTCGTCTACAGAATAGAATCTTGGACAAGTTTGAAATATCCTTAAGGTTGATCATATATTATAGCTTTGTTTCGAATGTAAGTTTAGCAGGATTTTGTTTTCGCAAAATGTAAGCTGTTAAAGAAAACATATTATTACCCTTCTAGTCAAAGCCACTTATTTAATCAGTACATAATTTCAGAGATTTTTATTAGCTTCTGTTTTGATTTCTTTACTGTTTTGTAGTCCTAACTTTAAAAATTGTAGAAACTAACTTTTAGAGGGTCTATTTCATTTGGTAATAATTTCCTTAATAAAACCAATTACAATCTGTTTCTGTTTGGAAAGAAATGAACACAAAATATATTTTCTGACTAAAAAGATGGTGATTTCCGATTAACAGGTTTTTGCGATCAATCTAAATTTATTGTTTGTATTTTATTGTCTATATTTGTTGTAGATTAATCAAAAAAATTCAAGTGAATCGAAAATTTCAGTTTGTTAAACTTCTCTTTAGCTCATTTAACTTTATCTACAGATTTTTGTAACATAGCAAACGTTGTCAAAGCTTTGCGACTGCAATTAAAATCGACTTAAATCCTTATCAATGTCGCCATGTCTTGTCAGTTTTATTCCAGTTTTTCGACCGATTCAATTTTAATCTGACCTCTTTACGTCAACCGAACGGATGGGGTTATTGAAACTGACTCTTTCTCCATTTGAAATAATTCCGGAAATCTTGAGAATATCGTAAAGTTATGACTTGAGGTTTTTGCCAAAACGATAAGTTAGTTGACAAGGATCTTGAGATGGAGAGGATGCTCTGAAATAGACGGTTTCAGCCGATTCTGACAGAACGGAGAAACTCTCTCAACTTTCCCGACCCGATGGACGGGATTTGGAGCAGAATTGTTAGAGATGTTTATGGATTGGTGGATTCATGTGGTAAGTGCTTGTGTCGGATTTGGTTCCAGTTGTCCAGAATCAGAAGGAGAGGAAAGTCCTTTTAAATAAGGGACTTGCATTTATTCTTAACTTCCCTAAACTACATTACGGTTGGATATACAAATAAAACTGGGCTTATGTCGAGGGTCCTTCATACATTTTGTCAGAGTGCGAACTAAAAAAAATTGGACGTTTTTAAAGAAAATTGTAGGGTTTAGCTCCGAAATTGACATATTTGCAGATTTTTTTTTTCGATTTGTGGATGTTTGGCGTCCATGATAAGCGCCCAGGAATAAGCATCCCAGTATTTAAGCCCCTGAACATTTTGCGGCCCTGAATTAAATATTGTAAATGACAACGATATGTTTTAATTGTTTGCCAATTTATATATCAATGATGTCTTAAATAGGGTAACATTGGGGTTTCCAAACCGAGATTTTTTGTTTACCCGAAATTCATTCTAGTGATTGCAAATTGCGATAAATTCTAACCTGTCAAGGGGTTTTAGCTAATTTTGAAAAATTCTAGGCTTTTAAGTGTTTTGGAACTTTAAGATTTTATTCAATCGACAGTTTACATAAGACTTTGCGAACAATATCGGCGTCTTTGTGTTTGGATCTTGAAAATCTAACAAAAAACATTAAATTAAAATGAATGGAGCAGAATTGGTCAACAAAACTTACATCTCTTCTGCTAATACCTCATCCTCGATTTAAATCAATTTCAACAGCTCCCTATCGCTTTTATATGGTGCATATCCGAAGTGCATATCTACCCTTAAATAAGTCCTGAAAAGTAAATACAGTCCCACCATTAACCATAAAGCAATAGTTATCCGAAAAAGTCTAGCAAAATGCATGTTTCGTTCAACGACTCCATTCGTGGTTAACAAAATCCCGTATTTTGTGGTCAGTCCTCTAGTCAAATGTATAAAAAAACGTGGTAGTGAGGTTATAAAAAAGTTTAAGACTTGGGTGGTTTGGTTTCAAGATTTCCGTTCTTTCTTCAGTGTAGTATGGAAGCGTCGGGGATCGTGTGTGGACTGGAACCGATGTGCCAGAGGCTCAACACCCGACCTGGATTTTTATTGCCGAATTTCGTACTTGCAAAAATATCTGCTTTTTCAAATTCGCCAATTCTCGGAGGACCCCCACTGCACTACCAGCCCTGGCTCAACCACAACCACCACCTCCTTCTTACTCAAATATCCGTCCACAAATGATATCCTTCTGTCCAGGGGCTTGCAAATACGAGATCTACAGTCCATCCTTCTCTTTAGGAACTGTTTTAGTAAAATTAGACCATTCAGACCCTTTGCTTACAGTATAGCTTTTAAAGTTGAATTTCCACTATTAAATTTGTAGAAATTATTTAGGGCGGGAAAAATTTCAAAAATTCTGATATAAAACGAAATAAAGTTAAATACTGGGAATTTAGCCACCTGATGTTCAATGTGGCTATTCATAATTTATACCAAATATTTCGAAAATATTAGAAAGTAAAGCTGAGTAAATCAGCGATGATGAAGTATGGACGCTGCATTGTCTCATAAAAGTTATGTAACCTCACGAAACTTATCCTGGCAGAACAAATTTATGACGAGCGGATGTTATTCCACAAATATCTTCAAATCTCGCCCAATATCAAGTTTATACTAATCTTTTGAAACGCGAGCACCATCTATTGAATTTCTTACGACCGCGCGGCCTCTTTACACACGCGCGCGATTAGAAGCAAAACCAATAGCTTCTTTCGTTTCTAAATTTTAAACCAATGTTTTCTACTGTTTTAATTGTTTCCTCGATTTTTTAGAAACACAGAATAGCAGGATTATAAAGATGAAGGCCTGTAGATTTGGCAAAGTAAATTTCAAAATTCGGGTATGGTTGGTTGGGGTCGGTGGAGGTATTCCCATGTTGGCAGGAGGCAGAAGGACTGTGGACGGTTCCCTACTGTGCGGCAGAAACTTTAATTTATGTCTATGCGGATTCTATATCCGGTTACGGGGAATGGAACACTCGCATTATTTTAACAGCTCCTCCGCATATAACACCTCCTAAAAGGTACTCTCAACTAGATGTTTAAAATACATTCAATATATCACTTCATCCCAGAAATACATACATTATGCCGGATAAGGATCATCCTTCTATCAACGGTTTTGGGCGAGGTAGAGGTGGACTTGCATAGAAGAACTGAAGTTTGAATTCGCTGGAATTGAGCTCAAATCTATTTGCTTTCTCGGTTTTTAATTAATCCAAACGGTCGGGGTATATGCATTTCAAGCACTAATTCCAATGCAAAGTTACTAGAGATTTTTGTAGTTTGTTAAAGATTTTTTAGATTTAATTTGCTCCCGAAATGAATTCATAACGAAGTGATTAAAACGTGGATTAAATTCAAATAGTTATCTCTGGGAGAAGCTGTTTAACTTTACGGGGTAACAAGGTGTGTATATGTGTGTAATGTATGTATCGAAATTGGTAATTTACTAAATTCAGAACCATGAATTTTAAGTGATGGAAATCATGCACAAATGTATTTCGAAAGGATATGAATATTTTCAAGTGCCGTAATTCTTTAAACGCATCCTAATTTTATGTAAATTTCGTATAACCATGTTAAATTCTGAAATGAGCAAAGTTTTAAACCATGAATTAGTGAAAGACTGAAGTTGAAGTAATTTTAGTATTTAATTGTCAGTTTTGAAACTTCGTTAAAGTCGAAGCTAATTAGATTTACTATAATTACAATTACTTCCATCGGATAATTCAAATTTGTTTTACAATTAAGTATCTGCGTATCGCATATAATGAATTGAAACTTTAACAAATTTACAATTTCATTTGAGATGCTTTACACCAAATTGAAAAGTATTCAAGCGAATGATACAATTCAACCCCTAATTTTTCATGCTGATTGAACCCTGGAAAAATATGTTATCTTGATTTCGGGAGGCAAGTACTTACTGAACTATGGGTCAGAGTTATTCAATGAAATAAACGTATCACTTATATGAGATAATACATGAGTTTTACTTTAAGACCCAGACATAAATTAGGTTAAACAATGGAGTACTGAAAAACAAGGGCCGGAAGGGACCAAGGCTCATAGGCTCCAAACAAGATCATAAAATAAGAGAAGAGTTCTATATTACATATCGAGATTGAATATTGACCGCTGAAATAATCTAGCAATTAGATTAGAAAATACTGTGGCACTTTTCTTAGTTTTTTTTAAATGACACTAAGAAATCTTTCAAACTGTTCAAGAACTAAAAAACGGCAATAAAATCCCTACATGGTGTTAAAACTCTAAAGGGCTAATAATAGTTGAACATCAATTCTTATGCTTCCTTCCGTTCAACAAAGCTTCCAAAATAGAGGATTTGTGAAACTGGAAGAATATTTTTCAAGGCTCCAAAACCATGTCTTATTTTTCTCCAATCTTTAAAAGTTTTCATTCTTTACTTTTTAAATATAAATGTAAACCAGGGTTTTGTATCTTAAAACTTCGAAAATGGTCATTGTAAATTGCAAATTGCAAAACTAACATTGCTTTGTACTAAATACTTTCTCACAATTAGTACTACTGGCGTTAAACTACAGAGATTTTGAGGGTTGAAAAATAACTATCCTACGGTGTTTATTCTAGATTTTACGGTATCTGTGTAATTTAAACTACCCGAAATAACTCCCCCTCTCTCTATTGTATCAATAATAAACTTCATTACATCCTCAAATCGTTGAATTGGACAGATTTTACGTTAAACAAATAGGTTGGGAACTTATACCGGTTTTTACGGTATCTACTCGTAACATTTAGAGCCGAGGTGGTTGAGATCTCTGAGCAAAGAAGTGGTGGATCAACACTTCTCACTCAAAAGTTACCCAGTTCACTTTCACCCTTCGGGCAGAACGCATCTCTCTCTCAAACGCCTCTTCAATTCACGTTTATAAACTTCTCATACAGTACTGAGAAATCTGAGAGGATTTTCAATTTTACTACAATTTCCGAAAATCAGGAAAAAATTAGAGCCAAAAAACCGCTAAGCAAAACCACACATCAAATCTCATGAAAACCGGTGAAACACTGCAGATTTGAAGCTTTAAAAAAATAACCAGGAACAAAACACAGAACAAAGATCAAAGATATATCAAACCCTAAAAAACTGAATTTAATCAACACGTACTCATTAAATCCACGACCCGAACTGTTCAAAATTGTAAAGAAACTCATAACTCCGGCTGAAGTCTGAAACCCTTAGAATCTTGTGGTTCTCCTCACACTTGTTTCGTGATCTCGAAAACTTTGTACCAGAAACGCCATTAAAATAGTAACAATAGACCATCAAGCTATTAAAAAACATCGGGGGGGATTGACCATTGTTGTCTCTCCACAACTACAAACGGTTTTGTTTCGAAACAAAACAGAGGCCCTACACTTCGTGTTTCTGATTTACCACATCAACTTTGTACATCTACAAACACCTTCTGCTTCGAAAATATTATTCCCCAAGATTATTATTAAAAAGTTCTGTGGGTTTAAAAATAACAACCTCATTGTTCCGGCAAAATATTCAGTTGTGTCAGAGCTGAATTTTTCATCTCTAAATAAACTCTCAGGAAAGTCAGGATTCCGCTTGGGGCTAATTAAACTTCATTAATCCGTGTCTCATTAACTCCTTAGCTCATTAACTGTCATCAGAACAAACAGGTCCCTTTTAAAATAGGATAAACGGCCCTATCTATCAGGGAAGATGATCAACTTCAAACTCCATCAATCCTGACTTTAATTAATTATTTCTCCGAGTTTCATTAAAAACTGAAGCAAAATACACAACAAGGGAACCCCTTCAACTGTTACACCCCAACTCCAATCCAATTCCATCGGATTTTAATGGGATTCCCCGAAATCCGATTTTAAAGACCTGGAAGTGAGGAACTTGACGCTGATTACCAGTATCAAACCCCGCCGATCTGTTTCCGATATAATAATCGTTTTATTTTCAGCCCAAATTCCGATTCTGGAATAGGGAGATAGGAGGGATACAAAATCCAATTAGTAAATGGACAAGTCAAAGACAAGATTTATTTGCCCCGACTTTCCGCCTTTTCGGCTGGAATTTCCGGAGTGTCTAATTTATGAAATAAATATCCATAATAGAAACTAAACCAGCCCCAGAAACTGTCCCCGAAAAGTCGAAATCTATTTCATTATAATTGAGAGAGTGTGAAGAGATCTCGGCTGACAATTTATCCTGAGAGGGGCTAAAAGGCCGCTTTTAGGCACAATCGCGAGGAATAAGAAACGGGATATTTCATCCCGGCCAACTTACATACTTTCCGGGGAATTACCCGCTCCGAAAGCAGAACAGATCTTATTCTCGAAATATATTGTATTGCACTCCAATTCCTACACTCCTGGCCCATATACTCGGACTGGAATTCGGAGATCAAGAAACGCTGGAGTTGAAAGTGGAAGTGATTAATAAGATGCCAAATGAGATGAGAAATTAACTGGGCCCCATTTCTCATCACATTGTTCTCGGGATATAATATCCGAGTACAAAATACCCCTTATTTATACCCCCTATTTCATATTTATCCATTGAAAGTAGGAGTCTATTTATAGCTCCGATAAATGATCTCTTTGAGAGAATAAGCCGGAGAGTGTGGGTGAAGTGAATTAAATTAGGTGGAGCCCTTTTCACATAATAACTTATTGTCGAGGAAACCTCCTCCTCCGATAACCCGGACTAGTTTCCAGGATCCGGGCATTTTAGCTCCGATTTTGCTGATTCTCCGAAAAGTTATTATCTCTCTCATAATAGATATATAGCCCCCACTGACCAACATTCAACATTCTGGGCAGAGAGGAACTTAAGTTTTTGTAAGAGAAAGTAAAAGTAAAAGTGGAACTACAACAATAACAATAATTCAATACCAGTTCCGAGTTAATGTTTAATGGTTCAGGAGTTGGGTTTTTCGGGATCGGGAATATTTATTAGACAGATCGAGGATCGGGAATCAAAATCTAATCGCAATTAACATCATCTGTAGGAGAATGATGGAATGGACAACTCCCTTCCATCCAATTCGCCCTGATGGTTTAAGTTGATTATTATCATTATTGTTTGTATTAATCGGAGTTTCTCCGGAATACCTGAGGAAAGAGGAAAGGACGTCGGACATTTATTGGATTTATTAAAGAATCGTAAAACGATTTCTCTGTTCTATTGGCGAATGCTGAAATCATTCCGAGAAATAAATAATAATAATAAGCCTTCCGAGACGTGAGACAGCGGTAATGAAAAGTAAGTTATATTTTGACACTTGGGGCCGTTCATAAATCACGAAAAAAATCTGACTCAGTTCGGTTTTTTGGGAACGTGGAATAAGATATTTTAAAAACAGGTAGAATTTGGCAATTTTAGGTTTTAAATCCCATAGAATGTATCTTGTAGTTTGATTTTAGCAGGTTTGCACTTTACAGATCGGTTTAGAGCATGTTTTCTGTGATTCCTATGGTTTTACACGGATTAAACACATGAAACAAGCATGATTAAAAATTTATACTTCTGCTGGTCATATTTTTGAAATTATGAGATTGATCTGATCTGGCTTGCAGAAGATTTTTGTTTTTATAACCTCCTCTGGACAAATAACATCGTCAAATTCAATAGCTTGTATACTTTAAAAACCGAATCCAATAAATTGTCGTCCTAACCTCCAGAAAATCGCCAAAAACCTGCATTTTTCCCAGTTTTTTTATTTCTTCTCTCTACGAACGGCCCCATTCATAAACAAGTCATTTCTTACAACAAAAAAGCGGTGAATAAAAGCAGCCGAGAGTAGTATAATAATAATGAAAAAGTGTAAATTTTATTGAAAGGGAAAGTTGGTGGGTGAAAGTTTCCCACACTATTCTTGCTCCAGTCTCGACAAGTTTGAATGACGAACCAGGACGGACGGAGAAAGTTGCTTCAACAAAGTCCAACTACAAGAACTTACTTGTAACATCCAACAAGAACTTCAACAAGTGAGAGAAAAAACTTCCCCCTTTAATTTCCAAAAAAACAATTAGAAACTTTAACAATTAAGTCAACAAAGTTTGTCTAATTACAAGCCGCCCCTCTACTCATGTCTACGAATAGACTGCTAATCTAGCCAACTGACTCTAATTCGAAATGACGGGAATAATAGGCTCTTCATCTCCGACAATGGAATCATCATCCCGACTTAAGTCCCGGCCTAAAACCCAAGTCAGTGCCAAAGGGAACAAGAGGCGAGGATTGGAACGTTTCGAACTGTTAATCGTCGGAATCATAACCGTCTTTACGATCCTCCCCGTACAAGCTTCTAAAATAGTGATAAAAGACGGTGGGGGTTATGAGGAACTGGTCGTGTCCATCGGCAAAGAAGTCCCACCGATCGCGTGTCAACAACTCGTTCAGAACCTACAGGTCAGTTTACTCTCATATCTCAGCTTTTTGCAAATACATGCTGAAGGGATCCATTACTTAAGTACTTAACTCGGGGAGTAAATGAAATCGGTTTAAAAACGGGGCTGGAACGGCTTTTGTCTGCTGATTTTGTCGGTTGTAAGGCGAGAGATGAAGCGATAGGGTTGATGCTTGTAGAGGTTATCTTACATTGTCATAGGAAATTCGGCACGTAAAGTATCTTTGTGGTCGTAAATATCAAGTCTGGGTTTTTTGGGGAGCTGTTCGTAAAGGTGAGTATGGAACAGAAAAAGACTCGATACGTCAGAAAAGTTGAGAAGAAAGTAGGCAAAAAATGCTGGAATAATATTTTATCGCTCCACTAATGTTAACTTCCTACGTACTTTTGGGCCAAATCGAAAAAAGTAAAAAAGGCTCCAATTTTTCTGTTTCACTCTACAATTCGGCCCTACAACTCTTGAATGAATTCTTGGACCCTATTCTGATGGAGCTTTTATTATAGCGAATATCATAAACATTTGAAATTACCAACGAATGATTCCATACCGCCTTCAAATGATTGAATCTAAAACCTTAAGATATGAACAACCCGCTACGGTAGAGATTCGGGTTTCTAACCTCAAACCACCGGGTAACAGGCAACAGGGTAGCACCACCTCATAAAAACAATATCTTATTATTTATACTTAACCACATTAAGCTCACCGTATCATGTTATGTTACTCTGTGCGAGGATTGAATGCTCATCGCAACACTAATTAATGTTTCCCTCTCATGTAATAAATAAGAAGAAGAATGAGATAAAAAATTAAATTTTAATAATTAATCACGCTCTCTAATCAAATATGGAATGAAACTGCAAACAATTCCATGGGATTACCTCGATGGATAATCCAGGAGAATCAATAAAATTAATTATATGTAATTCCGAAGTCATGTTGATTGTTGACGTTGTCAAGTCATGGGTTCCTCCTACTCATTCTTTACCCAATGATAAGTTCATTAACTATGATTCCGTAAATGTATTGAAAGTGGGAAAATAATAATAATAATTGGATTATGAGACTTATAAATCATCAGTTTCAGTTGGAAATGGCATAAGAAGGGAAATGAAGGCATCAGCCTCGCTATTTAATTACTTATTTTGGCGGATGAGTTGCCTTGATAGGTTTTTTGACAATTGACGGGGAGTCTGGAGGTTAATAAATAATGCAGTTTTTAATCAGATGGGCTGTTCTTGGTCTTGAACAAGTTCCTGTTACACCGTATTGGAATTTACGGTAGTGCTTGTTGTATTTGGGACGAAGAAAATGTTCCATTTCACATTTCAAAATTCAGACTTGTCTGAAATATGAAATTTAATCAGCTCTTGTATGCAGCTGACAATCTGACAATAGGGTGTGAATGTTAGAATATTAAGACCAGGGTTCGTGGAAATCGGGTTTTAGCAAAAAAAAACTGGGAAAGGTGGGTCTTAATCTTAAACATGATAAGCGAATTTGATTCCAAAAATTCCGACCTTAAAAAGGCTAAAACACCCTTCATAGTCTCCGACGATATTTTTTAACAATCAGGAACACTTACAGAGTCATTTTGAAATGAAATCCAATAAATAAGTGTGCGAATTTTAATTCGGAAAGTCAGTGCTCACAATGAGTTGTAGAGTTCAGCCAGAATGTTCCTAAAAGTATTATCTAAATTCAGTAGTAATCTGTACTATAAATAGGGTTTTAACAAGTTATGAAATTGAGTTTAAATGAAGATGTTATTATCGAAACCAATGAAGTCGAAATTACATCATTAAAATAATAATAAAATCGAGTTTATTTATGTGATTATAATTTGTTTTTGTTTTTCTCGTCTCGGTTTCAATTTTAGTCCGTAAGCAGAGTATAGTTGCTAAAATTAGAGGTTTATAATAATAGAATACGAACTAAACTGGATGGGATTTAATAATTTAGTACCTTTAAATGAACTTTAATAGTTAGTTTTTAGTATTTACTGCTTTGTGAAAATATTTTCTTTAAATGCCGTCGATCCCAAAAAACCGCTTGAGAATTCAAGAATAATGATTTAATTGTGCAATAAACCAATTTAAAATCTTATCCAAATAACGTTTCATTTTTTGATCAACTGTTTACCATAATTTACAAGTCAAGAGTCAAGTTATGTAAATATCTTTAAAACCTTCACGATGTTTGCAAAGTCATTACTGGAATTTCTTTCCGATATTTCAAAACTCTCAATTTTAAGCATTCGTGATAGCTTAATTCCAAAGCAATCATTATAAATTGATTTATGGAAAGTGAGAAGGTAGAATTATGCTTAATTCCATCAATTAAATTGATTAAACTCCAACACTTATGATATCATGATTCCAAACTCGCATTCTTCAAAGCTACGGGTCCATCTCATAGAATAATTATTCCAAAACCGTATCCCTCATCATTACAATAGGTAAGAGGTTCTACGATTCCTCTGCATTAATTGCCAGCTTTAGTTGTCCTTCAGGTCAGGTGGAAATTAATTATATGTTCGATACGAGATTAATGAGTTGGAAAACCGTATCATTATTTGAGATTCTTCGGGGAGTCAAAACAGTATTAAAAATGAAGTGGATGGATGGGATATCGATGTTTGAGTTGAAACCACATATTGGAGATAGATTCAGCAGTAGAGAGCAGTTAGGGACCGTTCATAAATCTATCGATTTATCTGTCTTGACATTTAATTTATGCCTAACGGGTCTTGGCAATTTTTCTCAAAATTTTGAACATTTTAAAAATGGTAAATTTTTCCATTTTTTAGTGATTTTTTATCCAAACATGTCTGTATTTTTTTGGATTTTTCATCTACTGGATGCCTGAAATTTCATGAAATTTCATGTATAATTTTCAGTGAAATGTCACATGCCATCCCAGCTAAAAGTCGGTCCTGGAGAAAGCCCTAAATGGAAGTCAAGGCTGAGTTGAGTCATTCTAATGGACGGAGGCTCATTAAATTCATTTCTCACACGAAGCAATCCCCAGAAATAGGTTCCTTCAGTTCCCTTGTACACTTTCAACTTTACAACTCACTTCCATCAGGGACTGTAAATATATATAAATATATACATATACAGGGTGTTCCACTTAAAAGTTACCCACTTGCAATAAAAATGTGTCTTTAGTAACGGACTTTGAAGAAAAGCGACTAATATCCGTGCATGGACTTTTAAATGGAAAACTGTGTATGTACAGGGTGTTCCAGTAAGAACTCTTCACTAGCATCAAAACTAAGCTAAAAAGAGAGTTCTAAGTTGAGTCGCTCCTAAAAGAAATAAAACAAGAAATATCTTCACGTTTCTGAAATACCTCTATTTCTGAAAGAACAGTTGACTCAACATGGGCCTCTCTCTTTCATACATACTTTAAATGCTCTTTACTCTTCGGTTTATAGAGAAACTTCCCTGTACAACTTATTATAGCCCGACTCCAAGTAATATTAATAATTTATTATATTTATGTAATATAATAATTAGACAATCTTTCAAATCCAGCAAGGTATCCAATTTCTTTCTAACTTTGCTTTATAAATCCATGTACCAAGAAATCCACATGGTTCACCCAACAGCAAGGCCTATAGAAGCAACCTTTTGTCCACAATTGGTCATATTTGCTTTTGCAATATAATTTCATAACTATACCAAATTTGAGCGTTCTAGATTAGTTTTCAGAAAACCCGCATCGGTCATCAATTAGGGTCTATAGAAGCAATTTTATGTCCACGATCGGTCAAATTTGCTTTTGCAATATCATATTCTAACTGTATGTCGAATTTGGACGTTCTAGGTTAGTTTTCAGAAAACCCGCATAGATCGCTCACTAGGGTCGATTTTGGCCACAATTTTGAAAATTAAATGCAGGATTTGAAGATTCAAAACCTCGATCAACCACAATGCAAAATATGGTGCTTCCAAACCTATGTTCAGAAAACCCGATAGGGTTCGCAGACGCACGGGTCAACGTATAATCCGATTTTCGAACTTGATTCCTAAATTTACCCGAACCCTGTGTACCATAGTACCATATTTGAAGTTAATCGGAGAAGTATAACTCGAGTTATCGTGGATACGGACAGACCGACGGACATTGCCAAAAGAATTGACATAAGACATTGACATGATCTTATTAGCCCTTGGAGTCTGGCTAATAACCATGTTCAGCACTTTATTAACGATTAACAAGTATAAATCAACCAAGGTTAGTATATCGGATAATGGAGAAGTTATGAATTTTAAAAGCTTTAAGATGTATCTCTGATTGAGAAGGATGTGTGTAGTTCATCAGCAAGGTTTGGCGATTAGTGTGTTAGGTTCGCAATATTAGTAATTAATTATTGTCCATTTTCAATTATTTTTTCAAACCCAATGCGACTGCACTAGATTAATGCCAAAACCACAGAATTATATTATATTAATTTAATTCTTATTTATGTCTATAATGAAAACGGATAGATTTCTTTATGATAAGGGAAGAAGGGGTCTAACTGCAAAATGTTATTTGCCATAATATATACTTTCGTATGGTTTAAATGCACCCCTAGACTCTTCGGTGGCACTACTCGAAGTTTCCATTTTTCGGTAGTCTCCATTTCAAGCCGATTGAAAAAGCATATATCAACATACACATTAGATTCTAAAAATCCCAATAAATGATAAGATGAGGGTACCAATGAGACCCTGGATCCAAACCAAACCAACCCAACCAAGAGTCTACTATGAATATAAATGTAATATATATACTCTAAAGGATATATTGCTACTTGCTACCTCAAAACATGTCTCATTTTGAAAATAAATTTTCTGCAGTTATTCTAAGCATCTTACGATTTGTATGTTGATGTGTTGGAACATCTCATTAGTCAATTATCTCTATGCTAGTGGCGCTCCTCTAATGTTGACTTCTCATCTACTTTTATGTCAAATCTACGAAAGGAAAAATGCTGCAGTTTCTTCAATTTTTCTATTACACCGTAAGCCGGTGATCGTCCGGTCCCTAGGTCTCAATTGTCTTAACGAATTCGGTTTGTAGTATTGGGAGTTTAGAAATGTCCTTTCTAAATCAAGGCCCATGTTGAGGCAACTGTTCTTTCAGAAATAAAGGTATTTCAGAAACGTGAAGATATTTCTTGTTTTATTTCTTTTAGGAGCGACTCAACTTAGAACTCTCTTTTTAGCTTAGTTTATTTTACTGTTTTAAGGGAATGGCTTATTAGTAAGATGATGAATAGTATATCTACGCGATATGAGACTGGTCTTGTCAAGCTACTGGTAATAGCCACTTAAAAGGACACCATTGCACTTTTACAAGGGTACATTACCATCCGTATTTATATTCGTAGGACTTAGCATAATATGACTTTATTTGTGATTCACAGTTTTAGTTTGTGTAGTGCAAAGGCCTTAGCCCAAAACTTCTCTGTACAACTTATTATAGCCCGACGCCAAGTAATATTCTATTATTATAATCAAGTCATTTTTGCGTTTTAGTTTATATTAGATTGTACCTCAGGTATCAAGAAACCCGCATGGTTCACCCAACAGGGTCTATAGAAGCATTATTTTGTCCACGATCGGTCATATTTGCTTTTGTAATATCATATCATAACTGTATACCAAATTTGGGCTTTCTAGATTAGTTTTCAGAAAACCCGCATGGGTCGCTCACTAGGGTCAATTTGGCCACAATTATAAAAATTAAATTTTAAATTTGAAGTCTTAAAATTTCGATCTAACACCATGCAAAATTTGGTGCTTTCAAAACTATTTTTAGAAAACCCGATAGGGTTCGAAGACCCCCCTGGGTTTAACGTATGGACTGATTTGACTCATCTTCGAAATTGACTCCTAACTTTAACCAAATCCAATGTGTACCAGATTTAAAGTTAATCGGACAATATAAGGCGAGTTATCGTGGATACAGACTCTAGACGGACAGACATTGATATGATTATTTAAGCCCTTGGAGTCAGGCTAAAAATATAGCATCCAAAACGCTTTAATTCTTGAGTTGTTGTGTAGAGGTAGAATCACCGAAAAGACATTTTTGACTTAATTGAAGTCTATAGCGACGAGATTCTACTCTCGCATCTCTATAGAGTTAGAGCCATGAAGGCCCTATACTAATATCTGGTACTATAACGACTGCTATAGGGTAAATTAGTTACATGCAATTGCCCATAAGGAATCTTTGAATAGACATATCTCGATCGGTTTTTAACCGATTTTAATAAGATAAAAAATAGTATAGCTCATTTTCTACTGCATTTGATAAATTCAATAAGCGACAACTCCAAATTTAGTATTTGGTCCTCAAAAACGAATTTTAAATTTTCCTTTATATGAAAACATAGGTTTAAAATAAGAATTTCAAAAATCGGGAAAAAAGGACACTAGAAAATTGAATTATCCAGATTTTTTATTCTTTACATTTTTTCGATACGACGCACCCCCAAGGCTGTAGGCGTGGCTAAAGATTTCCAGGGGGGGGGGGTGAATGCATACTAAGGTGAAACCGTTACCATGGCCAAGTCCATGTACTCTTTTTGTCTCAACTTAGAAAAATCCGTTCGTGGTAATGAATAATTGTTAGTGTATCTTATTGGCACATGCTTGTTACTATGCTATGGAACGATGCTTTTTGTTGGTGGGGAGTTTTAAATGGAACACCCTGTATAGATATCTGTATAAGCCTAAGCCGCTTTATAAAAGTGAGAAGGAAGCCATTAAATCCGCCAATTCTTGCCAATAGTCCCCAATCCTAGTTTCTGGTGCAGAAAAACGAGTAAAAAAATGTGGGATTGGATGGAATGTGGAAAAATAAATCAAAGTGTTCGGGATCTTGTAAATCTGATGGGAAATGGAGAGTTTCCGAGGGACGGGTATTGATCACCCGAAGTCACTTTAAATTGCCCCCACTGCTTCTACAGTCCCGAATACATAATCTGGAGGCACAAGGACCTCAATCAAGACACCAACACCAACATCAACCCAACCCGCCTCTTTTGGCCATTACCCTTGATTGTGCAAAAAATAAAAATTGTTCCCTTTTTTACGGCTCTTCCGAGGTTTCAGCAAGTTTCTGGTCCTTCAGGGAAAAAATAATATTGTTTTTGTTGTTGTTTTTGAGGCCTACAGTTCTTGTTTTTGGGCCAGGAATAGAGTAGTTTTGGCAAAACAACGCCTCTAATTAATTAACTTGTTGTGCATAATCGTTAATTACTTACCGTGGTGATAACATTGTGGGTTGTTATTTGGTTTGCCAATGGTCCAGTAATTGCAGAGGTGGTATTTATTTATTCGTATCATTAGGAGGGCTTAGGTTCGACCTAGAGGATCTTAATAATGAACTATTGCATCGAAAATTATTGATCGAGTTACTTTAATAAACTTACTTGTATAACAATGCCGGTGTCAGCGACACGGTTGTCATCAACAAGGCTGACATAGACAAAGTTGTCAGCGACAGGGTTGTCAGCGAATTAAACAATATTTTTGTATTTTAGCATAATTTATGAACAGCCCAGTTACAAAAACAGTTTTTTTCCGAGTTTTCTAACCCGGAAAGAAGATTGGGTCATTACACCGAAATTAAATTAAGAACAGAGCGTGGAACGGAGTCGGGATTGCGGTAAGGACTCAGAGGTCACAGATGGACTTTTGGTTTTAAAGTAAAAATATGATGATGACTTACGAGTCTGCTCTATAAATAACGGGGAGAAGGTAAGGTTGACTTGAGTGGTGGCCAAAACGGCCTTTCCTTCAGCTTGTTTGTCGTAAAACGTCGGAGTTTAGTGGTTGTGTCGGGTTGTTAGGTCACATTAGATCTGATCTATCTGACCAGCCCGACATTAACAATGGATCATAAAGAACCTGGAAAGTGGCTACACTTACATTTCCCTCTCCTCTTAAAAACAGAACAAACGGGCTTGGACATCTCACCAGACCTATTACAAAACAAATCTTGATGAATTTAACCTCTGCTTCTTCCTGGAAGAAAACAGACGGGTTGTTCAGAAATAACGAGGTTTTTTTAGACAATTTTTGATGACTTTGGGAACTAAAGTTGATGTAGAGGAGATATTTCAATGTTTACAGGGTTTGGTTTTCAGAGGACCGGGTTTTTCGGACATTTTTACCTGAAATTACACTTCTCAGCTGTCGAGTTGAATTTTTTGATGATAATCGATGCATTCACGAAACCTGAAACAATAAAACTAGCCTAAAACACAAGAAATAATTAATAAAATCGGACTCTACAAACCCTGTTCAATCCTAAACATTATATATACCCGGAAGCCATTTGTGGGTAACCCTACATCAAACAAACGACAGGATTTAATGGTAGATCTACTTATGGGCTGGTTGAAAATACGTGCTTTACCTCCGGTTTCCTAGTATTAATACGGAAAATATGTCCTCTCCCATTTCCCTACTTCACAAACTCTGGAAAAAACTGTGACAATCGTTAATGATAGTTTAAACGGTCCTTAAATTATGGGGCTATAAAACCAAGCATATTAGGATAATTAATTATGTAGTTTCCGAGAATGTTTACGGTAAGGATAGTATATTCTATAACCCGGTCAATGATGCTAATGGTTTTTGGTGGCTGTAAAGTAGAAAAAAACGATGACGACCGTCCATAAACCCTTTCAAATAAATACCGTAAATTTTTATTTAAAGCTCCAGGGCTTTTATTTTGCACTGTAATAAATTACTAATACAGGGGGGTTTCAAATCAGGAATTAACGGTAATCGTATGAAACGATGATGCAGTTCGGCGTATTCCCTGATGCGTTCCGAATTTTGATCATTTTTGATGTAAACTGATGTGAATTTTTTCAAAAATCGAACCCAGCTTGTCTCGGCAGCTTTCCCTAACTCGATCAGGATTCATAATTCATAATTACAGGATTACAACAGTTTGTTGACAGTCTCGTCTCCCCTGTCTCATTCCAGTGCATATCGGTCGGAAAAATGGAGATGGAAGCTGATTCATAATTAATCCCTGTTCAAGTCTACCTTATCACCTCACACTCTCCGTGAAAAAATAGGCTCCGATCCGACTCAGTTTATTTTTATGGGATGAGTGGTACGTGGAGTCCTGATGGGTCCCCAGAAGAGTACAGGATATTAGGAATTGTTGATGGTCCTTGGAGGTATAAAAAACGAGAGTTTGTAGTTGGTTTTGTAGTCGGTTTACCTCATCCTCTTCTCTTATTTATAAAAGAGTTGAAATCTCTAAAGAATTGAGGTGGTGCCTTTTAAGTGAAGTCGTAAAGTTGAATTAGTTTGGAATAGATGAGGAGGTCGGTGGGGTATGGGCTATATGGACTGGTGGTGGTGGTGGTGCAGGGTTAGGGTATGGGACTATCTCAGCTACAAGCTACACGACATGCATGGAACACTTATCAGCAAAGACATGCTTTTCCTTTTATCCCAGTCCCAGTCAACCCGACCTATTTACGAATACATTTATAACCTAGAACCTACCACCCAAATCAACTCGATCGTGGAATAAAAAACTCCTAAAATCCTTTAAAATGCTTAACTGACTCGAATTTCAAAGATTGTACGAAAAATTAAGTAGGTGGTTCTCTGGGCGCATCGTGTCCTTGTGATATAAATCACTTATCTAAATAGGAAATACGGGGTAAGATATGTATTTAACACTGCTTGTATTCAAACAATGGTTATGAATATACAAGTGATGAAGTAATTCGGTTATGAAAATAATCAGATTATTGTAATAAATGTCCGTATTCTACTTTTTTAATTTACCCTTATGTTTTTGGTATCTCGACGTGGGTGTGGCAATAGTATGCTGAGCGTAAATTGAGGCATGTCGCGAAAATCGTCGAATTTTAACGATTTAGTATTTAACACTGAATCCGTAACTGTTTCGAACACTTTAATTGAACAGTCCCCAAACATGGCTTAAATGAACTTCACAAAAATTGTAAAATTGAACAATAAAAATAAACCCCATGATTTGAAAGCTAAAAAACATGAAGGAGAGTTTATTACAACTTAATCTATACGATGTCGTTTGTACTTTTAAAAATTTGAATTCCCAAGACTTACTTCCTCGTCTATTCTGATACGAACTCAGGTTGTTTGGGTTTCGAGAAGAAGGCTTTTGTAAACATGCCTTGTTTGCCTTTTGGTTAGATTTTGAATCATATTATTATTGTTATTATTGTGGTTTTATTGTTTGTTCTTTGAGGAGAGACGGAAGTTGGGAGCTGGAGGTTTTGACGGAAGTCAAGTCCCGAAGTTGGGGAATAATAGAGAGGAGAAGTATTATTACTATTACGATTATTACATCACGGGGATTACATTACCAAATCCTCTGCATAGGTAGAGAAATATTTCTGAAAAACATTCATATGCGAATTTTGTTTTTGTTCTTGTGGAAGAGAGAAGGTAATTCTCTATTTCTGTTGATGTGGATTACGTCTCAAGGTTCGGGAAACCGGGATTTGTATACATTTTCCGGTAAAAAATGCTATTGAAACCCGATTTTCCGGTACTTTTGAAACTCAATGTGAACTTTTACTGTTTTTAACACAAAATCCAGGAATACGGGGATGCTTGTAAACGGTTTAGGACTTAAAACCCGGATTTTTATCTCGCTTTCTAAAATGAGTTGGTACATTTGCACTGTTTCTTTAAAACCATTAAGTTGCCCAGAAAATTATGCAAAATTTATATAAATTAAAAGCAACCTGCAGAACTGGACTTATCCCCCGAAGTTTATCTCAAAATCTAACTATCACTACATATTTTGTGGCAATTTGATACAAAATATAGTACTTTAAATGTTAACTGAATACTTAACTTTAAACTGATGATAAATATTTCAAAAACTACTCAAAACTACAAGAATCGGAGCTCTTATTTTGCAAACCCGGTCTCCGAACCCTGAAAAAGTCTTATTAAATATTCGGCCCGGCTTTGTTTTCCTTTGCATGAATAACAAATAAAATGGCGTGGGCCCTGCAGTTCATGATGTGGGCTTGGGAAATTTGAGATTCCCCGAGATTCGGAGATGGGAACTTAGATTCCGGAATAGCAAACCACATATGAGCATATGAATTCCTCACTATATTACATCATAACAATCTGGAGGAGAGAATGAGTGTAAGTTGGTACTGTTAGTAGTTGGAATCTAGCTGCAATAAATATTTAAAGAACCAACCGTTATTACACGAGAATATCAAACTCGAGTATATTTATGTCCGGAGATGTAAATGTGCCGTGTATTCCGAATATGCAGACTTTCAACTTTACGCAGATTTATTTTCTCCCCTAATTTTCAAAATAATCCTACTGTTTCGAATTCCCATTAAATTCCTCGGCAATTGTAGAGTATTCAAAATTTCTAAAATCTGCTGAAAATATTCAGCAAAATCCCCCAATCCTCCGAGTATCTATAAAAAAGCTGAAAAGTTCCTTGATAAATCAGGAATATTTTCTCCGCGATTCAAAATAATCCCCATGTATGGCTGTTTATTAAATTACGAATGCTGCAAATTGAAAAATCCCAAGAAATGCAAATTCAGCACAAAGTCCTGATTGGAAATGGGATTAAAGTTGATTGGAATGGATTTAGGGAGATTTAAAAACCCAAATTAACCCGGAATCCAATTAAATTCAATTCTCCTATAATTAAACTGAAAAATTTCGACACATTCAATAAATATTCCGTAGAAGCTGTGTTTAAATTCCGGGCCGTCCACCAATAACGTCATGAACCTGAAAAAAATGTTCACACCCCAAATTACAATCCGGTGTTAACATAAATCACGTAAATTGCTCTGCCCTGACCAACACATGCATTTTCCACAAATTAAATTAACAAGCCTCGGATTCCAAAGGAAAGTTCGGCTTCAAACTTTTGACTAAAACACGGCTCCCCAACTCAACCCATTATCGTCTAAATTATTTCCTGAAATCTGGAAACCGAAATAGAGAAATATAATATGCATTGTAAATTGTAATCTGGTGATCTAAAATAGGTTTATTTATCCTTGTGCTGAGGAATAGGGAGTTTGGCTATTGTCTCCTTGTAAAGTTAGGTGGAAGTCTGAAACTGTAATGGCTTTTGGTTTCATTGCACAATTCCGTTGATTAGAAACCTGTCACCGTTTCCCCCCAAACTGCAGCCCTTTTGTTCCGACTCTCTTTCCAAACGAATCCCGTTTATGATTATGTTTATTATAACCTCAACAACTTTTGTCCCAAACCTTTGACACGGAAGTTGGCTCTAAAACTCTAGACTCAAGTGTTGACAAAAACAGAGTCAGGAGTTGCGGAATCGGCTCTTTATTAGGTAGTGTAGGTACTTTATGCTCTTGCTTGTGGTGTCTGTCTGTCCGTCCGCCAGTTTCTATAAAGAGTGCCTGACTAAGCGTTTTAAAATTTGTATTTTAGTTTGATATAATCACTGGCATTTAGAGACAGGTCAAACTGGTTCCGTGACCTTGTAGATCAAAGGTCAAGTGTCAAATATATCACAATGTATTGTTTAAAAACTCATTAGTGGTTCATCGGTGGAAAGCTACTGGCAAAGGGTATTCAGGGATTTGTGTGATTTTACTTTATGGTAGGGGTAATTTGAGATGGTCAATATTTTGTGTTTTTCTTCTGTGTGTTTTGGTACAATTTCCGGTTCAATAATGCTGGAACATTAATGATTATCTTTTTTATAATTTAGGGATGCACTTTATGGTCGGGGTATTGTGAGATTTTCAGTACTTTTTTGTTTTCCAGTTTAGAGTTTCAAAATGATTTGACATCACTAATCTCTGATACAAAAATTACTCACAGTTTCTGGTTTCAAAATGGTTTACAATTTCGTGGATGGTTGCTCTACGATACTTTGCTACATTCATTTGATTGGCTTATCCCTATACTCTATATTCCGTATGAAGTGAGAACGTGAGTGTGAGGATGAGTATGTGACAATGACAGAAGATAAAATAAATTAAATTGAATTCCGTGAATTCGTTCTCTGCTGTTTTGCCCGAAATAGAAGGGAGCGGAAGGCGTAATTGCCGTAAATTGTGTAAGTTTATTGGATTGGGAAAGCATTAAGGGCCCTCTACCTTAGATTTCCCTACTGGCTTGTTAAATTAAGACAATTCGATTCTCTATCCATCTCGGCCGGATTATCCGCATTATTGGCAAAGGAGTAAAAATAGTTCAACAGAGGCGGAATAGTTCTTTGGAAATGATAATGAATTTTGTATTAGAAGCGGAATTCTATCAACAATTCCCAAATGGAGTTGAAGGCCGAGAAACGGTTTTTAAAATTCAATGAACTTTCAAAAAATAAGTTAAGAGATCCGTGGTGGGGTTCCGTAAATGATGTGACGGGGTTTAAATACTTAAGATATGGACTTGTGAGGATTTGGGGGTTTAAAGGTTCGTTTTTGATAAAAACCCCGGTTTTTAATCGCGTGACACGTAACTTTATATCTAATTAAATATGATTTACTCCTATCGAAGCTTATTAATAGTAGAAAACTGACAACTGATATGTCCGTGAATGATGCGACCTGGGGTTGAAATACTGGAGGTGTGGACTTGGATAGGGGGTTTTAGTGGTTCGGTTTTGATAAAAATTCATTTTTTTTGACATAACGTATGTCATTTAGCTTTTTGTCAAAGATGAATATGAATAATATTCAGAAAAAGCTTATTAGTAGTTGAAAACTATGCATAGTTCAATGAATATGGTTAAATCTACTCCAAGTGTCAGTATTTTTCAGTTGGACAAATTGTGTGCCGAAAATACAAGGGGTTTTAAAACCTAATTTGGCAATCGCAATCTTTTAACAGCAATAAACCACTTTCAAAAACCATTCGCAAACTTATTGTCAAAACTAGTGCAGTTTGCATTAAAATGTAAGACTACCTCCACAATCCTTATCCTTAAATGTGAAAGGTTGACTGTAATAAATTCAGCAATTAACTACACCACAAAATTGCTTTCCAGGTCATAAAAGCGCTCTCGATAGCAGAATTACTTATATTAGTGCCTGCATAATTTACGAACGGGCCTTGGCTCTTTAGTACTTGTGATGGATGTTTTGGTCACGAGGGACCCTGTCTCGTTTCACCTTCTCAATCTATTCTCCAGAATTCGAACAAAGTTTCGGAGCTTCATTCTCCTCAAGAAGTACATCAACGATCAACCAAACACCGATCAACATCTACGAGCATTCCTCCTCTATCTTTTATATCAGAGAAGAATAAGAGAAGTACGGCGGAGAAAGTTGGGAATTGCAAAGGACTTTGAAGGGGCAAGTCAATAATTCAGTTCCAATTGCAATTTCCATCTCTCAAACCCAATTCCAAAGTCCAATGAATCGAGGTCCAAATTGAACTTGAGTTTCCCAAGCGCAAAGAACACACTATTTCACTTTACATTGTTGGGGCGGAAATGAGGAGCCCGGAATAAGTCCCCAACCCCTTCGATTCTTGGTAGTTAAATTACTCCCTGATGGGCACTTATTTCAGCATTTATGACCTTTTAATTGAAGTTTAAACTCTGTTTTACCCCAACCGATAGTTTAGTAGCGTTTTTATTGCGAAATTACGGCGACAATTAACGTGTTTATTGATCTTAAGCCCTGAGGATTACTTTGAGCTTATACTGTTTTATTGCAAAAGCTGCATTTTTAAGAGACGGTCTTAAAAAGGTGCGGATTAATTTGAATTGATTCGTTTACAGGAAGGAGGTGACTGTTACAGAGTTTTAAATTTTAAATTTTACATAATTTCTTTTGATCTAATTTTGTTAATATGGAGAAATTATAAGTGTAGACAAACCTTGAAAATCCCTAATTAAATCCCCACGCCAATTTAAATTTTACGATCTGTTTCTATTAATACATAACTTCGTCAAAAATATCAACATCGTCACTACTATCGTAAATAGAAAAGTTATTGTCGAAAAGTAATTTAAAATCCAGTAATTTTCCGAAACTCCGTTAGATTTTAATTGATTTTCTCGTAATTGACTGCTGAATTAGATTAATTTTCTATTTTGTTGTGCTGGGACTGAAACAAAAAACAGTAACTGTTAAATTGAATTTCCAGTAAAATGTATCACATCCATGTGACAATATCACTTGAAGAGGGAAAGTTTTTTCCTGCGCTTCTGCTAAGTAAATCGGATTGTTGATATAAAGAACGTGAAAGAGGTGTCAGTCCTCTTACTATTCCCTTGTTACTTGCTTTTACGTCTCCCTTCGAGTTGTATTCATATATTTCATCTAGTGCGGAATTCTCGGGGGATTTCAATGAATTTTAGGTAGAGTTTTGCATTTGAACTGATTTCTTCATGACTTACTGACATCAACTTCTTCCTTACCATTCAGGGGGATTCAAACATTGACAGAATTTCCTTTGAGAATTTCTCGAGTCGACAAAATCGGCGAAATTTATTCCTGCCACATGATGCCACACATACTATCCCTCATAGATAGAAAAAAAGGGGCCATACATACAGATTACATCGAGTTTTTGCAAAAATAACCCTTGACAATGGCATTAAACAAAAATAAGTCTTTTGATCTAAAACGGTAACATTTTTGGAAATTTTGACCTATTTTCGAACATAATTGCGTCTTGATCCAACAAGGGATGACATTAAGAAATAAAATTTCGACGACTTCATTTTTTTGCTTTTTAACTTTATGTAGAAATCGCAGACATGAAAATAATGAATACTCCAACTGATGTTTAACATGGTAAAAGAATCACGAATTTGAAAAACGGACAAAATTTTCATATTCAAACGCTCGATAATGACGAGTTTCGAATCATGTGGGTCGTTGAGGAGTTTTTTTTTGCATCCAATAGGGTCAGTTTAAAAAAAAAGAACCTTGGAAATGATATGCTAAACTGAAGCTCTGTTGAACTACCTCGCAAGAATTCAACTAGAAAACAACCAAAAAATGTCATAAATTCGCAAAACTACTGACGGACGTGTCAATTGCGAAAGCTCGATATTGACTCAAGCTGTTTACTTTAAAAGTGCAGATTCTTACTGCAAATACTGGTTCTATCATCATAATCATGCAAATTTGCGATAATAGAACAGTTAATATAAATACTTTGAGTGTAAAAAAGCACTTTGGAATTCGTGAGAACAGGCTTTCTGTTTATCCACCAACATTTTTGCTAATTTTAAAAGCATTTTTAATAAAAAATTTAAGAATTCCAAGAATTGTGGATTTAAGCATCGGCCTATCGGTCGGTGACATTATCAAAAAATATCTAACCAAGTCGAGTTTGTCGATGAAATTTGTCGAAAATGTTTTTCGAAATTTCGACGCCTCAGAACGTAGTTTGTGTAGAGGTCTGGGCAGGCCTCAGTAGTGTACT